>JASVEL010005843.1:0-588221 GCA_032618575.1 Nicotiana noctiflora
CTACTTTGGAGACCAAGCAGGATATGCGCAACCAGTACCCTCATCTTTTCACCACTCCAGGTATGTTTTCTATGCTCATTCGAGGACGAATGAATATTTTAAGTGCGGGAAGATGTAACGACCCGGCCGGTTGTTTTTGAATTTATGCCCCGATCCCCAATTTAACTATTCCCCTAAGTTCTTTTCTGCTATTGTAGTTGACCGGGAGGTTCGGTTCTAGAATTTAGAGTGTTTTGGGACACTTAATCCCTAAATGAGAGCTTTATAGTTGAAAAATGGCCCGTATTCGGAACAATGTTAAGACGACCTCGGAACGAAAATTCGATGGTTCCATTTTCTCGGTTAGGTGATTTCAGGGTTGGGAGCGCGTTCGAAATGTATTTTGGAGTTCTGTAGCTCAATTAGGCTTGAAATGCCGAAGTTTGAAATTTTTGGAAATCCGATCGATAGGTGAGATTATGATCCGGGTGTCATAATAGAATTCCGATAGTTACAGTAGCTTTGTTAGGTAATTTTGGATATGTCTGCAAATTTTCAGGTCATTCGGACATCGTTTGGTCGGGTTTTTGATAGCATGTAGGTTTCGGAAGTTTTGGATGAAACTTAGGCTTGAATTCGCTTTGATTTGGTGATTTTCGTGTTTAAGGGGGTGTTTTTATGATTCGAACAAGTTTGTATCATGTTTTAGAGTAGGTTGGTAGTTTTCATTGGCCCGGGGGCCTCGGGGTGAATCCGGGGGTCCAAACGGATCATTTCGTGCCAAAATGCACAGCTGATTCTGCTGCAATAAGATTGCAGACAATTTGTTCTTCGGGATCGCGAAGAGTTTCATGCAGTCGCGTAAGGCAACATTTGGGTGCATCGCGATCGCAAGGTTCTGTATAAGATCGCGTAAGCCAAGGTTTGAATGCAATGCGATCGCGGTTGAGATCACGCGATCGCGTAAGGTCAAGTCTGGACGCAGTGCGATCACGAGGTATGTGTTGCGATCGCGTAGAGGTGTTAAGCTATTCATTGCGACCGCGGGTCAAAAGCTGTGATCGCGTACAAGGAAAATCAGGCCGCCAGAAATTTGTGCTCTGCGATCGCGTGCCAATGGCTGCGATCGCGTAGGCTATCCAGGCCTAGCAGAAGTTTAAGTTCAGAACATATCACCCGCGACCCATTTACTCAAAACCCCCATTGTTGAGTTCTTAGAGAGAAAAGTGACGGTGAATTGCAGGGATTTCACCGGGTAATCATCGGAGGTAAGTTTTATGGCCCAAATACGTGATTTTATCTTAGAATCTTCGATTATTTCACTGTAAATGGGAGAATTAATGAGAGGGTTTTTTGCCTTAAGCCTGGGTTATGGTAAAATCATCGATCTGAATGGGCAAACGGAGTCTGATTTTGGTAAATTTTATATGTATGGACTCATGTTGAGATAAGGAATCCGAAAATGTAACTTTCGTAATTTTTTGAGAAGCGTACCGAAAGTCGGGTTTTGGCAACTTTATGGTTTTTGGTGTAATTCTAATTGTTTCGATTGGGTAATTCCCATTTGGCCTATTTTGATATATTTCTATTAATTTTAATCAGATTCTACACCTGTGGAGGCTGATACTCGTGGCAAGAGAGCTGTCTCTTAGCGGTTTCGTACCGGAATTGAGGTAAGTGACTTGTCTAACCTCACGTGGGGGAACCTTCTCCCCTGGGATATTATGTGTTAATTTAAATGCCTTGTATGCGAGGTGAAAGGCGAGTACATGCGCAGATTGTTGGAAACCACCTTACTTAAACTATTCATATTATGATATCCTTTTTATTTAGTTGATTAAATTGTAACATTTACCTGATATTCGTTAGAAAAGCATGGTTAGATAGAATTATCTGTCTAAGTGCCTACTTGTCTTACTTGAACTTCTTGAAACTTGTTGATACTGGTTCTGGTGTAATTGTAGTTATGTAATTCATATTTCTCTGTGTTTTCCTCTTATTGTTTGTGTTTGTGGACTGTGGGTTCAATTCCCGAAGATCCAAGGGCTGCAGGTTCGATTCCCAGAGACCTGGAGTTGTAGTGTTTGTGGACTGCGGGTTCAATTCCCGAAGATCCAAGGGCTGCGGGTTCGATTCTCGAAGACCCGCAGTTTATTGAGATACGAACTGCGGGTTCAATTCCCGAAGATCCTAAGCTATTAGGATACGGACTGCAGGTTTAATTCCCGGAGATCCTGAGCTATTGAGATACGGACTGCGGGTTTGATTCCCGGAGATCCTGAGATATTTAGATACGGACTGCGGGTTCAATTCCCGGAGATTCAAGGGCTGTGGGTTCGATTCCCAGAGACCCAGAGTTGTTGAGGTATGGACTGCGGGTTCGATTCCCGGAGATCCTGAGTTGTGGAATATAGAGAGGGACCGCGGGTTCAATTCCTGTAGATTCTGGACTTGTTGATTTGAATTTATGTTGTGTTGGTTACTTGTTGTTAGCTAAATTGTAGACGGTTGCAGTAATTACTTTATTGTTGTTATTTCAGACTCATTCTTATTTAAACTGCTTATTATTGATATTATCATTATGTTATTGTCTCTCGGTAGGGCATTGACCTTCCTCGTCACTACTCCATCGAGGTTAGGCTTGGCACTTACTAAGTACCGCTGTAGTGTACTCATACTACTCTTTTACATACTTTTGTTGTGCAGATCCAAGTACATCAGATCAAGCACATTTCAGGTGATCTAGCAGCACTTCAGGAGACTTGAGGTACGATCTGCTACGTCCGCGGATCCGGAGAGTCTCCTTCTACTCTCATTAGTGATAGTAGTTATTTTCCCTTATTCTCGTTGTTTAGACGTTCTTGATGTATAGAGCCACAATTGTACTCTTCTTTTAGTCTATGTTGCCAGTGGGTTTCCGGGTCTTGGTAGTGTGTTTTGGCGAAGTGTATGTGCCGAGCGACACTTATTACATTTCATTTATATTATTCCGCTGTTATCTTATCTTTTTGTTCATGAAATTGTATATTCCGCATCGTGTTAGGCTTACTTAGTCACGAAGACTGAGTGCCGTCATGACAAGTTCACGATTGGTGAACTAGGGTCGTGACACTTTTAATGGACACCTACTGAGTTAGTGCATTCCCTATTATCACTATCTTTTTCAATTCTTAATTAGTGTAATTGTAACCCTAGTCCACTTAGTTAGTGTAATTGTAACCCTACCATTACAGAAGCTTCTCAATTAGGTGAATACCTTTTTTATTAAATAATATTAAACAAAACTATTGAACTAATCCCAATTATTCTGATTAAGTTATTAAACGAGATACAATTTCACACTCTCAAAACAAACGGATATCCTAATTATACGAAACAAATCCACAAAATTAGTCTAAAAAAATAGTGAATAGAAAGAATTTATACCAAAGAACTTATCGAATTTTAACTGAAATTGATCCGAAAAAGAAAAAGGAGACGACAAAGACGAACAATCAGAATAACACTAAAAATATAAACAAAAAACTCACCGGTCAGTAGTAATTGAAAGAAACCTTTGAATCTTCATTCTTAAACCAAATCTTGACTTTAACCGTGTGTTCTTGTCAAGAACACATAGATAAAGTCAAATTAGCTAATATTATCAAATAAACTTGACTCTGCAATTTTAGATTTATTATTCGACGAGTTCTTATTTGATTCGAGTTTTAGATAACAGCTAGACAGAGTCTCAGGCTTTTCATGTTAAGCCATGTTGGCTACAAATATGTTTGAAAATTGTATTAGTATTTCCACACTTTGATTTATAGCATCTAGACTTTCAGTAAATCAGCATGTGTTAGCTTATCTTCCGTATTCAGTATGTTATGATACCACATGTTGATTCAACCAGCCAGTTGGTTCGCTCAATCACGTGTAGTCAGGCACCGAGTGTTATGTTACGTCCATGCCCAGGTTCCGGGTGTGACACCTAGAACCAGCAGGATCACCAGATGATGACACATTTTTTAGAGTTGGATCACCTATTATAGACAACTATGCTGCTGATACACAACCTCAATCACCACATTCCCTGCCCTTTTGAAGATACTAACACAACAACTATTCCCTTTAGAAAAAGACACACTTACTCATATAGAACACCAGCTCGAGAAATCATCTAGGACTGTTAAAGAGCTTGTGTGAATGCAAGATTATGTTTGCAATGGTTCATTAATAAAATCAGTTGGCAAACAGCTCTGTAAGTATCCGATGCAAAGTTATTTGAGTCATGCATGAATATCATCTAAATACCAGTCTTATTTGTCCAATATTACAAGTATTAGGGAGCATGTGATCTATAAGAAAGTTGCACCAGATCCCGAACGGGTTGATGCGATGACTCAAGAACTGAACGCACTCAAGGAAAATGGGACTTGGACTTTGGTAGACTTACTAGCATGGAAGGCTCATATTGGATGTAAGTGGGTATTTAAGATAAAGTATAAGGCCAATGGGGAGATTGAAAGATACAAGGCACGACTAGTAGGCAAAGGATACAATCAAATAGAATGGCTAGATTACCAGGAAACATTCTCTCTTGTAGTCAAGATGGTGACAATAAGAGTCGTTCTAGCTTTGGCAGCAGCAAACAATTGGAACCTACATCAGATGGATGTTTACAATGCATTTTTTCAATGAGTCCCCATTGGAGGAGTTTATATGTGTTTACCACAGGGATTTCCATCCAGTGAGAGAAAGTATGCAGGCTACATAAATTCTTGTATGGTCTGGTTCAGAACAATGCAATCTAAAATTGACTGAGGCACTACTCAGTTCAGGCTTTGTGTAGAGTCACTTTGATTACACTTTGTTCACAAGAACATCTTAGTGTTTGTAGATGATCTTCTCGTAACTAGGAATGATTAAGAGTTAATCTCTGAGGCAAAGTCCTTACTGCAGGACAATTTCAAAATCAAAGATTTGGAGGAATTGAAGTTCTTCCTTGGGATTGAGATAAGGTCCAAAGAAGGAATATTGATGAATCAAAGAAAGTTTGCGATGAAATTAATTGCTGAGCTTGGGTTAGCAGGGTCAAAACCAGTGATCGCACCAATGGAATCAAATCTGAGATTCACTACTGTGGAGTATGATCAACATATGAACTGCAAAGCAGATGAGAAGTTGGAAGGCTCGGGACCATACCAAAGGTTAGTTGGAAAGCTAATGTATCTCACCATGATTAGACAAGCCATATGTTATGTTGTTCATGTACTATGTCAGTTCATGCATTTTACAAAGAAATTTCACACGAAAGCAGCAGTTAGGGTTGTTAGATATATCAAAGGAGCTCCAGGATTATGGTCCTTAATGAGCTCTAAATAGTCCAGAAAGCTTACATCATTTTTTGATGATGATGATTGGGCATCGTGTCCAGTTTTAGGAGATCAGTGATAGGATACGTGATAAAACTGGGAAATTCATCAATGTCATGGAAATTCAAGAAGCAATGCACAATCTCAAAAAGCTTAGTAGAGGCAGAATACAGAAGCATGACAGCAGGAGTTGTAGAAATCTTATGGCTAATAGGACTTTGTAAGAAACTAGCTACAGAAGTTAAACTGAGAGTGGAGTTGCATTGTGATAGCAAAGTTGCAATTAAAATTGCTGCAAATCCCATATTTCATAAGCGTCAAAGCTCATAGACATAGACCTACACTTCATTAGAGAAAATATTCAATAAGGGATTGTCAAAACCAAGTATGTGATGTCTAATGATCAAGAAGTAGATTTGTTCACAAAAGCACTGGGAGGTCACAACACGAGTACTTGATGAGAAAGCTATGAGTTCTCGATCTATTTGCACTACCTAGCTTGAGGGGGTGTATTAAGGAGAAGAGTAGCACGTGACTGACACGTGAGTCAGTAGGATTAGTTAGGAAGTTAGTTATAACTAATTATAGGATTGGGTGTTAGGGAGTTAGTGGAACCAGTAAAATTGGTTAGCCTAGCTGGTAGTTATAGTGTATATACTAGTCATATGTCATTGTATTCTAGATGATTTGAGAAAATAATTTGAGCTCAATTTGCTCTCCAACAGAGCTTCTGTTCTAGAACCTTCTGGTTCATTTCTCTTCTTTCTTTCACTCGAGCTAATCTTAGATCTTCATCATTATATCCATCTAATGAGATGAATATATCATGTTTGCGGCTATCAACAACTCTAATAGCTAGTTTGGATGATTGTTACCCAATCGTATTATATTGTTATTCCCAAATAATATTTATTTTGATTATTTAATTAAAATTGGTTGTATTGTATTGTTAGATTCGAAACAATAAAAAGTCCCATTTTGAAACAATCGATTTTGTATGGTGGGATTGTTTCCTATTTTTTTTCTAATTATAACCTAACTTATTACTTTAAAATTCTATTTTACCCTTTATCTTTTCTTTAATAATAGCATATTTACTTTCTCATAAGACAGCATCCCAAATATAATTCTATAACCTATGTGAAGTCTTTTTTTCCCTTCCGTCGCTTCCAACTTCAACGTCAAGTATTAGTTTTGCAGCTTTCTATTGTTTTATTCTTTCTTCTACTTTGATTTGTAATTCCAATTCTAGTTATTTTATTTCCAATTAACTTTATAATATTGGTTATTTTTAAGTATGCAAAGTATTATTATTTATCTTTGTTTTATCGAATCCTTCGTTCGTTTCTTTATCATCATTTTTTATTCTAATAATAGTTTAAAAAAATTCTTCCAGTTTTGGCTCTTGTTTTCAAGTTACATGTACTTCTTTTCTTATTTTTTGTCAGTCACTATCTGTTTAGTTCTCCTATTGTGTTGCAACTAAATCTAATTGTTTGAGTAGTTAACCTCTTATCACGCTGAAATTATGTATGATTATTTTGGCGATTCTTATTTGTATAATATAAGTACTTGATGATTAGTATGGTTTGATAATGTGATTCACCAAGTATTATATACCCAAATATATATAACTAAGTAATTTAACTACTCTTATATAGGGTACAATGTTGTTAAACACTATTGCAAGAAAAGTTATAAACTATTGAAATTTACAAACAAAAAACAAACATTGGTAAATTAAATATTTAAAATAATTGATGGTATTTTAGTAAACTTATCTGTTACAATACAATATGATATAGCCAAACTACACAACAAACAATACAATAAATCCAAATTTTATATTCATATTATACTACAATATAATACAGTATAGTATAATATGATACATTACAGAATGATGAATAATAATGATCCAAAACGTACGCGTCACTTATTATTACTAATAGTAGCGAGTACTATCTAGTCATTCTTCATTTTGTAATGTGTAGTTGTTGGATTCAGGTGTAATCATTTCAACACCAAAACCACAAATAGAAGAGAACATATATAGAAGCTTGCTAGTTCACATGCATGCAAGCGCTTACCACATCAAATCATTACTCCTTTTTGTATTTCCTAATTCGGATGAAGTTCTTTAAATTAAAACATATGCCTTCTTTAAAATATGATGTGGTAAATTACAGTAGAAGACTAGCAAGAGCATACTGATCATTAAGCTTGCTTCGATATGCACCAGAGATTGGAGTTTCAAACTTTCAAATTCTCCTTTTCAGCCTTTGCGCTCTATACCTTTCATCCCCACTATTCAAGGGCCTACCTAGGGCAAAAAAAAAAAGTTTGATAAGAACCAAATGTAACTCCGAACCATGACCCCCGTCCCCGATACCGGCCTCGAACCTTGTCCTCATCCCCGACCTTGAGCCTTGAGCCTTGACCCCTAATTCCGACCGCGACTCCAATCTGATCCTCACCCCGAACACTGATTAAACCTCAACTCAAACCCAAACCTCTTGACCTGTAGGGGTTCGAGTTTTGAGGACTGAGGGCAAGCAATGGGGGGTAACAAGAGTTGGGACGGGGGCAAGGGATGGGGTGGGATAGGTACAGGGGAAGGGGGCCAAACTGGGGGTTTGCTGGGGGAGGGTGATGTGGTGGCAGGGCGGCTCCAACCTTACGTGGAGTAAGGCTTGTGACTTAGGCCCCAAAATTTAGGGGACTCCATTTTTTTTTTAAGAAAAAGGCTTATAGGTAGTTAAAAAATAATATTTAGTATTTTTAATACAAAACTAGAATTTTTAATACTCTATAGAAGAAAAAGAAGTTTTTAGATATATAAATAAATAATAATTTGACTTGCTTAAAAATGTATAGATGAATAGTTTGTCACTTTTAGTTTTCTTAATACTTCATTAAAAAAAATTGCTCTCTCTTCATTAATTTTTATAAGTCAATCTTTTTTTTTGTCAATCTTTTCATCTTTTAGAAAACTCTACATATATTTTGTGTTTCTCTTTGATATTCTTACACACTTATTCTACAAGATTTCATTACTCACCTTCTTTCTCCAAGATTTCACTATCTTAAGTGTTCAGTAATACTTTTAAGATTTCAATAGTTTTGTACTTCTATTGCTTTACAAATCTTATCTAAGATCAACAATATCTCAAGAAAGATTAAGTAAATTGGCTATATTATAAATCGAGCAATAAATATTAGAGAAAATCGATTATAAAAAAAATTATTAACAACTTTATATCTCAAAAGTTAGAAGAATATACTTCAAATAAAAATATATCGTATAACTTTTTTTAAAACTATGGCCTTACTGAACTTCTCAAACCACGCCCTCGAGGAGCTTTCTTCAATTTGCATACTTCCTTTCAGTCCATATCCGTATGCTATCTCGATATACACCTCGTACGAGTCCCAATGCAAGACGACATTTATCACATCTAACAGATACAATGGCCACGATCTCGTGTAGCTAAGGAACGTAAGATTCTAATAGAAATATCCTTTGCCTCTGTTCACTACTAAGAAATCAGGTTTTAGCAACAAACATATTCTGTAGCTAAACTAAAAAATTTGTCGCTAATATAATTTAGCAACGGATTATAAAAAGATTCTGCTAGCTACGAGCGTAGCTAATTCCATTTTTTTTTTGTAGTGATTGAAAGTGCCTCGCCATAGTCTATTCCTTTGGTTTGTGTGGATCCTCTTGCCACTAACCTTGCTTTATATCTCTCAATCTCCCCACTTCGTATGTGCTTGAGCCGCCCCTGCGTGGTGGGGGTGGTTAGTGTAAGATCGGGGTGTAGGGTGGCAGGTTTGGGGTCTGGGTGCCAGGGTGGCGAGGGTGTGGATTAGGTGGGGTGAGGAAGGTTGAAAAAGAGTTTTGGAAAATGTATAATAGTCATTTCCTTCCAGTTTGAGGAAAAGAGTCAATAAGAAAAATACTTTTCAATTCATTTAAGCGAACCAAATATGAAAAAATTGAAAAATATTTTCCTTCGTACCAAACAAACTCTTAGTATGACGGCCAATTCTTTTGCGAGGCTTCATTTTGCGAGGAAAACAAACTTTAACTAGGCAATGAGGCAGAGAGGCTGCTGCTTCCAAAAGCTCTCTTCCGTGCAACTAATGAAGGAAAAAGATTAGGGATGGCAATTGGGGGCAGAACTAGGTGGAGCGGGGTAAAATCTAAATGGAGCAAGGCTGGGAAAGATTTAAATGGGTCCTCGGGACAGAGTAAATTTTATTTTGAGATATGTGGAAGTTGCACTATTAATCTATTTAACATTTTAATTTAATGATTCAATATCACGTCTCTCCCTATTTTGTATTGTCATTCTTGTTTGTGTTTATATATTGACTATAACGGTATGTTTAAATGGATTGCTTATTAAATTCTCCACAATTCTACTAGTAAAATGATGAATTGAATGAAATAATTTTTTGATTAAGAAAAATCTAAAACTTAATGGTGTCGTAAGTTATGATAGATTTATGATGGTGAGAGCCGCAAGTGACTCCAATCCAATAACAAACTGAAGCTTTGAGAAGACCAATTTTGAGCTCAATTGAATAATAACATTCCACAGCCAGGTCTGTTCTAATGCAATGACACGTAGATCTTCGCTCTTGATTACTTCCTTTTAAATATTCTTCAACATTATAGACAATTTTATTTTTGTAATGTAAAAATTGGAAGTTTAAGATGGTTCTTATATTCACACAAACAAATTTATGACGTATGACGTCGTTAATTAGTAACATAAACTAACAACATGAGTGGTCTTTGTGATGACATATTCTACTAAACGGATGCCCTTTAAATTTGGTATTAAAAATAACTATTTCAGTAAATAATTTATAAGAATGAAAGAAATCTTGAATCAACTACCGAACAAGGATTAAATTGGTTCTTTAATACGAGGTTCACATAAAATATTTAAAAAGTTAAAAAAATAATAATAATAATTTAGAATAGTGCTAAATAAAAATTAAAGAAAAACCATGAAAAAACATAAACGGGCAAGGCGGAGCAAATATCTAAGAAAATACTAAATGGGGCAGGGTAAGGTGGGTCAAAATGTTAGTAGGGCAATCCTGCCCTATTGCCATCCTAGTAAAGGTTTCACATCTTACAAACTTGATGATTCTTTTTGCTACAGGTCCATAATTAGGATACATATATAATAATTCAATCAAAAAAGAAATCAGAGCTCATTTGTTCTTGAATAAGAATGAGGACCTGGTTGCCTTTCACGCAGTCCCAAAATGTGCAACAGCGCCAAAGAGAGAGTAGTGGGAATCAAGAACTAGAATTTAATACAACCATATTGTTATTTTATCATAAAGTAGAGTTCCACACTTCGCTACCAATGATTTTTCCTAAGGTAAGGATTAGATATGCGTACATATTATTCTTCTCAAATCTCACTTTGCGATTTCTCTAGATTTGCTGTTGTTGTTGTACTCCCACTGACTTTGCCGTACTACTAGAGTTGAGTTGAACTGATTAAAATAACATTTGAGCTACCAATTCCCAGCAAATGACACAAGACCAGCCATTTAGACTTGCGTACGAACTTTGCTTGAGAGTTCAGAATACCAATGAATGAATAAAGCAACACATCAACATGTCCCTCTTGCTGTATAATAGCAGCAATTTGAGCGAAGAATCTCTTGCAGACAAGATGTAAGAGAAGCCAATCATTTTGGCTGTTCCAAGCAGAGGACTGCAAGAAAAGAAGGGGAAAAAAGAAAGCAGAATTCATTGTACAAAACTAAAAGAAAGCAGAATTCATTGTACAAAACTTTACCATACCCTATCTCTCCCATTACAAGTAGATGAATTAGATTACAATAATTCCCCCCCCCCCCCTACCAATTTATAGTTAGCGCTTCCGACTATAACATGTGCAAGAACAAGATTACAAAGTAAGAAATTAGAGTAGGTCACAACACCAGCTTAGGTTTGACTAAAGCCCTAAGCAAGTATAGATAGAAAGGCAGAAAGGGAGGCGTCGGCTCTGAAATGATGGAAGATTGAATCATTCCTTCATTCTATTCCGGCGGGTGATTTATTCATGAGCTAGAGAGATAAGAGCTTCGATTCGCAGGCAGGATATAGAAATCGGGCACTATCTATATATAGTAGCTTCTAGCTCTGCAACTAAACTAAAGGCTCTGGAACATAGTATACGCCTAGAACTGGTGATGCAGATAATGCGGTATCTCTTGGAATTGGAGCGAATCCAGATAAAATTTACCAAGTCAAAGCAAGGGGTTGAAAAAGCACCACCCCAAAAGAAGTAAGCCAAGTACCCATGGGTTAAAAAGCATACGCATGAAGGCCACAGGATAATTTGGTTCATAAGGACACAATAAAATCAGCCATTAACATAGCTAACCTACTGGTAACATGGTCTTGGTTGCTCTGTGGCTCTATTTGTTCACACAGATAGAGAAGGGTTGACAAGTTAAGGAATCAAGAGGAGAAGGACAATGAAAAATTAAATTAGCCATTACCTTTGCCCTTGGCAAGCTGGCACTACAATGGCGGTGTCTCTTCTTCACTAGAATGTACTCCTGCTAAAGAAAAAGATGCACCGGGTCTCTGTTGCAATTTTGTCCTTTCCAGCACAGTCTTCTGCAACTTAATAAATTCATTACTGCTATGGATGGAACATTACTCCTTTATGCCTTCCTCTGAAAAGATAGTATAATAAGCACCATACAGAGTTAATATTATGCATTACCATTCAATTTACAATCATGAAAGGCTGACACCTAGAGGAAGAATTGCGAGGTAGGGTTCTTCAAATAAGCAAAGATACATCTCCTAGAGATGAGCTAAAATAATTCATTAAAGCAACCTCAGGAAATATATAGGACAGTGAATTCATAATAGAGCATTAATAATAACGTTCACAACAAATGATAAAGCAAATAATAGAACATTTAATTTTACCTTCAACTTATTCATCACATGGTGAATTTAGTACACAAACAGCCTAGTTTACCTCTCACTTTCTCAAATACAAGTATGTACATCAACTAACAAAGTGGGGAAAAAAATGAAAAAGAGAAAAAACAAAAGACTATCAACCAAAAAGTGTCTTTCTTTTTCCCACAAAAAGGAGAAATTAGCTGCAAGAGATTCATCTACTCCAATTTGAAAGGAATCTACCCTACATTTTCACCAACACTACTGCTTGAAGAACTGGCTCTAACCAAAATATGTCGTGACAGGTAACAGTAGATAAGAGTTACTGAGCTGAAAAGTTGTTGCATGACCTTGCTATCATTTTTTGATATTTGAAATTCTCAATGACTCTACAACTGCTTAGAAGCCCTCATTGAAATTTAGTGAGCGAGACAATGCTGCTGGATTTGCTTGTAATACAGTAGAGTTTTCTGAAACACTATTGTTTCTGTCATTCTTCGACTGAAAAGCACTGAAAGGACTTCCACCAACTGAATCAACACTATCATGTTTTATTCCCAATGTCGCCCATATAGAACTCTTTGCAGCCTCTCCTGGATCATCAATCCGCAGAGTTTTTGGAACCCAGAGGCACTTCTCATGATTACTCTCTTTTGAAGGCTCTTCCTTGCTGTTCAGCAGTTTTGGTATGTTTTCATCCCTTGAGTGTTTCCCCAATGGAGAACTAGGACCAGATGTTGGAGGTGTTTGGGTTAGGGAAGCAGTAGGGGACACCAAAGGGACATTCCAAGAACCTGCTACATTATAACCCCAATAAGCAGCTGTTGGGTAAAATGGCATAGGAAAGACAGGAGGGCAATAACCAGGGGGAGGCACTGCAGGGGTCCAATGGACAGAACTGCACTGATATGGCCAAGCAGCCCCAGGATAGCAAGCCAAGTAAGGCGGAAAGCTAGGGCA
This sequence comes from Nicotiana noctiflora, assembly GCA_032618575.1. Lineage (NCBI taxonomy): Eukaryota > Viridiplantae > Streptophyta > Magnoliopsida > Solanales > Solanaceae > Nicotiana > Nicotiana noctiflora. The sequence continues at coordinate 13,252 of JASVEL010005843.1, forward strand.
GTTCTTCCTTAGCAGGTCAGGTCCAATTTTGTTAACTTCATCCTCTGAATTTGTGGCAGAGACTGAAGATCTTCTGGAATGGTCATCTCCATTATCTCCAGCTCCGTAACTAACTTGAACCCCGGACTGTTCTGGTTTATGGAACCCAATTGGTGGACGATTATCCATTGTTTTGTCAGCAATGTTCAAAACTGAAGCCATTGATTCACAGAGTGGCTTATGGGAGCCAAATGCAAGAATAGGTTGCTGGATTCCATTTGGATAACCTGTTTGTGCATTGGGAAGTGTTTCAGGAACAGATATTTGCCGGTAGTGTGAAATTGAGTTCTTGTTTTTGCGACGACCAGCACCTATAGGCACATTCCTCATGGTCCCACCAGCTGTCCAATATCTCTGGCAATTCTTGCAGAAGTGTCTAGGCTGGCTCACATTGTAATTGTTGAAATAACAAAATTTGGTTTCCATGCTGTTACACCGGGGACATGGAAGTATCTTATCTGGCCTTTTGAGGATTTTCTCTTGCGAATTACTTGCTTCACCCTGCTCTTCTTCACTTTTTGAAGGTCTTGTTGAACAGTCGTTATCAACAGGTGGCCCCTCTGTAGTATCACTTCTCGATGGATCTGAATTCTGATCCTGTAACTCCTTGCCAGTCAAAGTTCCCATCTCATCCTTATCATCATCCAGGTTTCCTCCAAAGTCATCCTGTATGAGTGATGCATTTTCACAGAGGTGTAAATTGAGTCGGTAAACTCTTCTATTCAAATTATTGGAAACTTAGGAGATCTCAAAAGAAAAGGAACAACCAAGATTCTTCATCGTTAAGAAGCATGAAAAGTTGTCGAGAGAAACGTTGAGGCCAAAGGTTAAACAAGAAGCTATAGTAAGTTATATATTGAGGAAAGTAACCGGGGGGGACTAAGTACACGAGTGACTAACAAATTTAAGTATCTGTACTCTCTGAGCTTGGAAGTAGAGTGTTCATACCAACAACAACAACAATCCAGTATATTCCCACAAAGTGGGTCTGGGGAGGGTAATACGTAGACATGCCTTACCCTTACCCGAAAGGGCAGAGAGGCTATTTCCGGTCGACCCTCGGCGCAGAGAGTGTTCATACCATTACACGAATAAAAGGTATGAAGAAAAAGTTTCAGTTGGTCTTAAAAACTTTTCCCATTTACCAAGTCTAAAATTAAACCATCTTTCCAGGCTAATAGATTGCTTAGTATAGGAATCAAACATAGGAACGTAAAACAAATCTTAGATATAGAGATGTGAAAAATGTTGAACCATGATGGTTTGATTGATGGAATTAACTTGAACTTTAATGACTCTCCAAACAATTGTAAAAGGGTTCAACTTCTATACCCTAATAATTTTTACACTATCAAGCAATTTAAAAGATCATTAGAGTTATAATAATTGGAATTTAAGTAACCTAAAAAATAGGCAAGTAACCTTCTATAGCATGTTAAATTGCACTGATCTTTAAAATAAAAAAAAAGAATTGTATTACATTTCCAGTAGATATAAGTTAAATCCATTGTAAAATTACATAATAACTTTCCATTAGAAAAACTAAGCATTCAAGGAGATAAGAAGCTGAAAATTGAAAACACGAAGGAACCCCAAATAATATAATACCTAATATATAAATCAACAAATTTCAACAAAAACTCAAAGCTACGGTCTTTCCTTTAAAGGATTTATTCTAAATCAATTGAAAGAAGTAGAGTATAAATTTCTCACTCGTTCAAAACCCTAACGTAAATGGTCCTGGATAAGCTGAAGCTGAGTCCAATGGAAAGTCAACAACAGTCTTCCATTCTAAATGCAAAAAGCTGCAATCCATACCTTGTGAGTTTGAATATCTTCTTCTTCTTCTTCTTCGTTGGTCTCAACAGGCGAAGAATCATCTTGAATATCCGGCAACTGAATGGTTTTACCGAACAGTTTGATGGCTGGGTCTTTTAGCTCCCACATTTTTGGTGTTTGCTGCTATGCACTTTTTCAATTTCCTAAAACAAAACTAGAAAAAAAAAAAAAAGAGAGAAGAAAAAAACATAATCCAACAAACAAATCCGGTGATTTTGGGATTCACTCTCATGTTACTCCCGACAGATCCGACACATACACATACAACCCCCGACACACACAAACACCCTATGTGTGTGTCACAACTACATCTCAATTTTATTTTCTAATTATTATGCAAAAATCTACTTATTTAATTTTTATCAAATAGTATATAATTTTAAAGATATAATGAGGTAACTTTAAAGATGAAATCTATCATGAATATCAACATTGCATTAGGCATATTCGGATAGGAATTTGTTGGTCTTTGGGTAGTGGTGTGGTTGAAGATTTATACTCCCTCCGGTCCAAAATAAGTGATTTTTTAGCCTTTTTTTTGTGGTCCAAAATAAGTGATTTTTTCGGATATCAAGAATGACTTAATGATGTTTTTCCTACGTTGTCCTTGGAGTAATTAGTGTTGAAATATGTGTTAAGAGTGTTTATGTGAGATAGTAAGGTTAAAATGGTCAATTCTATTGCTAATTAATGCTAAAAGGTGACTTTCTAAATATGTGTGAAAACATCCAAAAAATCACTTATTTTGGACCGGAGGGAGTAATTTATTATTGAAGAAGTCCGAAGAGTAATGTGTATGTATACGTCTATCGGTATAAAGTTTGTGTTTATCTCTTACGAATGTATAAAGTTTGTGCTAAAAAAAAGAATTGCAAGAAAAGAATTAGTAACAACTGTATGGGGTCGAATCAGATGTAAGACGGTTCGAGCACATATTTACATATGGCCGACTCGGATGTAATACGGGTCGAGCACGTATCCTTATGCGGCCATAGATGTCAGATGATACCCTATCTTATGTCTATACGATAAAAAGGGTACGCCTCCGACCGTAGGGGCATATCAGCAGGCTCGCCCGAGTAGACGTCCCGACTTTCCCTCCACTATACCTTTATTGTAATAATAGTAGCTTTAAAATGATGTAATGTGTTGGCGAGGGGATCATCCTTCTATATAAGGAAGGGTCCCCCTCATTTGTAAGGCAAGTGTTATTAGTCAATAATAATACAACTCTCTCTTGAGCTATCATTTTCTCTCTATTTTATCTCTCTATTGCTAACTTGCTCAAACATTTTATCAAGATCCACTACAATTTTACAAGAACAACTTATATACGAATCCAAAGATCGATCTTTAGATATATTACCATTAATTTCGATTTACCCTTTCCTTAATCTTTGATTGTCTCTAACTCACGAAGCAATCGATAGCTTTTGGGTCAAACAACAACAATAAGATAATAAGGCGATTGAAGCAAAATAAATAACGGGTAATACTATAAATCTAAGAATAAGAGAATGCAAAAAATAATATACTAATACTACTGGTTTAGAAAAAAGAGACGTTTGACTATCGACCTACAATTCTAAATTTCTACTTTTATTTTTATCAAAGATCATGTACTCGATAGTAAAAAATATACCATGTCAATCAATTGAACTAAATCAATATTTTATCCAATAAGTTTTAGCTAAACAAAAACAAAATGATTATACAAATCCATATAAGTCGGCTCTAACAATTATAAAGCTGGAACGTTTAGTTGATTAGTAATATGAACATAATCAAATCTAATTAACGCTAACTTTATTTTGATAAACATAATTTAAAGCGTTAAATTCGAATTTTTGTTTTTAAAAAATAATTTGGGGATTATCATCAACTTGTTTATGGAAAGTACGTGCAAAAAAGTGTTAAATACAGGCTGGTATGCCACGTCATAGGCAGAAAACAAATTTGAGCCACAAGCTGTATGTGGCGTTGAGATTTTCTATTTCTGCTTTTACTCTTTTTTGATTCTCTATAAAGTGACTCTTTTCATCTGAGTCAGCAGCACCTATTTTTCTCTTCCCCTAATCTTCTAATCGGGCCCCACTTTTTAAAAGCCGCCAAACTTTTCTGCTTTGCTACCTTTTTTGGGTTTTTCTATTTCTTGTGGATGGAATTGCAAGTTAGGCCAAAATGTTGGAAATTAGGGGTGCATTCGAATCGATTATTTGTTATTGGTTTATCGATAAATGAAATAAAAAAAATCGAAACCTTATTGAAACGATAACGATAAGCAGTTGTACAAATCGATAATCGATAAGGGTCAAAATCGAATCGTTAAATCGAATACACACCCATAATTATTTCATTTACCATATTTAAGGAATGATTATATTTAAAGATGAAGAAAATGAAGTTCAAATGAATGGAAAATAGAATTATGATGTATTTTTATTTTTTAATATCATTGGAGTATTGGTGACATATATTTGATCCCCTTACTTTAGTTTCGTTGATTTTTATGTTATAAACAATGTTCGTCTTATTTTAGCTTCTTTTTGTCCATATTAGTTAGACGTGTTTATAGCGATATACTTTCCGTGGAATCCCGCAAATTTTCTTATTGGTGTAATCGATAAGCCCCAAAAATTAATAAATCGAAATCGAAAAAATCGAAACCTTATTGAAACGATAACGATAAGCATATGTACAAATCGATAATCGATAAGTAGTTATCGATAAAAGTCAAAATCGAATCGATAAATCGAATGCACACCCCTATTCGAAACTACAAAGCGTGCAGAACCAACAAAATGACTTTTTTTTTTTTTGCAAGATCAAACTTTTAAATTTAATACTCCTAATTGGAAAAAGGTTTACATTTATTCATGTACTATATCTGGAATTGCTTAATACTTTTTGTTAATATTTTTTTCTTTTCATGTTTTCCCATTCATAAATAATCTTGTATTTACTTTTATTATTAACATAGCTTTATCGTAAAAATGGATGGGCTTCATGTATCTAAAAATTTCGAGAAAAAAGGTCCAAATATTACCCCCAACTTTCGATTATTGTTTAGAATTACCTTCTATACACTTTGTTTGCGCAAGTAACTGAAAATTTGATTAAGCTTAACATTTTGTTAATATAAAGATTTTTTTATGAGAGAAAAAATGAATGTCACATTCAAATTCAAAATAATCAGCTACGAGTTCAAAAGTTTAAAATTAATGTATTGATCCCTTTCTTGATGCATTTTATTACGTCATACGATAATAAAATGTAAATTTCCTGCATATTTCTTTCATGTGTAATTCTTTTGATATTGTACAGCTTTTTTTTTATTTACTTTGAGAAAGTCACAAAATTTACCTCTAGTTTGACTTTTCTAATATTATCCAGCAGAAAAAGTCTTTTTTTTTTTTATATATATATATCTTTATAGGAGCTCCAACATGAAATTTACTTTAACCATAATAAAAAGTTGAGAGGGTAAATTTAGACTTATTTTTTAAGAATTTGCATACATATGGATCCTACTCTTTCATACTGGAACTCTATTGATGCCAACAACAAAATATGAGACGATTTACTAATGTTGGACATCAATAAACTAGAGGTAAAATTGAGCAATTTGGTATAGTACAGAGACATACTTTAAGCCTTTTCTTTCACCTTTTATTTCATTAGGTTGAATTCCACTTTTCTACTAATTGATGAATATCTTAGAAACGACTTTGTTTGACAAAAATATATAGATTTTGGTCTAAATAATTAAATTTATATAAGTAAGAGTTAATCTTAGCTAATAATAATATCTTTAGATAAAGTTCTTAAAGAAGCATCAAATACTATGCAGATATAGTCGAGCAGTGGTGTAGGCATACAATAAATATTCTAGAAATCAAAAGTAAGAATGTGGCACTCAATAACGGTGGATATCAACTAATGACATTAAAATAAATAGAATGAATGAGTCAACCAAGAAAGGATGGAGTGAGTGAATGTTCTTTCTGATAATGATGAATGATAGACAATCCCTTGAATATTCGAGTTATTTTCGGATCTAATGGAAAAATATACACAAGAATCTCAGTGAAAAGGTGATGTATGTATCTAAGCAAATGAGATCCGTTTCTCTTTCTCAATTCAAAGTATCTTTTTAAAAAAATGAATATCACATGTCACTACAAGAAAATACTTATTTTGTTGGGGGGGGGGGGGGGGGGGCTTTTGGTCAAATTGTGACGGTTTTTGACCCCCTCGAAAAGAATTGTGGCGGTTTCTAAAAGTGTCACATTTATCTTTGCCACGAGCATTCTGTGGCGAGTTTTTAAAACCTCCACGACAACCATCACAAAATAAAATTTTAATTTGTGGGAGTTCTTGAAGATAATTAGTGGCAGTTTGGAATCCCCGCAATATGATTGCAACATGTCAAAAAAAAAATGTGGTGGTTTATAAACCCCTTCAATATGATTATAATAGTTCCAAAAAAATTATGGGGGTTTTTAAACCCTCACGATATGATTTAAATATTTTTTTTAAAAAATATTTATGTGGGATTTATAACCGCTGCAATAGGATATTAATATTTTAAAAAATAGTGGCAGTTTATTTCCGCCACAACAAATCAAATTTCATAAAAAATAACCATAGTGACAAACATAATTCAAATTCTTACTGAATTAAACAAAAAGTTTATCATGAACAATGATATCTGATATGGTCACCAACCAACTAAGCTAAGATAGTAAACATGTATGTATCATTAGAAGATTGAGCTTTATTAATTTTCACTATGAATAGAATGGAGTACTATTTGCTCACTAAGTCTCCATAAATTGTTCCAAAATAACACTGTTATGCGAGGGCTTAACCTTTTAGTAGGAAATGATGTTATTGCTTCACCTGAACTTGACTTGACTGAGAACAATGGATGTTGTGACCATACTTTCTCAGTTACTCTACATTCATGGGTTTCAATTCATCCTCCATAAACATTTATACTTGTTTTTGATATGTTTGGTCCTCTTCCCCTGGGATAGAATATCATCAAGTCTTCTTCATTCTTCAACCTGCCATATTACAGCTTCAAAACTTCAGTTGGATCAAGATATTAATTTCTAAAAGAAAAAGGAACTGTACTTATGAAAGAGTCGAGCATTAACACAATCAAATATTTTATTTTTTGTTTAAATCAGCAACAGACCAGTGTAAACTAATGAAAGATATGTATGACTGGAAGTAGTAGGATAATAAGGATACGTACTAATCCAAGCGAGATAACAGATAATGTATGAATCTGGGACTGAATTCAACCTATCCAAAGCTGTGATAGCAGGTATATCTCTAGTTGGTTTCATAGTCTTTTTTGTTGCATCCAACTGAACCAAACCTTGTTGAACAATAGGACTAACCAGTGCGTTATTTCCTGTGTTCACCTAAACCTTAGGATGTCCAACATCAATATTTACGTTCACAATAGCAGCCTGTTGCACAGTAGTACTTTGTTGAGTTTTACCAATTTGCAATTGCAATAACTTCTGCTGCCTAATTGTTTGATCATGTACTAAAGTTTCTATTAGTTGTTGCTCAGCCCTCATTGCATTCAAAAAATCCCTAGCATCCCCTTTTAATTGTTCTGTCCTAGTCATCTCGACAACAAGCAACAATTCATGCACTGCCCCCTTTTCTTTCTCACTGCAATCACCTTACTTAGCCTTAGCCATATGATTCTTTTACAGAGGAAACAAATAAGAAGCAATGTACCTGTCAAATGTTACAAATTATAGTAATAAGTGTATTTACGTATAGCGTTGTTGTGCTATCCTATCAGACCTCAAAACTTGGCATCAATATCCAAAAAATGTGACCTTTTCTACAACCAATGTAAAATGTGAACCCCATCCCAGAATTTTTCCTCGAGGTAACAGTAGAATACATGTCTCTTTGTATATTCAATTTCTATGTCAACCAAAAAAGAATGTGTAGTGATACCTCTAATCTCATCATCGACCAGTTAAGTAACTTCTCTTTGCAAGTTTAGAACTAGAGGATGCACATTTTTTCGATTGATTCCCATCCTCATCATCAGTGTCAATTATTTTACAACCTAACCTAGTCTGCGAGCTGATCCGCTGAAGAACGTGAACATTGAAATAATAGTTGACAGTGTTCTGCCTATGGAAATTATCCTCCACAGCAACCACCAAGAGGCGGATTTGGTCAGGGTTGGGAGAAAAGGCCCCCGGCCTCTATGCAGGGACCTCAATCACAGGTTGGTGTTTGTAGTTATTAATTGTACTATATAGCCAATGCCTCAGCATTTACTTCCCTCTTTAAAATTCATATTCATGTTTTCTGCTCCTTTAACGGGCCTGCCTTCTCAGGAAAACTACAATTATGGGCAGGCACATGGTCCAGATTATGGCCAGTCATACACTCATCACCAAGCACAACATGGACAGGGCTATGTGCATTAATACACTGATGTAAAAATTGGTCACCAGATGGTACCACAGAATTAGTATGGTGGACATAGACCTTCTCAGCCAACTTTTTACCCTCAAAGTGGTGCACATCCCAGCTATGGCACACACAAACAATGTAGTAAATCTCCTTCATATGGTATGCATCCACAAGCTTCCCATTCACAACCTTACAGCCATCCCAGGGTTAATCAACATGGAGAAGTGTCGTATCAGCAGGGTCCAGCTCCATCAACTCAAGGATATGGTGCTAATATGCCTCCGCAATAGCAGCAAATACCCCTATGCATCTAGTGGGCAAATGCAACAAACTTAACCTCACCGCCGATGGAGACAATCACCCACAAGCTACTCCAGCTTCTGGTCCTGAGTATCCTCACCAGAGTGCCCAGCCTGTTCCTGGATATGGTCAGCCTGTACCACAACAACCTCCTGCTTATGCCCAAACAGCCCATGCTTGAGGTTACAGTTCCTACCATTCAAAGCCTGCTTACACTGAACAATAGGCGACAAACGATACACAATATCCTATGACCTTCGAAATACAATATTAGCATTGTGAACCTCAGCTTAGAACTCCTCTAGTTTCACCTCCATATCATGTTCTTCGGCCTACAGTAATGGAATGTATACGCATGTAAATCATTTCCACAAGATATACATAAACCCCACATTTAGTCATCTGACGATATGAATTCAATGGAACACACATTGATCCTAGATGACTATTTTTTATCTCAAAACTAGAACAACATAATGGAACCAAACATTATATGATGAGGTGTGGGTTTGGTTGGCTAGGACGAAGAGTAGGAGTCGGAGAAGGATTGTAATCACTTGGTCTTCTAACCTTACAGGGTGCGCCCTGGACGAAAAATGCATACACAGAGCAGTCAGTTGAATGCAATAACATATACTTGATGTTGGATAAAGAAATATCCAGGAACATCTCATAAGCTCCAATAATGATAAATAAATGACTAACAAACGAACAAAAGAGAAAGAAACAGGTATGAGGAAGTCAGCTCTTATGCGGGAATAAGATGAAAGATATTGCTTTGAAAATTTTATTGGACTAAACAAGACTCAAAGGATAGCCCTAAAACTATAATTTTCTAGACCTTGCTTTCTCCCAAATGGATAAACCACCTACACAAGAGTAAAAAATCTATCTTCTTTAAATCATAAGTAGCTGATTAGCTATTACACGTTTTAGGTACCTCAAATATGATGTTATCCAATGCCATGGCCTTACTAGCTTCCTCTACCGATCTCATTTCAACAAAAACATACTTTTTTCATAGTTTATATACACATTGACAATAACATCCCCTGAAAATTTTCAATAATACTCTGGGCATTTGAAGGTAAATTTTGTTGTACTTATATGAAAAAGGAGGACAAATTTTAAACTAACATGGACCAGCTGTATTTCTTCCAATTGCAGACATAATATGACTAAAAAAGGTCGCAACCGACTGTATGAGAATCAGTGTCAAGAGAAACAAGAGGTATGTATGAGAGCAATCAGAGATAGGTCAAAGAAAATCAGCTTTAACCATTAGGTAAAAAAGAGAAAACTACAATCTCTCTCAACAGATAGTGGATGAGATCAGATGTGATTTTTGTTCCATTTTCCAAGTAAATTGTGTTTTCTATACATCATACAATTTCCTTCTCTACCATAAGCATGTGCTGTTTTATAAATACCGTATATGAAACAACAATAGAAGAACCTAAAAGCTCTTCTCAATGAAGGATATACCATCAACTATACAATTTACGAACTCCAAAAATATGCTTAAAACGTAAAAAGAAGAAGGGAAAAAAAGTGTGGACTACACATGAAATCTTAACTCTCATTGCCTCCAACGTTTAGAGTTTCAGACTTGCCACACGGTTCATATGACTTTAAGGTATCCACTACTTCAAAATAATCTCAGTTGTTTGACAATCCAAGCCCTTTTCCCCAAGAAAAGGTGATATCAAAGGAAGATAGAGGTGTGCTAAACATAGAACCATACATATATAAATTGGAAAGGAAACTAGAATAATAACTGAGAGAAAACAACAGTAATAACAGATAAAAGTTAAACATGTTGGGACTTGGAGGCACTTGGACAACTCCAACCCAATCCAGATGCATGACCTTACCTTTTCTGCAAATTCAGTTTATCTAAGGAGTAATACTAACTCACATTCCCCTACCAAACGACCCTCGATGTTACAAAGTAACTAGGCAAGATCTAAATCTTAGCAGAATCTAAACACAAATCAACATCTATCAAACAGAGATTGCAGAAAGGTGTGCTACTAATCCTTCCCCCAACCACTTCAATCTTTCATCATTTTATGGGCTGCCAGAGTCAAAGGCAAGCCAACCAACTGAACCTTGCAATTTGTTCTACTGTTTACCACGGTTTCGACAAGGTTCCTCTCCAGTTTTAAGCACTGTAGTGAAAGAGATGCTTGGTCCTCAGTCAGTTGAATATCTTGGAGGTAAGGGAAACCCCAACGTAGGACCTGGAGCAGCTGCGCAGAAGAGATTTCTTATTTTTGATCAATCCGGTGATCAAACAACTCTTATTTATAGTTCTCCAAATGGTACTCCAGTACAAGGCCTGCCCTATTGGAGTCCACAACCCACTGCACCTTGTAATTTGATTAAAGAAGGCCCACATATTAAAAGTAAGCCCACAGATTAAAAGTAATGTAATTTGTCCATCCGGGCATCATTTCGGTGATGAATACTATGAAGAAAACCATATAGATGATGTGGAAAGTGAATTTCATGAGGATACTGAAGAATTAAATGCCCTATTCTACTCAGATGATGATGATGGTAATTCAAAGGATGGTGAAGAAATAAGCACAGTTCACTGCATTGACAAACAACATCCACAAGGTACTCATTTTTTCCCTCTTTCACATATTGCTCATTGGATTCTAGTCCATCTAGGTTCTACTATTGAAGTTCCTGGAAATCTTGCTTGCTTACGACATTGCCGCCTTATTGATCCCCGTGTAAGTAACTGGACAACATACGGATAGAATTGTAACCCCAATTACTTTTATCTTTTCCATTATACTCTTATTAATAAGGTTATTTTGTTTGCTTTATAGCTACAAAAGCAAAGAGAAGTAGTTGGAAAATACTAGCAAGGCTCATCCAACGGAGTACCACTTCAACCTAATATTTTTTAATTATCCTAAAAGGTCTGGCATGTCAACTGAAGTCATAGAAATAGGCAAGGTATAATTGAAATAGATGATCACCATGCAAACAACAGCATCAGGTGAAGGTCCAGCAACATGGCAAATATATATATAAACATACACGCAGTATGATAAAGAACATCATAGTAGGTACAGTTGCAAAGTGTGACCTTGTACGAGGGCTTCTGCTTCGCGAGCTTCCTTTGATTCTTGAAACCTTCTCAATGATTCTCCCTTGTTGACTGACACCAAACAGGGCATAAGATCAGACACTAAGAAAGAAACTCATAAACAAGTCATCAAGGTGCAAACATATTGAATTATCCCAGAGGAAAATACATTTAAGTAATATAAAAGAGAGGAAGCAGAACAATACAATTCATCAAAAGGCTCCAGTTGAATATGCACAATAGAAGATTTGACGCAAGCGTTTATACTTGCAAAATGACCCGGTTACTCACATTCGTTCTGCATTTGGCTCATATTTGGCAAATTGAACAACCATTTCCCACCCATCAACCACTCTTCCTGCCAAAACAATTAATATATAGTTCATAGCGGTGTTAGTCTTCACATTCAAAAAGTAGAAAATAGTCATAGTAGACACAACATCAACAACTGTGATATCTATCAATCATTAAGCGCACCATATCTAACTACAAATAGATTTGCATCCACTAACAGATTCAGCCACTGGTATTGGAAACAACAGTTTTATAGGTTTACTTGCTGAGCGTTCGATATGTGATTGAGCGTCGTAGTTCCAATAAACCGGCAACCCTCAATAGGGGTTGGCGGAAAACAAGTGCACCAGAAGATTAGAAAAATAGCATATCCAGTCCTTTTAGCAGTCAGACAAGTGATTTGAGGTTACACCTGAAATCACATTACATCTACAATCTATAGTGCCAATTATCAACATAATATCAGCTGCGACATTAATGATGATACAAGTACCTGCAGCAGCTGTAGTGCCAGGTAACATTGTAGTGGTAGGATGTGCCATATCATGATCACCACAAATTAAAAATAGGCGAATCAAATAAAAAAAGGTGAAGTAAATATGAATATCTTTTCTAAATATGCCTTCAAACCAAATATGGATACCATTTCTAAACATACATGTACACCAAATAAATGAAATGAATATTACTTAGTTATGAAGTACTGTTACCTTCATATAAAGTAACATATTAAAAAAAATTCTATTCAAACATACATGTATCTGATGCTAAGTTAGTAGCAACATTTGCCTCTGCTACATCATCAATTATATGGTCTGTAGCTAGTTGTACATGCTCATCACCATCGCTAAAGAACTGTTCGAGTTCTTGCTCTTGGTATGGTTCATTCTCATACACTTCATCCTCCACTACTTCTTCTCCCTAGGTCTCTTGGCTTTAGATGCACAACAACACTCCACCCTTTATTGACAACATCATCCATATAGTAAACTAGTTGTGCTTGAGATGCTTCGATATAAGGCTCGTGTTCTTCACGTTCACATGTATGAATCAATTTTTCAAAATTAACACAATTTAAGTTCCAATGATCCTTTTTATACCCTCTATCACGAGCAGTATCAGCCCATCCACATTTGAAAAGAACCGCCGTGAACCGGCCATTATAATTAATTTCAACAATATCTTCTAACTTCCCATAATATGGTAACTCTGCTTGCCTTAAATTTCCGTCGACACTACTTGCAATGCATGATGTTTTAGAGGTTAAGAAAACTCCACTATTCTGTGTTTGTAGACCTTCTTCTCGAGCCAAAGTTCAAAATTTGGACCCATTGATATTATATGCAGTAAAACTTCTTGCATGTGCCGATGGACCTCGTGCAAGAAACTTTAGATCAGTAGACATTGTATCTATTGTGCCTGGATTCATAATCTAAATCAAAATAAAATTGTCTTAGTGTCATTCAAATCAAATGTAAATAATAACTAATGATTACTTACTCACCTGCTTTTGAAACCAATCAACAAACTTTTTATTAACTCTCATCTCTAACTCAGTAGGCGATGGTCTTCTTCTTGAACTCCTCCTTATGTACTGTCTAAATTCGCTATAAGAAAAAATTACATTAAGGTTAAAGAACATGACTAGCCTACTTCAAACATTACAATGATAAAGAATATAAATTTAGGATTAGTATCTCACTCCACAAATGGCATGACAATTGCACATTTCAGAAGCACATATCGATGAGCTTGTAGTTTTTGCATATGAGTTAAAGGGAATGTAACTGAAGCTGATGCAGGTTTACCTAATTGAGGGAAGATAGAGGACCTTCCAGAAGGCTCACTAATATTTGGGTCATCACGAACACACCTAGGTCTATTGAATCTTGTCTCAATATACTCGATATATCGAGAACAAAAGGTAAGAGACTCTTCAGCTAAGTAACCCTCAGCTAGAGAACCCTCTGATTGTGCTTTATTTCGTACAAATGACTTAAAATGGCCTAATTCCCTACAAAAATAATAGAAAATAAGTGTACAAATTATTAAAAATGACCAGAATACAAGTATATTCAAATTAGAAATGTTAATGTTTTACCTCTCAATATGATACATGTTTCGGTGATGCACTGGACCTCCCAGTTTTGCTTCTTCTGCTAGATGGACAGACAAATGAACCATTACTGTAAAGAATGATGGAGGAAATAGCATCTCTAAATGGCAAAGTATGCTTTCAATGCGCTCTTAGAGCTTATCAAGCTCCAAAAGATTCAAGGTTTTGCTTGAAAGGGCACGAAAAAATGAGCAGAAGTCCTCCAAAATTGCAACTACATGGCCAGGCAACACATTGTGGATCGCTAATGGTAGCAATTGCTCTAAAATAATATGACAATCATGACTTTTCAATCCAAAAATCAATTTTTGTACCAAATCAACACATCTGGAAATGTTACTTGAGTAGCCATCTGGTACTTTAATATTCTTCAAAGTTGTAAGGAACAACTTTTTGGTGTCCACCTTCTTTTTGTTATCAGTCACAAGTGAAAACACAACAGGATGATATTTTCTACTATCATCCGGCCAAAGATCACGCCTTATGCCAATTTCTTTTAGATCCTTTCGGGCATTAATGTTATCTTTTGATTTTGATTTATCATTGAGCAACATATATATGATATTGTCACATATATTCTTTTCGATATGCATAAAGTCTAGATTATGACGTAACAAGTTACATTTCCAATAAGGAAGTTCAAAGAATATACTTATCTTGTTCCATTGTTTAGTTTCTCTTCTTGATCTTTTCCTGCTAACATTCAACTCTACTCCTCTCTTTTCTTCAATTTGTCTCAAAATGTCCGACCCTGATAATTTTAATGGTGGATTCTGCTCCTCTGTACTTCCATTAAAGTGTAATCGATTCAACCTAAACCTATGATTTCTTCTCAAAAAACGTCGATGACCCATAAAACACCACTTTTTACTATGACGAAGACGACAAGGTTCTGTGTCAAAGTTACAATTTGGGCAAGCAAAACCAGTATGTGTATTCCAGCCAGATAGGATACTTAATCCAGGAAAGTCACTGATTGTCCACATAAGAGCAACATGCATTCTAGAATTTTCATTCAATGATGAGTCAAACGTTTCAATACCATCATTCCATAACTCACACAATTCCTTCAGGAGGGGCTGTAAGTACACATCTATATTATTTCCAGGCATTTGCTTGCCTGGAATGATCATTGATAAGATGATGGAGGTGTGCTTCATACACATCCAAGGAGAAAGATTGTATGGAATCAAGAAGACTGGCCAAATACTATAGGTAGTACTCATTGTTACAAAAGGATTGAAACCATCAGTAGCAAGGCCTAAGCGAACATTTCGAGGATCCGAAGCAAATCCAAAATGAGTCTGATCAAATGTCTTCCATGCCTCACCATCCCTTGGATGCCTCATTAACCCATCCCCGTTACTGCTTGAAGCATGTCATCTTATATGCTCAGCAGTCTTACAGCACATAAATAATCTTTGTAACCTTGGTTTTAATGGAAAATAGCGTAGAACCTTTGCAACTTGTCTTTTCTTCTGGTTAGGATTCCATTTTGATGTACCACAATGCTTACATGCTTCCAATTCTGAGTCACCTTCCCAGTATAACATACAATTATTGGACATGCAGGTATCTTGATGTAGTCAAGCCCAAGTTTGATAATGGTTTTTTTGGCGTCATAAAAGGAATGAGGTAACTTTGCATCTTCAAATGCATCTCTCAACAAATCTAGTATCATAGTTACTGCCTTGTCACTTAATCCACAATAGACCTTTATATGATAAAATTTTATTAAAAACTCTAGCTTTGTGTACTTGCTCTCTTCATACAGTGTTTCACTTCCATCTTTGAGAAAATCATGAAAGTCAGCAGAATCCTCCCTATGCCCACCATTTGATGTTTCATTTGAACCCAATGGTTCAGATATCCCTGCATCAGCCGCTTGGTGCCTATAGTGCCCAAATGAATCATTAATCAAGGTTTCTATTGGATTTTCTGGGTGAACCACCTCTTGCATAACATCTCTGTCTCCTGAAGGCTCTACTACCTGTTTCTCACCGTGAAGATTCCAAATAATATAATTTTGAGGGAATGGCTTGCAAATCAAATGATCTTGCACTATCTCTCTAGTTTGCCACTTGCCAAAGCCACATTTAGGACATGAGCATCTAATTGTATCTTTCACGGCGGCATTCTTAAACGCAAAATCAAGAAATTTATCCAAACCAACCCAATATTCGTTTGTGTTCCGTGGCTTTCCAATCCATGATTTATCCATTGAAAAATGATAAATAAATTAACATGAACCCTTTTAGAATATACCTCTAGAAGCAATCCTCCAGTCCACGGGTACCTTTAGATTTGGCTATCCTTCCAATCTACTCCAAGAATTTCAAATGCTCTTTCAAACAAACTTAATTCCAGAAACTGACAGAGGACAGAAAGAACCAATGAATTATTCCCATAAACGACTATGTTTATATCTGTTCGTTCATATAGCGAAGGATAACAAGTAGAGGGTCAGAAGTACAAACGAAGAAACACCTAATTAGAAGAAATTTCAATATTTTCCCCGGTTACTGCTTATGGAGGAAAGATGCCAATTTCCTCGCTTACAATAAACCGTCAGTGCTTCCATTTATTTAAAGCTTTAATAATTTATGAGAATTAATAGTATTATATTAATATAGAGAACTTTCTACTGTTATCAGTTATGATAAATAAGTGCTTTAAAGAAGGTAAAAAAGATTTAAAATTTGTGAAACCAAAAAGATTTTAATTTTGAATGAAAAAATAACGTTTAGGCCTTAGAGTTAAGAAAGAATGACTTTGTGGCACTAATTTTATTTATTTATTTTAATTCTTACTAATTTTAGGATATACGTTTACTGATGTAATTATATAAAATTAAGCATACAATTAAGAAATCAACTAAAAAATATTAAATAATATATTTAAGTAAAGAAAACACTGTTGGTCACAAAACCAAATTCACAGTAAATTTCAATCCGACTTGAATTAGTTGAGAATATCAATTAAGAAAATATAAACTCATCACTCAAAAGAAGTAAAGAAAAATGCCAATTCGAATTTCTTCAACTTTAAAAAAAAAAAGAAGAAGTAAACTTATACTTTGTACAAATCAGAAATCATTAACAGCAAAATTTCCAGCATTGCAGAAGCCATTGCATCAGCTGCCCCAAATTTGCAGCATCTCTAAATGTCCAAAATCAAATCCGTTAGCCTTCCGAAATTCACCCGAGACCCTCAGGACTTTAACCAAATATACCAACGTGTCCCAAAATTCTATAAGAACTTAGTCGAGGCCTTAAATCACATTAAACAACACTAAAATTTTGAATCGTGCCATGAGTTGAATTATGAGTTTTCAAATCTTCCAACTTCTATATTTTGCGTCAAAACATATCGAATCAAACTGGAATGACTTCAAATATTGCACGCGAATCATAAATAAAGTAATGGAGCTGTTCTAATTTCCGGAATCGAAATCCGACCTCGTTATCAAATTTCAACCTTCAGTCAAACTTTTTCCAAAATATCCTATTTTCCAACTTTCGCCAAAATGCGTCGAATTGTCCTACGGACTTCCAAATCTAAATCTGAATATACGTCTAAGTCTGAAATCACCATACGAAGCTATTGACATCATCAAATCTCGATTCTGGGGTTGTTTGCTCAAAAGTTAACTCTCTGGTCAACTCTTCCTATTTAAACTTTAAAATGAGAATTTTTATTTAAATTAAATTCCGAATCTTCCGAAAACTAAACTCGACCATACACGCGAGTCAAAATACATATTACGAAGCTGCTCGAGACCTTAAGTCGCTAAACGGGGCATTAAATTCTTAAAACCTGTAGAGTTGGGTCATTACATGCATGTTAGGTACACAGTTTGAACACAAAGGCATTATTGATAATTTCTTATGTAACACAACAGGGAGAAAACAACAGGGAGAGCAGATTGAAAGCTCCTATAACATTTGGTAAAACCAAAATCGACTGCATATTGAAGTGATTAGATGAAACTTTCACAATTCCTTGTGAGGCTGAAAGATACTGAAAATTAAAGTTCCTACACTTTAGCTCATAATATCAGTTAGCTTACAACCAAATTAACTAGCAAAGAAAGGCATGAAATTTACAGAGCAACTGGGAGGTTCATTGTGCAGCAACAGATTAAGGTATAATAACATGCTACCCATGCTACCTGGCTCACTGTACAGACAAAAACATTGATTTAACACAAGGATCAAAAGAAACCATTTCAGAGCAACATGGGAACATTAGAAGAAAATAACATGTGTGTCGAGGATTAACATTTCCTGCACCTTTTCTGCTGCAACCACAACCATAAGGCGTCTAAGGATCTCTTGGTCAGATAATCTTACAAATCGGACCAGGGCACATATACTTTGAATCAAAAGCTCAAAGTACCTATCATCTGATGCATTTAGCTCCAAAACGGCCTCTTTATAGTTTGGTCCCAAATGCTCATGAGCAAGAGCGAATATACTAGTGGTTTTGAGGCTTAAACTCCATTTGTAACCAGATATACTGCACATATAACAAAATATAAACTCATCACTCAAAAGAAGTAAAGAAAAATGCAAATTCGAGAAATTTCTTTAACTTTAAAAAAAGAGGAAGTAAACTTATACTTTGTACAAATCAGAAATCATTAACAGCAAAATTTCCAGCATTGCAGAAGCCATTGCATCAGCTGCCCCAAATTTGTAGCATCTCTAAATGTCCAAAATCAAATCTGTTAGCCTTCCAAAATTCACCCGAGACCCTTAGGACTTTAACCGAATATACCAACATGTCTCAAAATACTATAAGAACTTAGTCGGGGCCATAAATCATATTAAACAACACTAAAATTTTGAATCACGCCATGAATTGAATTATGAGTTTTCAAATTTTCCAACTTCTATATTTTGCGTCGAAACATATCGAATCAAACTAGAATGACTTCAAATATTGCACGCGAATCATAAATGATGTAATGGAGCTGTTCCAATTTCCGGAATTGAAATCCAACCTCGTTATCAAATTTCAACCTTCAGTCAAATTTTTTCCAAAATATCCTATTTTCGAACTTTCGCCAAAATGCGTCGAATTGTCCTACGGACTTCCAAATCTAAATCCGAACATACGCCTAAGTCTGAAATCACCATACAAAGCTATTGACATCATCGAATCTCGATTCCGGGGTTGTTTGCTCAAAAGTCAACTCTTTGGTCAACTCTTCCTATTTAAGCTTCAAAATGAGAATTTTTATTTAAATTAAATTCCGAATCTTCCGAAAACTAAACTCGACCATACACGCGAGTCAAAATACATATTACGAAGCTGCTCGAGACCTTAAGTTGCTAAACGGGGCATTAAATTCTTAAAACCTGTAGAGTCGGGTCATTATACGCATGTTAGGTACACGGTTTGAACACAAAGGCATTATTGATAATTTCTTATGAAACACAATAGGGAGAAAACAACAGGGAGAGCAGATTGAAAGCTCCTATAACATTTGGTAAAAACAAAATCGACTGCATATTGAAGTGATTAGATAAAACTTTCACAACGCCTTGTGAGGCTGAAAGGTATAGAAAATTAAAGTTCCTACCCTTTAGCTCATAGTATCGGTTAGCTTACAACCAAATTAACTAGCAAAGAAAGGCATGAAATTTACATAGCAACTGGGGGTTCATTGTGCAGCAACAGATTAAGGTATAATAACATGCTACCCATCCTACTTGTCTCTCTGTACATACAAAAACATTGATTTAACACAAGGATCAAAAGAAACCATTTCGGAGCAGCAGGGGAACATTAGAAGAAAATAACATGTGTGTTGAGGATTAACATTTCCAGCACCTTTTCTACTGCAACCACAACCATAAGGCGTCTAAGGATCTCTTGGTAAGATAATCTTGCAAATCGGACCAGGGCACATATACTTTGAATCAAACGCTCAAAGTACCTATCATCTGATGCATTTAGCTCCGAAACTGCCTCTTTATAGTTTGGTCCCAAAAGCTCATGAGCAAGAGCGAATATACCAGTGGTTTTGAGGCTTAAACTCCATTTGTAACAAGATATACTACACATATAACAAAATATAAACTCATCACTCAAAAGAAGTAAAGAAAAATGCCAATTCGAGAAATTTCTTTAACTTTAAAAAAAGAAGAAGTAAACTTATACTTTCTACAAATCAGAAATCATTAACAGCAAAATTTCCAGCATTGTAGAAGCCATTGCATCAGCTGCCCCAAACTTGCAGCATCTCTAAATGTTCAAAATCAAATCCGCTAGCCTTTCGAAATTCACCCGAGACCCTCGGGACTTTAACCAAATATACCAACATGTCCCAAAATACCATAAGAACTTAGTCGAGGCCTTAAATCACATTAAACAACAATAAAATTTTGAATCACGCCATGAATTGAATTATGAGTTTTCAAATCTTCCAACTTCTATATTTTGCGTCGAAACATATCGAATCAAACTGGAATGACTTCAAATATTGCACGCGAATCATAAATGATGTAATGGAGCTATTCCAATTTCTGGAATTGAAATCCGACCTCGTTATCAAATTTCAACCTTCAGTCGAATTTTTTCCAAAATATCCTATTTTCCAACTTTCGCCAAAATGCGTCGAATTGTCCTACAGACTTCCAAATCTAAATCCGAACATACGTCTAAGTCTGAAATCACCATACAAAACTATTGACATCATCAAATCTCGATTCTGTGGTTGTTTGCTCAAACG
Organism: Nicotiana noctiflora; assembly: GCA_032618575.1. Lineage (NCBI taxonomy): Eukaryota > Viridiplantae > Streptophyta > Magnoliopsida > Solanales > Solanaceae > Nicotiana > Nicotiana noctiflora. Next base: position 34,147 of record JASVEL010005843.1, read on the forward strand.
TCAACTCTCCGGTCAACTCTTCCTTTTTAAGCTTCAAAATGAGAATTTTTATTTAAATTAAATTCCGAATCTTCCGAAAACTAAACTAGACCATACACGCGAGTCAAAATATATATTACGAAGTTGCTCGAAACCTTAAGTCGCTGAACGGGGCGTTAAATTCTTAAAACCTGTAGAGTTGGGTCATGGTACACGGTTTGAACACAAAGGCATTATTGATAATTTCTTATGTAACACAACAGGGAGAAAACAACAGGGAGAGAAGATTGAAAGCTCCTATAACATTTGGTAAAAACAAAATTGACTGCATATTGAAGTGATTAGATGAAACTTTCACAAAACCTTGTGAGGTTGAAAGATACAGAAAATTAATGCTAGTATTAATGCTAGGTTATAATATCGTCAATTATGCGATTTTACGTATGAGTATTGACCACTAGTTAATAAATCTAACCTCAGTATAGGCAGTGACACAATACTAATTGTATATGATATGAATGAAATACTAATATGTCGATTAAAGGAACGTTTACTGTCACTGCCTATACGGTGAATTGAGGTTCGATTCTCTATATGAATTTGTGGGAATTAATGATTATCCCCATTGGTATAGGTCTCTACATTTAGATGTGGTTGTCGTAGGCCGACTCGTCCTAGTATATGAATGACCACAATCGTTCGATGGACTATATTATAATTCCAATGGAAATAATCCACATTGTAGGGCCACGTCAGATTACAAATGAGTAGGACCTCATATGTGTATGGACAATACTATCGAAATTCATTGGTTAATGGAGTGGTTGGATTACTAATAGTCCGGATGGGCAACTTGAGTCATATTATCCATTGGTACACATGACCTTACGTATATGCATCTATATTTATGAAAGTCAAATCATAAACTTTAATAGTGTGGTCCATTAGTTAGCCGGTTAAATAGCTAGATCATATAGTAATATGGTCATTCCTACCCTTTAGCTCATAATATCGGTTAGCTTACAACAAAATTAACTAGCAAAGAAAGGCATGAAATTTATTGAGCAACTGGGAGGTTCATTGTGCAGCAACAGATTAAGGTATAATAACATGCTACCCATGCTACCTGGCTCACTGTACAGACAAAAACATTGATTTAACACAAGGATCAAAAGAAACTATTTCAGAGCAGCAGGGGAACATTAGAAGAAAATAACATGTGTGTTGAGGATTAACATTTCCAGCACCTTTTCTGCTGCAACCACAGCCATAAGGCGTCTAAGGATCTCTTGGCCAGATAATCTTGCAAATCGAACCAGGGCACATATACTTTGAATCAAACGCTCAAAGTACCTATCATCTGATGCATTTAGCTCCAAAACTACCTCTTTATAGTTTGGTCCCAAAAGTTCATGAGCAAGAGCGAATATACCAGTGGTTTTGAGGCTTAAAATCCATTTGTAACCAGATATACATTGTAGAATAGTGACTTGCAGTAAGAGCAAAGATCTCAGGATTCTGCTCCTACACCATACATGTAACTTACGGATTGTGCACTAGAATGCCAGCTCCCTATACTTCACTTGTACCAGCTTTATCCAACACTATTGTTCTTCTTTGAATATTTCCATAACCATTTCATTATTAGAACTTCACTATAGTTCAAGTTTGTGAACAATGGCAGAACCATAAATTTATACAACGGAATATAAAAAAATCTACAACGTCATAGTTGGAATTTGAACCTAAGGCCTACAGCAGTTTTGAACCTCATTCAGAACTACATTTTGATTTTTTTTTATAATACTACACATATAACAAAAAGAATACTGTTATGAAATAATAAAAGAACAAGAGCAATATTGCAGAGAAAGAGAGAGAGGAAATTATTATTGAATTTTTGAATGATTTACAATGGGGTAATACCCCTCTATTTATAGGAGAAATATGACTTAGTCACAAAGTAAAACTCTCCACAAGATAGACATTCACTCCAAATAGAATTATAGACATTCACTCCAAATAGAATTCTATTCTTAACACTCCCCTTGAATGTCTACTCAATAAGTAATGTGTCTCATTAAAACCTTAACTAAAATAAAACCCAATGGGAAAAAAAAATCTAGAAAGGGAAAAAGAGTACACATATCTAATAATACGCCTTTTGGTTGCTCGTTAAAAACCTCATAAGGAAAACCCAGTGGGACAAAACCTTGTAAGGGAAAAAGAGTGCAACGCGCATTAACTCCCCCTGATGAGAGCATCAATTCACATCCTTAAGCCTTTGCATCCCGATCTTGTACACTAGCTTCTTGAAGGTTGACGTCGGTAGAGATTTAGTGAACAAATCAGCCATATTATCACTTGAACGAATTTGTTGCACATTAATATCACCATTCTTTTGAAAGTCATGTGTGAAAAATAACTTTGGTGAAATGTGTTTTGTCCTATCTCCTTTTATGAATCCTCCCTTCAGTTGAGCTATGCATCTTGCATTGTCTTCATACAAAATAGTGGGTAACTTGTCACATTTCACACCACATTTATCTCGAATAAGATGTATTATAGACCTCAACCACACGCACTCTCGACTTGCTTCATGAATAGCAATTATCTCAGCATGATTAGATGAAGTAGCCACAATTGATTGCTTAATCGATCGCCAAGATATGGCAGTGCCTCCACAGGTAAACACATAACCTGTTTGAGATCGAGCCTTGTATGGGTCGGATAAATACCCAGCATCAGCATAACCAACAAGATCGGGACTACAATTTTTGCCATAAAATAAGCCCATATCGGTAGTCCCTTTTAGATACCGCAATATGTGTTTGATTCCATTCCAATGTCTCCTTGTGGGAGCAGAGCTATATCTTGCTGAGACATTAACTGTAAAAGTTATGTCGGCCTTCTAGTATTGGCAAGATACATTAGTGCACCAATTGCACTAAGATATGGTACTTCAGGACCAAGTAGCTCTTCATTCTCTTCTTGAGGTCGGAATGGATCTTTGTTCACATCAAGTGATTGAACAACCATCGGAGTACTTAATGGATGTGCTTCATCCATGTAAAACCGTTTAAGTACCTTTTCTATGTAGGTAGATTGATGAAAAACAATTCCGTTTGCCAAATGTTCAATTTGCAAACTAAGACATAATTTTGCTTTCCGAGATCTTTCATCTTGAATTCCTTCTTTAAATAATCAATTGTCTTTTGGAGTTCTATAGGAGTTCCAATAAGGTTTATGTCATCAACATATACGGCAAGTACAACAAATTCCGATGTTGTTTTCTTTATAAAAACACATGGGCAAATGGCATCATTTATATAGCCTTCCTTTAATAAATACTCACTAAGACGATTATACCACATTCGTCCTGATTATTTTAGACCATACAAAGATATTTGCAATTTGATTGAAAACATTTCCCGGGATTTTGAATTATTAGGCATTTTGAAGCCCTCGGGAATTTTCATGTATATCTCATTATCAAGTGAGCCGTAAAGGTAGGCAGTAACCACATTCATTAAATGCATGTCAAGTTTTTCATGGATATCAAAACTAATGAGATAACGGAATGTTATAGCATCCATAACAGGTGAATATGTCTCTTCATAATCGACACCAGGCCTTTGTGAAAATCCTTGTGCAACAAGGCGTGCCTTATATCTTTGTACCTCATTTTTCTCATTTCTCTTGCGTACAAAGACCCATTTATAGCCAATAGGCTTAACACCATTAGGTGTTTGGACTATAGGCCCAAAACCTTCACGTTTTGCAAGTGAATTCAATTCTGATTGGATTGCTTCTTGCCATTTTGGTCAATCAAGTCTTTGTCGACATTCACCAACAGATTGAGGTTCAAGATCCTCACTTTCTTGCATAATGCTGGATGCAACATTATATGCAAAGACATAATCCACCACTATATCCAATCGATTCAAATTTGTCTCAATATCGATTGGATTTATTGATAGTTCCTTATTTTCTTGAGTCTCGGGCTCAGTGGATTCCTCATAAATCTCAGAATTTGTTAAGTCATGGATTTCTTCATGAGATTCTTTCATAGTGTCATTTTGATCATTTATTTACCTTTTTCTAGGATTTCGATCTTTGGAACCTAATGGTCTGCCACGTTTTAGTCGTGCTTTTGACTCATTAGCTATGACACTAGAAGATTGTCCAATAGGGACATCAATACGGATCGGAACATTCTCCGCAGGGATATGTGATTTTGTTATCCTTTTCATATCTGTAAATGCATCGGGCATTTGATTTGATATCCTGTAACGACCCGGCCCGTCGTCAACCACCCCGTTATGTTGTAATTTCATGTTTTATGCTTTTATATCAGTGTTAGAGTCTATCGGGTGATTTAGGAGTGATTTGGATTGAAAATGAGGCATATAGCCTTTTTGAAGGAAACTTGAATAAGGAAAGTCAACCCGGAGTTGACCATTTAGTTAGAGGGCTCGGAATCGGATTCTGATGATTCGGTTAGTTCCGGGAGGTGATTTGTGATTTAGAGGAGCAATCAGAATTGAATTTGGAGGCCCGGTGTAGAAATAGGCTTGAATTGGCTAAGGTTGAATTTTGGCAAAATCCGAACGGTAGGTGAGATTTTGATCCGGGGGTAGTAATGGAATTCCGACAGTTGCAGTAGCTCCGTTAGGTGATTTTGGATGTTCCTGCAAAATTTCAGGTCATTCGGACGTCGTTTGTTCGGGTTTTTGATGGAATGTGTAATTCGGAAGTTTTGAAGAAACTTAGGCTTGAATCTGTGTGTAATTGGTGATTTTGATGTTTAGGATGGTGTTTTTATGCTTGGAACAAGTTCGTATCGTGTTTTGGAGTATGTTGGTGGTTTTCGTTGGGGTTCCGGGGGCCTCGGGGTGAATCCGGACCATCATCCGGCATTTTTGGAGCATGAAAAGTCTGCTGTAAATTGTAGATCACTGGGCACAATTTAAGCCTTCGCGTTCGCGAGGGCTATGCCGCGTTCGCATAGGCTGGAGCCAGGTGACTATCGCGTTCGCGAGGGGTGGTGCCGCGTTCGCGTAAGAGGAAGCTGGGAAGCATCGCGTTCGCGTATAAGGAAATCATAAGGCATCGCGAACGCGTGAGGTATGTCGCGTTCGCGTAGAGGAAAAATCTGGGCTGGGGAGAATGGTCTTCGCGGACGCGTGGCAGTGTGTCGCATTCGCGATGAAGAACTGGAATAAGGCATCACGTTCGCGTGAGAGGCGTCGCGAACGCGATGAAGAAATTTGATTGGCAGTGTGTCACGACCCGGATTTTTCCCCCAACATCGGGATCGTGATGACGCCTACTCGTGGTAGCTAGGCAAGCCACTGTATTCATACTATACTGGTTTTAACACAATTTTAATTAAATAAATGCGGAATACTTTATCAAAATGGAAATAACACTTCACAAGGTGAAAATCATACTGAAATCCTCTACCCAAGACGTGGAGTCACCAACTCACGAACTACTATGGAATACTACACATAAAAGTCTGAAGGAAATATAACATAATTCTGTTTGTCTCGGAACAAAGAGACTACAACTAATAACATAAATAAAGAAAGAGACGCCGGGCCTGCGGACATCTGCAAGCTACCTCGGTCTCAAATATGATTAACTCCCACGCAATCGATTTACTGCTGCTGCTGCTCCTGATCGTAACCTGGACCTGTGCAAAAACGCACAGAAGTGTAATATCAGCACAACCGATCCCATGTGCTGGTAAGTGCCTGGCCTATCCCGGCGAAGTAGTGACAAGTCTAGGACCAGACACCCACATAAACCTGTGCAATTCAATATATATATGTGTATACCACAAAATAACAAGAAATAACCGAGTATTAACGCCATAAAGAATATCTCAAAGAATTCAACAATTAATCACAGTTAATAAATTCACAAGGAAAAACAAAGTATAATGTAAACACAAGTAATATCAATTCAAGAAATAGCAAGCAGTTGCACGGCATCACCCTTCGTGCTTTTACTCTCATTCTCACCAAATAAACAAATAAAGTACACGGCATCACCCTTCGTGCTTTTACTCTCATCCTCACATCCATAGTACGGCATGATCCTTCGTACATGGTTCAATAACAGGGCACGGCATGATCCTTCGTGCATAATCAATAAATAAACATGGCACGACATTAACCTTCGTGCATAAATAAATAAACATGGCACGGCATCACCCTTCGTGCATTATCACTCTTCCTCACCCAAATAACAATCACCGTTAAAGGCAAAGAAAGAAACAACAATTCATAAACCGTCCCATCAAGGGCAATCAATAATTATCTTCACAACAAGTCCCAACAAGGGAAAACAATAACATTTCATCTGTAATATATCTCAAAATAATCATTTTTCAACGACTCACGGTCATACTAGACGCCGGTGTATGGATGCTCGTCACCACAGCCCATACACCGCACTCGATCACATAACACATAACACATAATCCTATTCCCTCAAGCTAGGATAGAACAAACACTTACCTCGAATGCTTATGAACAATTCAATCCGTGGAAATGTCTTTTCTTTCAATTTGGCTCCAATCCAATCGTATCTATACACAATTGATTTAATATCATCAATTCTACTCAACAAACTAATTCTTAAGACCAAATACAACTTTTACAACATTCTGCCCGGAATAGTGAATTTCAACCCCGGGCCCACATGGTCGGAACTCGGGGTTAGGACCAAAATCCGGTTACCCATCCCCCACGAGTTCATGTATATAATTTGTTTCAAAATCGGACCTCAATTCGAGGTCCAATTCCCCAATTTATGAAAAACCCTATTTTCTAACAAAAACAAGAATTCTACCATGAAAATCATTGATTTCTTATGAAAAACATGTTTAATGATGTTAGGAATTGAAAGAATTAAGTAAAAAAATGACTTACAATCGTTTTGATGAAGAAGAAATCCTTGAAGAATCGCAAATGGGTGTTTTGGTTTTGTAAAAAGTGAAGAAATGACTGAAATTCGTGTTTTTCAGGTCTCTGTGTTCGCATTTGCGAACATGGGTTCGCAATTGCGAACCCCGACCAATTTCTGGAGTTTGAAAAATAAGCTAAGGGTGGGAAGTTCTCATTTGCGAACATAAGTTCGCATTTGCGAACACTGGCAGTCACAGGGATGTTCGCATTTGCGAACAATGGTTCGCATTTGCGAACCAAGGCAGTACTGGGGACCTTCGCAAATGCGAACAATTGTTCGCATTTGCGAACAAGGCTGGCTTCGCATTTGCGAACAATGGTTCGCATTTGCGAACCAAGGCAGCACTGGGGACCTTCGCAAATGCGAACAATTGTTCGCATTTGCGAACAAGGCTGGGCCGAAGGGGGCTTCGCATTTGCGATGAATGTTCGCATTTGCGAGCCTGTCCCCTTCGCAATTGCGAGAAATACTTCGCAATTGCGAAGCCAACAACTGGGTGAAAAACCAGCAGTTCAAAAATTCAGAATTTCATCCAACGGCCTATCAAATCTTTACCCGAGCCCCCGGGCTCCAAACCAAACATGTACATAACCTCAAAAACACATTATGAACTTGTTCGTGCGATCACATCGCCAATATCACTTCGTTTTAATCAAATCAAGCCTCAAACTCATGATTTTTATACTTTTGATTTTCAAAACTTCTTAACTTGGAACTCAAGGTCCAAAACATCTCAAACGACATCCAAATGTCACCAAACTTTACGAAATCACATATATAATATTTAAGACTTGTACCGGGCGTCGGAACCAAAATACGGGCCCGATACCAAGGTCAATTAATTTATTTCCTTTAATAATTACATCAAAAATAATTTCACATAAAATTCATAACTCGGGCTCTAGGCCTCAGAATTCGACTCCGGACGCACGTCCAAGTCCCATATTTTCCTACGGACCTCTCGGGACCATCCAATCTCGGGTCCGGATCCGTTTACCAAAAATGTTGACCAAAGTCAACTATATCAATATTAATATCATTTTTATCCAAATTTCTCATAGAATTCATATTTTCTATCACAAAATCTTTCCGGCTACATGCTCGGATCGTGCACATAAATCGAGGCAACATAGAATGAGGTTTTCAAGGCCTCGGAAGCTCGAAATGATTAATAAAATAAGTGATGACCCTTTGGGTCGTCACAATCTCCACCTCTAAAACAATCGTTCGTCCTCGAACGGACAAAAGAAAGAAGTACCGGAGTCAGGAAACAAGTGTGGGTAGCGGCTCTGCATATCAGACTCGGACTCCCAGGTCGATGCCTCAGGAGGCTGACCTCTCCATTGAACACGCACAGAAGGATAACTCTTCGACCTCAACTGTCGAACCTGCCGGTCTAGAATAGCCACCGGCTCCTCCTCGTATGATAGATCATTGTCCAATTGGACAGTACTGAAGTCTAACACATGTGTGGGATCGCCGTGGTATCTCCGAAGCATAGATACGTGAAAAACTGGATGCACGGCTGATAAGCTAGGCGGCAAAGCTAATCTGTAAGCCACCCCTCCCACTCTGTCTAAAATCTCAAATGGACCAATATACCTAGGGCTGAGCTTGCCCTTCTTTCCGAACCTCATCACGCCCTTCATAGGCGACACTCGGAGCAATACTCGTTCACCGACCATGAAATCTACATTTCGAACCTTACGATCCGCATAAGTCTTCTGCCTGGACTGAGCTGAACGCAATCTCTCCTAAATAGTCTTGACCTTATCCAAGGCCTCCTGAACTAAGTCTGTACCCAACAACCGAGCCTCTCCCGGTTCAAACCATCCAACTGGTGATCGACATCGCCTACCATACAACGCCTCATACGGAGCCATCTGGATGCTAGATTGGTAACTGTTATTGTAGGCGAACTCTGCTAATGGCAGAAACTGGTCCCACGAGCCTCCGAAATCAATAACACAAGCTCGAAGCATGTCCTCAAGAATCTGAATAGTCCTCTCTGACTGGCCATCCGTCTGAGGATGAAATGCTGTACTCAACTGAACCTGGGTGCCTAACTCCCGCTGGACTGCTCTCCAGAACCGCGAGGTAAACTGCGTTCCCCGATCAGAGATAATAGATACCGGCACCCCATGGAGACGAACAATCTCTCTAATGTAAACCTCCGCTAACCTCTCCGACGAGTAGGAGACAGATACTGGAATAAAGTGTGCTGATTTGGTCAGCCTATCAACAATGACCCAAATAGCATCAAATTTCCTCCGAGTCAAAGGAAGTCCAGTAACGAAGTCCATAGTGATCCGCTCCCATTTCCACTCGGGAATTTCAATCCTCTAGAACACACCACCAGGTCTCTGGTGCTCATATTTCACCTGCTGATAATTTAGACACCGAGCGACATACGCAACGATATCTTTCTTCATTCTGCGCCACCAATAGTGCTGCCGTAAGTCCCGGTACATCTTCGCGGCGCCCGGGTGAATAGAATACCGCGAACTGTGGGCCTACACTAAGATCAACTCTCGAATCCCTTCGACATTGGGTACACAAACTCGACCCTGCAATTTCAATATCCCATCATCATCTAGATTTACCTGTGTGGCACCTCCCCGCTCTATTGTATCTCTCAACTCAAGCAAATGAGGATCATCAAATTGCCTCTCACGGATACGCTCTAATAAGGAAGAACGAGCGACCGTGCAGGCTAACACTCTGCTAGGCTCAGAAATGTCTAATCTCACGAACCGGTTGGCTAAGGCCTGAACATCTAGAGCTAATGGTCTCTGATTGACCGGAATATATGCAAGACTACCCATGCCGGCATACTTTCTACTCAATGCATCGGCCACCACATTGGCCTTACCTGGGTGATATAATATAGTAACATCATAGTCTTTTAGCAACTCTAACCATCTCCGCTGTCGTAGATTCAACTCCTTCTGTTTGAACAAGTACTGTAGGCTTTTGTGATCAGTGTACACCTCACATGTCACACCATATAGATAATGCCTCCAGATCTTTAAGGCATGAACCATTGCTGCTAACTCAAGATCATGAACTGGATAATTCTTTTCATGTATCTTTAACTGCCTCGAAGCATAAGCGATAACCTTACCATCCTGCATCAATACCGCTCCAAGCCCTGTACGAGATGCGTCACAATAAACTGTATAAGGCCCTGTACCTGTAGGTAGTACCAACACCGGTGCGGTGGTCAAGGCCGTCTTGAGCTTCTGAAAGCTCGCCTCACACTCCTCTGACCACTGAAACTGGACACCCTTCTGGGTCAACCTGGTCATCGGGGCCGCAATAGAAGAAAACCCCTCTACAAAACGACGGTAGTAACCTGCTAATCCCAAGAAACTCCGGATCTCAGTCACTGAAGCTGGTTGAGGCCAATTCTGGACTGCCTCAATCTTCTTTGGGTCTACCTGAATACCTTCCACTGATACAATGTGACCCAGAAATGCTACCGAACTCAGCCAGAACTCACATTTAGAAAATTTGGCATATAGTCGGTTATCTTTCAGAGTCTGAAGAACCACTCTGAGGTGCTGCTCGTGCTCTTCCTGGCTGCGGGAGTACACCAGGATGTCATCTATGAAGACTATCATGAACGGATCTAAGTAAGGCCTGAATACCCGATTCATCAACTCCATGAATGCTGCTGGGGCATTGGTCAACCCGAAGGACATGACCAAGAACTCATAATGCCCATATCTAGAGCGAAAGGCTGTCTTAGGAATGTCAGCCGCCCTGATCTTCAGCTGATGGTAGCCCTGACCTTAAGTCTATCTTAGAGAATACCCTCGCTCCCTGGAGCTGGTCAAACAAATCATCAATCCTCGGCAGTGGATATTTATTTTTGATAGTCACCTTGTTTAACCGCCGGTAATCAATACACATCCGCATCGAGCCATCCTTCTTCTTTACAAATAATACAGGTGCTCCCCAGGGGGAAACACTGGGCCTGATAAAGCCCTTCTCAAGAAGATCCTGCAACTAATCTTTCAACTCTTTTAGCTCCGGTGGGGCCATACGATAGGGTGGAATAGAGATGGGCTGAGTGCCCGGTGCCGGATCAATACAGAAATCAATATCCCTGTCGGGTGGCATGCCCGGCAGGTCTGAAGGAAAAACCTCAGGAAACTCCCGTGCAATAGGGACTGACTCAATGGAAGGAACCTCTGCGCTGGAATCACGAACATAAGCCAAATAAGCTAGACACCCCTTCTCGACCATACGTCGAGCCTTAACATAGGAAATAACAGTGCGGACGGAGTGGCTTGAGGTACCTTTCCACTCTAATCGGGGTGATTCCGGCAAGGCTAAGGTGACAGTCTTAGCATGACAATCAAGAATAGCATGGTATGGGGACAACCAGTCCATCCCCAATATGACATCAAAATCTACCATATCCAAGAGCAACGGATCAACACGGGTCTCAAGACCCCCAAATATAACTACGCACGAACGATGCACCCGATCGACTACAATGGCGTCGCCCACTGGTGTAGCCACATAAACTGGAATATCCAGAGCATAGCTGGGCACGGCCAAATACGGTGCGAAGTAGGAAGACACATAGGAATATGTAGATCCAGGGTCAAATAATACCGAAGCACCTCTGCCACACACAAGAATAGTACCTGTAATCACGGCATCTGATGCCTCTGCCTCTGGCCTGGCTGGTAAAGCATAGAATCGGGGATCTCCACCTCCCCTCTGAGCTGCGTCTCTAGGACGACCATCAACTGGCTGACCTCTACCTCTGGCTGGACGGTCTCCACCTCTACGGTCTCGACCTCCACCTCTATAATCTCTACCCCCGCCTCTCGCTGGCTGGGCAGGCTGAGGGTCAGCTGGGGCCTGAATCATAGGACGAGGACCTCGCTGCTGAGAGTTGCCCGCTGCTAGAGGGCAATTCCTAATAAAATGACCTGGGTCACCACAACCGTAGCAACTCTTAGACTGATAGGGCTGCTGGCCCCGACGACCCGAATGGCCTCCAAGAACACTCTGAAGAGGCTGAGCATTAATAGGAGACTGGTCTGAATAATGCCCCCGAAAACCACGATCACCCGATCCACCCTGTGAAGCCTGAAGGGCGGAATGAAAAGGCCTGGAGGACTGGCCTCTATCAAAGGATTCTCTGCTACCGGAGGAAGAACCACCAAACCTGCCTGAATGACGAGGCCTCTTATCTGAAGAATAATCGCCTCCCCTAGCAAGAGCCATCTCAACTCTGCGTGCTGCATTGGCTGCCTCCCTGAAATGATATGTCACTCCCCACGCCCATAGCCATCTGGAGTCTAATCGGCTGATTAAGCCCATCTATAAATCCGCGGACCCTCTCCCGCTCCGTGGGAAGTATCACCACTGCATGACGAGCCAAGTCGATAAATCTCGTCTCATACTGTGTAACTGTCATAGTGCCCTGATGGAGGCGCTCAAACTGCCTCCGAAGTACATCCCTCCGAGTAGCAGGGAGAAACTTCTCCATAAATAGTTCCGCAAACTGGTCCCATGATAAAGCTGGGGACCCTGCTGGTCGAGTCAGGCAATAATCTCTCCACCAAGTCTTGGCAGATCCTGCAAGTCTGAAGGTACAGAAATAAACTCCGTTTGTCTCCACGATCCCCATAGTCTTGAGAATCTCATGGCAACTGAATAAGAAGTCCTGAGGATCCTCTGATGCGGCTCCACTGAATGTGGTGGTAAATAGCTTGGAGAACCGATCAAGCCTCCATAACGAATCAGAAGTCATGGCCGCTCCATCACCGGCATGAGCTGTAGTACCTGACTGAGTGGCCACAGCTGGCTGAATTACTGGTGCCTGAGGCTGAGGAGCTACTGGCTCCGGAGTATGGGCAATAGGAGTCTGGGCCCCTCCTCCAGCCTGAGAAGTAGCCGGGGCAACTGATAATAAACCCGCTCTGGCAATGCTGTCCATGAATCCCGCTATTCTGACCAAAGCATCCCGGAGATCCGGGGTAAATAAAGCCTCTCCTGGGACCTGAGCTGGGCCTACTGGAGCTGCTGGAACCGGAACCTCCTCGTCAATCTCAATATGAGGCTCCACCTCCGGGGTAGCTGCCTGGGGCTGAGCTCTACCCCTACCACGGCCTCTGATACGGCCTTGGCCCCTGCCCCTCACGGGAGCTGTCTGGGGCTCGGGCTGCTGGTCAGCGGACGAAGAAGCGCGTGTCCTCACCATCCGCGAAAGGACAGAATAGAAATTCAATCAATAATTGAGGAACAAGTCGCACGACAAGAAAGAACAAATGAGAGACTCTTTCCTAACTCAATAGACTCTGGAGGACAAGTACAGACGTCTCCGTACCTACCTCTCAAATTCTACTAAGCTTGTTCATGAGTGGTGAGACCTATGTAACCTAGAGCTCTGATACCAACTTGTCACGACCCGGATTTTCCCCCCAACATCGGGATCGTGATGGCGCCTACTCGTGGTAGCTAGGCAAGCCATTGTATTCATACTATACTGTTTTTAACACAATTTTAATTAAATAAATGCGGAATACTTTATCAAAATGGAAATAACAATTCACAAGGTGAAAATCATACTGAAATCCTCTACCCAAGACGTGGAGTCACCAACTCACGAACTACTATGGAATACTACACATAAAAGTCTGAAGGAAATATAACATAATTCTGTTTGTCTCGGAACAAAGATACTACAACTAATAACATAAATAAAGAAAGAGACGCCGGGCCTGCGGACGTCTGCAAGCTACCTTGGTCTCAAATATGATTAACTCCCACGCAATCGATTTACTGCTGCTGCTGCTCCTGATCGTAACCTGGACCTGTGCAAAAACGCACAGAAGTGTAATATCAGCACAACCGACCCCATGTGTTGGTAAGTGCCTGGCCTATCCCGGCGAAGTAGTGACAAGCCTAGGACCAGACACCCACATAAACCTGTGCAATTCAATATATATATGTGTATACCACAAAATAACAAGAAATAACCGAGTATTAACGCCATAAAGAATATCTCAAAGAATTCAACAATTAATCACAGTTAATAAATTCACAAGGAAAAACAAAGTATAATGTAAACACAAGTAATATCAATTCAAGAAATAGCAAGCAGTTGCACGGCATTACCCTTCGTGCTTTTACTCTCATTCTCACCAAATAAACAAATAAAGTACACGGCATCACCCTTCGTGCTTTTACTCTCATCCTCACATCCATAGTACGGCATGATCCTTCGTACATGGTTCAATAATAGGGCACGGCATGATCCTTCGTGCATAATCAATAAATAAACATGGCACGACATTAACCTTCGTGCATAAATAAATAAACATGGCACGGCATCACCCTTCGTGCATTATCACTCTTCCTCACCCATATAACAATCACAGTTAAGGGCAAAGAAAGAAACAGCAATTCATAAACCGTCCCATCAAGGGCAATCAATAATTATTTTCACAACAAGTCCCAACAAGGGAAAACAATAACATTTCATCCTGTAATATATCTCAAAATAATCATTTTTCAACGACTCACGGTCATACTAGACGCCAGTGTATGGATGCTCGTCACCACGACCCATACACCGCACTCGATCACATAACACATAACACATAATCCTATTCCCTCAAGCTAGGATAGAACAAACACTTACCTCGAATGCTTATGAACAATTCAATCCGTGGAAATGTCTTTTCTTTCAATTTGGCTCCAATCCAACCGTATCTATACACAATTGATTTAGTATCATCAATTCTACTCAACAAACTAATTCTTAAGACCAAATACAACTTTTACAACATTCTGCCCGGAATAGTGAATTTCAACCCCGGGCCCACATGGTCGGAACTCGGGGTTAGGACCAAAATCCGGTTACCCATCCCCCACGAGTTCATGTATATAATTTGTTTCAAAATCGGACCTTAATTCGAGGTCCAATTCCCCAATTTATGAAAAACCCTATTTTCTAACAAAAACAAGAATTCTACCATGAAAATCATTGATTTCTTATGAAAAACATGTTTAATGTGTTAGGAATTGAAAGAATTAAGTAAAAAATGACTTACAATCGTTTTGATGAAGAAGAAATCCTTGAAGAATCGCAAATGGGTGTTTTGGTTTTGTAAAAAGTGAAGAAATGACTGAAATTCGTGTTTTTCAGGTCTCCGTGTTCGCATTTGCGAACATGGGTTCGCAATTGCGAACCCCGACCAATTTCTGGAGTTTGAAAAATAAGCTAAGAGTGGGAAGTTCGCATTTGCGAACATTTGTTCGCATTTGCGAACACCGGCAGACAAAGGGATGTTCGCATTTGCGAACTAATGTTCGCATTTGCGAACACATGATGTATAAGGCGGTGTTCGCATTTGCGAACAATGGTTCGCATTTGCGAACCAAGGCAGAGTATGGGGAATGTTCGCATTTGCGAACTTGTGTTCGCATTTGCGAACATAAGCAGGCACCGGGGACCTTCGCAAATGCGAACAATTGTTCGCATTTGCGAACAAGGCTGAGCCAAGGGGGCTTCGCATTTGCGATGAAGGTTCGCATTTGCGAGCCTGTCCCCTTCGCAATTGCGAGAAATACTTCGCAATTGCGAAGCCAACAGTTGGGTGAAAAACCAGCGCAGTTCAAAAATTCAGAATTTCATCCAACGGCCTATCAAATCTTTACCCGAGCCCCCGGGCTCCAAACCAAACATGTACATAACCTCAAAAACACATTATGAACTTGTTCGTGCGATCACATCGCCAATATCACTTCGTTTTAATCAAATCAAGCCTCAAACTCATGATTTTCATACTTTTGATTTTCAAAACTTCTTAACTTGGAACTCGAGGTCCAAAACATCTCAAACGACATCCAAATGTCACCAAACTTTACAGAAATCACATATATAATATTTAAGACTTGTACCGGGCGTCGGAACCAAAATACGAGCCCGATACCAAGGTCAATTAATTTATTTCCTTTAATAATTACAACAAAAATAATTTCACATAAAAATTCATAACTTGGGCTCTAGGCCTCAGAATTCGACTCCGGACGCACGTCCAAGTCCCATATTTTCCTACGGACCTCTCGGGACCATCCAATCTCGGGTCCGGATCCGTTTACCAAAAATGTTGACCGAAGTCAACCATATCAATATTAATATCATTTTTATCCAAATTTCTCATAGAATTCATATTTTCTGTCACAAAATCTTTCCGGCTACATGCTCGGATCGTGCACGTAAATCGAGGCAACATAGAATGAGGTTTTCAAGGCCTCAGAAGCTCGAAATGATTAATTAAATAAGTGATGACCCTTTGGGTCTTCACACAGTGAGTTTAATTACAGAACAGAACCAGTCGCGGGTTTCATACCCCAAAACACCATTTTTGAGTTCTAGAGAGAGAGACTCACGGGAGATTGTTGGAAAATCATCGGGGTTTCATCGGAGGTAAGTTTTGTGGCTTAATTACATCATTTTATCATGAAATCCTTGGTTAATTCCCTGTAAATGGAAGATTAAAGGTGGGTTTTGGCCCTAGGCCTAAATTATAGAAAATCACTGATTTGAGTGGGCAAATGGAGTCCGAATTCGGTAAATTTTATATGCCTAGACTCGTGTTGAGATGAGGGTTCCGAATATGTGACTTTTGTAATTTTTCGAGAAGCTTACCGAAAGTCGGGTTTTGACAACTTTGGGAATTTTGATGTAGATTGAGTTGTTTTGACTGGGTATCATTCCATTGGTCTAATTTGATGTGTATTTACTGTATTTGATCAGATTCTACGCGTGCGGAGCTTGATTCTCGTGGCAAGTGCATTGCGAAGTAGTCGTCGCGCTGTATTGAGGTGAGTAATAGATGTGGGTGATGACCATCGGGTTCGAAACCCCGGTATACCACTTTGTGACGCTGTATAGCGGCGAGACACGTACTCTCATGTGAGTGCGGGGTCGATTGTGATTGGGGATTATGGCTTAGTCCGACTTGTTGGCATTGTGTTATGATATTAGGTATTCTTGAGCCGTCGAACCTCCTTCTCGGATGGTTGCATACTATATATTGTGATATTGGCCACTCTTGAGCCGAGGAACCCTCTTCTTGGGTGGTCGAGTATACTTGTGGGCCGTGAGCCAGTTATTGGATCTCGCGAGGATCGTTATCATTGTCTTATCATATTGACATGTTAGTTACTACCAGTCCGTAGTTATTTCTGTTATCATGCTATTTCCAATCTCTGGAACTTGGTATTATTGTTTTCCAACTGAAAAATGATAAAAAGGTTTTCAAAACTACTTTTGAGCCTGCGAGGCTGTATTTGCATATTAGCTGACTGGTAGTGGATCGGGCTGCGCGCCGCAGCAGTATATATGTTGGACCGGACTGCACGCCGCAGTGATATTGTGCATGGGTTGTAGGAGCCCCTCCGGAATCTGAACCCCCACGGTGAGCACGGGTACCCAAATTGGATCGGGCTACGCGTCGTAGCGGTCATATCATGCATTGCATTGCATTTTAGCTACATCTGCTAGCTGTTATACTGTTTTGCTGGTACTTGTTAGTACAGGTACAGTTGATATTGGTTCTGTGACAGGGTATTGATTACAACTTTACATAGTGATTTATTGCGGATTTCTTATCTGCGCTGTCTTACCTCTATTTATTACCACTCAGTCTGGCAGTACTCATTTTACTCCCTGCACCTTGTGTGCAGATCCAGGTACCTCTCAGCAGTGATCCAATAGCTGTGCGAGGCGACATCTGTAGGATATTCGAGGTAGCTGCAGAGTCCGCAGGACCCGGTATTCCTTCTTACTGTCTTTTGATTCTATATTGATGTTTCTTTCCGTACTTGGTATCTTGTAAACCGTTATACACTTATGTTCAGTAGAGGCTCATGACTCTTGACCCTTCGGTCTATGGGAGTTGGCACGTGTTGGGACTTGGTTCCCTGTTTTTTTAATATATCTATCACTGTTGAATTATTCTGTTATGCTTAAATTGGATAAAGTGAGCTTGTGGCTCAGTGATTGTTGTTAATTGGTCAGGCTGGCCTAGCAATGTGCTGGGCGCCATCACGACCGGATTTGGGGTCGTGACAAGTTGGTATCAGAGCCTAGGTTTACTAGGCCTCCTGAGTCTTGAGCCGGTTAGTAGAGTCTTGTGGATCGGTACGGGGACGCCTGTACTTATCCTCGGGAGGCTGCGAACCTTTAGGAAACACTTCACATTTCTTGGAATTCTTATCGTGCGCACTTGATTCGACTTGAGATATAATTTTTGAAATTCCTTCCACACGTCCGTATACGCGTCGAGCGCTCAGTAATGTGATTTCCTTATGGCTTGTGATTTCCTCGAATGAGGGGCGAGATATAATCTCGGTGAGTTCATGTTGGGCCAGTCAAGATGACTTGAGGCTGGACCTTGTTCATGACTTGAGCATTGAGGTGCTAATTTTGTGAGTGGTGGCAATAGATAATGTACTGAGGGTTTGAAATCTCGTATTTTTGCACTATACAGTGCTGTGTTGAGATGGAATATGCGTCATGTGACGAGCGTGGTGGTATTATGACTGGGGATTTGGACTTGATCCTTCCCAATTGATAAATTACTGTGTAAAGTGACCGAGACTGGGCTTATATCTATGTACTTGGGCTAGTAGCCATATTTGGGGCCTTGTGCCGATCTGTAGAGTATTAGGGAGGCTTACTAATGGATGAGCTGTTAATTGTTCGACTCTTATCTAAACTGTTGTGTAGCCCCGAGCTATGGGCGTGGGGAATATTTATCATATCTCGTAATTGGAAGGTAAAATGCCTTATGTGTTGTGGAACAAGTTTAAACTCAGGAAGACCAAAGTGATTTTGCTATGTGTATCCTGGTGGAAGGTATTGTGATGAAATTCTAAATTGAGAAGAAGTAGGAAGGTTGATCCTTATGTGTAATTGAAAGGTATTTGATATGTGTTATGATTCGAGCAGGTACAGCGCAAGTTCAAGTATAAATTGTGATAATATGATTCGTATAATATTGAGATTTAATGTTGTTGAAATATATTGTGATATCTTGTTGAGTTGTGGATGTATTGTTAGAATGGTTTGGTGATTCTCTGGCAGGTGGATAGGCCAATTTACAAAGGAAACTCTGCCGAATTGTTTTGGAAAATTTGGGACTTAGAAAAACTTTTTGTCACCTAAAGAGTGGGCGTAACCTGTTGTGTGTGAATGAATGCAAGAATTGCAAAAGAATTAATATTTCTGATGATTCGAATCTCCGCCGAAGCTTGTAAATGACTTGAGTTTAATCTAACTAGAACTTTGTTGCATCATTTGAGTAAGAAGGCTATGAGTGGCTAAAAGTGCTTTGATGTATGACTCCGAGCTAAGTTGGGGAGGTTGTTATTCATTAACTGATTGCACTGTCGTGTGGTGTGTTGGCTCTATCTCTAGGTATGTTTGGAAATTTTGATAAAGGTTATGGTGC
Organism: Nicotiana noctiflora; assembly: GCA_032618575.1. NCBI lineage: Eukaryota > Viridiplantae > Streptophyta > Magnoliopsida > Solanales > Solanaceae > Nicotiana > Nicotiana noctiflora. The sequence goes on from JASVEL010005843.1 coordinate 53,595, forward strand.
TTCGTAGATATGAAGAAATACTAGGATGTTATGAACTTATGTTGGTAAAGAATGTTCGGTGTATAGAAAAGAAAGATAGCTAACTGTATCTGTATGTAATCATGTTTTGCGGTGTCAAAGTTCTAGCAAGGAACGAGTGGTTATGTTCAATAAGACAGTTGAATTACAACTGAATAAGGGTAAATGATGCCCGAGAATAGTCCTGTGGTGTTCCAGATTTTGCTTGTAACCGATGCCTTAAGATTTTGTATGTGGCTAAAGATGGTGTTTTCGTTAGAAGGGATCAAGACTTGTTCTATGTTATGTGAATGATGGGATTCTAGGTATCCGTATTGGAAGGTAATAATACTAATTCAAAAATCGCATGAAGTTCTTCAAAACAAGTATTGTAGAATGTGGTACTCCTGGGAAACATTGAGAGTGGCCTATGGGTTTTAGACCGTGTAGTCTTATGTACGAGTCTCGTGTGGTAACATGAGTTGAGTTATGGTTGTGCTACAGTAAAGGCTAATACTAAGTTAAAGATGGTTCAGAAAAGAAATTGAGTAAATGGAGCAACTTTTTAATAAACCGAAGCGGTATGATAAGGAATGCGATTAATTATTGGTATGTGATTGAAGTAATGAGTCTTGCAGATATTGTGCAACAAAGCCTTTGAGTGCTGACAATTGTGTAACTCGATATGGGTATAAGGACTCAGTCCTGGCAGTTTAACTTATGCAATGTAATTGGGAGAAAGATTTTATGATATGTTTTAACGTGGTTTAAAAATGAGTGTATTTCCTGTTGGTATGTAAGGCTTGGAATGTGTGATGAGTTTTCTCTATATGGGATCATGAAAGCCCTTGACTAGTTGAGTGCGCCGATGTTTGCGGCGTAGGATAGGAATATGAATTTCCATGTTATCTTAGTGTGGTATGGTATATGCTACGTGTTATGGAAAGTTGATAATGGCATATTCAAGGTTTTGTGATCAGTTCATAATATATGGGGAGTCATTAAAATTATTTAGCAGCGCGGGCAGCTGCATGTGATTTAAGGAATCGATCTTTCTGGTGATTAAAGAAAATGGTACTGCTATTCTAGTAATTTGGCAAGGTATATGGTCCAAAAGGACAAGGTAATGTAAACTGATAATATCCAGTGGTATGGTGGTATTCTCTTGTTGGATCGACTATAATAATTGAGTCGTTAATGGCATAGTGAAATTTCTGAATGGCTTTCGTGGTATGAATGGACGCTTGATGTGCGTTATGTATTTGTACAGTGAAGTACGGGATCAGGCATTGTGATTCATGTATTATATATGTGTTGGAGACTTGAAGTTCTCGTTAGTCCGCCTATGCAGTGGTTGTATATCATGTGTATCGACACCGTTTTGTGATTATCAAAAATCAGAAGCTCTAGTGGCTTTCTCTCTCGGCTTGATATGACGAATTTGGATTATGATACTTGATTGCTGACTGGTCATCATTGGGCCAGGTTGTCTAGACTAATGTGATATAGACTATGATGGTATGGCACAAATTGTGTAGCACAGTGCATCAGAGTACGCTCCAGCGGGGTAGTTATACCTCAGGACCAGCAGACGACTGGTGGGTATTGCTTTGTCGGTTGGGCCTTCGTAGCGGATATCAGTGCAGAGGTTTCTATCGTTGATTTGTTTCTGGTATTGAGTAACTTTGTCGGATGCGTTTCTTGTGGCCGAACTTGAGGCTATATATATTTACCATAATGAGCAACTTGACTCGACGCGCATTTCTTTGGCGAGGGTTCTATATGGATCGGGTGGCGCGCCGCCGCAGGTACTGTTAATTGGATCGGGTGGCACGCCTCCACGGGTATGGTATCTGGATCGTGTGGCACGCCGCCACGGGTATGTCGTTGGAGCGGGTTGCACGCCGCAACAATGTAATGTGAAAATAAAGTTAGTTATATGTTACCTGGTATACAATACCTCCTGGCTTCTGAGGAAGAGTTTGTATTGAGTATCGCTTGGAGAATGGCACATCGGTTGTGTTCTTTCAGGATTTGATAGCATACGTTAATTGTTTCACCGTGGGTGAGGTTGATTGCTTGGGTTCAGACCTAAATATGTGCGGGGCTGATCGTTTTGAGCTTGGTAAAATGAGGTGCTTCATGAGTAATAGTGTTTGGATAGAATCATGAATCGTGGCAAGGCCACGTGATGTTATGAGTTTTCGAGAAGGAGTCATGTACTGTATTTCTATAATGCGAGACGCGATCTCAGTTCTATGTTATGATGGCACAAAGGAATTGAATTATAGCTCTCTTGTTGAAGACAGTTGTCAAGATTTGAGTATGTTCGGATGTCTCTATTGGAGCCTGTGTTGTGCTCGTTGGGGCTTAGGCCGGTGTTGAGGTGACATATCACCAGTGCGTGTGTTATAATCGAAATGATCATTTGAGTCATTATGGAGAGCGAGCATATGTGATTTCAGTGGGTTAGAAAGGTAATACCGAGATTTGGGTCCGAAATCTGTTGTGGTATCAGTTAAAAGTGAAATGGATTCATGAATGGTTGACCTGAGAGATGGGTTCGATATATCGCGTGTTCAGTTGCCGTGGACATGATATGAAGGTGTTGGAAAAAGACTCTATCTAATGAAAAAGGTTTTTCGGTTGGTATTTGGTTATCGTGAGAAATTATTATGATTAGAGACTATTGTCTCGAGTGATTGGGTTGTTTGATACATCATATGATCTCACCCGGATTGGTGAGTGTGGGTTATTGCAGTGGATTCTAGTGTATCCTGAGTATAGGCATGGGATTAGCAATTGGTATATGATTTCGGAAAATGCAATGTGGTTTATGGTTCAGATGGTCTGTGAGATTTCAGCTATATGGTGTTTCAAGCTTATGAGAGATAGGGTGACGTGTGATCGCCCGAATATATGCTTGGTAAGGTCATTCAGCTATTGAGTTGCTTCTAGTACCACTCTGGTACGCTCGAGGACGAGCGTTTGTTTAAGTAGGGGAGAATGTGATGACCCGGCCCGTCGTCAACCACCCCGTTATGTTGTAATTTCATGTTTTATGCTTTTATATCAGTGTTAGAGTCTATCGGGTGATTTAGGAGTGATTTGGATTGAAAATGAGGCATATAGCCTTTTTGAAGGAAACTTGAATAAGGAAAGTCAACCCGGAGTTGACCATTTAGTTAGAGGGCTCGGAATCGGATTCTGATGATTCGGTTAGTTCCGGGAGGTGATTTGTGACTTAGGGGAGCGATCGGAATTGAATTTGGAGGCCCGGTGTAGAAATAGGCTTGAATTGGCTAAGGTTGAATTTTGGCCAAATCCGAACGGTAGGTGAGATTTTGATCCGGGGGTCGGAATGGAATTTCGACAGTTGCAGTAGCTCCGTTAGGTGATTTTGGATGTTCCTGCAAAATCTCAGGTCATTCGGACGTCATTTGGTCGGGTTTTTGATGGAATGTGTAATTCGGAAGTTTTGAAGAAACTTAGGCTTGAATCCGTGTGTAATTGGTGATTTTGATGTTTAGGATGGTGTTTTTATGCTTGGAACAAGTTCGTATCGTGTTTTGGAGTATGTTGGTGGTTTTCGTTGGGGTCCGGGGGTCCTCGGGGTGAATCCGGACCATCATCCGGCATTTTTGGAGCATGAAAAGTCTGCTGTAAATTGCAGATCACTGGGCACAATTTAAGCCTTCGCGTTCGCGAGGGCTATGCCGCGTTTGCATTGGCTGGGGCCAGGTGACTACCGCGTTCGCGAGGGGTGGTGCCGCGTTTGCGTAAGAGGAAGCTGGGAAGCATCGCGTTCGCATATAAGGAATTCATAAGGCATCGCGAACGCGTGAGGTATGTCGCGTTCGCGTAGAGGAAAAATCTGGGCTGGGGAGAATGGTCTTCGCGGACGCGTGGCAGTGTGTCGCATTCACGATGAAGAACTGGAATAAGGCATCGCGTTCGCGTGAGAGGCGTCGCGAACGCGATGAAGAAATTTGACTGGCAGTGAGTTTAATTACAGAACAGAACCAGTCGCGGGTTTCATACCCCAAAACACCATTTTTGAGTTCTAGAGAGAGAGACTCACGGGAGATTGCTGGGAAATCATCGGGGTTTCATCGGGGTTTCATCGGAGGTAAGTTTTGTGGCTTAATTACATCATTTTATCATGAAATGCTTGGTTAATTGCCTGTAAATGGAAGATTAAAGGTGGGTTTTGGCCCTAGGCCTAAATAATAGAAAATCACTGATTTGAGTGGGCAAATGGAGTCCGAATTCGGTAAATTGTATATGCCTAGACTCGTGTTGAGATGAGGGTTCCGAATATGTGACTTTCATAATTTTTCGAGAAGCGTACCGAAAGTCGGGTTTTGACAACTTTGGGAATTTTGATGTAAATTGAGTTGTTTTGACTGGGTATCGTTCCATTGGTCTAATTTGATGTGTATTATTGTATTTGATCAGATTCTACGCGTGCGGAGCTTGATTCTCGTGGCAAGGGCATTGCGGAGTAGTCGTCGTCCCGTATTGAGGTGAGTAATAGATGTGGGTGATGACCAGCGGGTTCGAAACCCCGGTATACCACTTTGTGACGCTGTATAGCGGCGAGACACGTACTCTCACGTGAGTGCGGGGTCGATTGTGATTGGGGACTATGGCTTAGTCCGACTTGTTGGCATTGTGTTATGATATTGGCTATTCTTGAGCCGTCGAACCTCCTTCTCGGATGGTTGCATACTATATATTGTGATATTGGCCACTCTTGAGCCGAGGAACCCCTTCTTGGGTGGTTGAGTATACTTGTGGGCCGTGAGCCGGTTATTGGATCCCGCGAGGATCGTTATCATTGTCTTATCATATTGACATGTTAGTTACTACCAATCCGTAGCTGTTTTTGTTATTATGCTATTTCCAATCTCTGGAACTTGACATTACTGTTTTCAACTGAAAAATGATAAAAGATATTTTCAAATCTACTTCTGAGCCTGTGAGGCTGTAATTGCATATTAGCTGACTGGTAGTGGATCGGCCTGCGTGCCGCAGTGGTATATATGTTGGGACTGCACGCCGCAGTGATATTGTGCTTGGGCTGTAGGAGCCCCTCCGGAGTCTGAACCCCCACAGTGAGCACGGGTACCCAAATTGGATCGGGCTACGCGCCGTAGCGGTCATATCATGCATTGCATTGCATTTAACTACATCCGCTAGCTGTTATACTATTTCGTTGGTACTTATTGGTACAGGTACAGTTGATATTGGTTCTGTGACAGGGTATTGATTACAACTTTACATAGTGATTTATTGCGGATTTCTTATCTGCGCTGTCTTACCTCTATTTATTACCACTCAGTCTGGCAGTACTCATTTTACTCCCTGCACCTTGTGTGCAGATCCAGCTACCTCTCAGCAGTGATCCAGTAGCTGTGCGAGGCGACATCTGTAGGATATTTGAGGTAGCTGCAGAGTCCGCAGGACCCGATATTCCTTCTTACTGTCTTTTGATTCTGTATTGATGTTTTTTTCCGTACTTGGTATCTTGTAAACCATTATACACTTATGTTCAGTAGAGGCTCATGACTCTTGACCCTTCGGTCTATGGGAGTTGGCACGTGTTGGGACTTGGTTCCCTATTTTTTTAATATATCTATCACTATTGAATTATTCTGTTATGCTTAAATTGGATAAAGTGAGCTTGTGGCTCAGTGATTGTTGTTAATTGGTCAGGCTGGCCTAGCAATGTGCTGGGCGCCATCACGACCGGATTTGGGGTCGTGACACTCTGCAAATGAATACTTTTTTGTACCTCTTTTTCACAAATAGAGGCACGTGGATCAAGATGAAATAATGATAGATTTTTCCACAAAATTTCCCATTTGGTTTCACCAACTTCTCCCCCTAATTTTGGGAAAAGTGTCTCATCGAATCAACAGTCTGCATATCGTGCAGTAAACAAATCTCTCGTTAATGGCTCGAGGTAGCGAATAATAGAGGGCGATTCAAACCCAACATATATTCCTAACCTTCTTTGCGGACCCATTTTGGTGCGATATGGCGGTGCTACAGGCACATATACCGCGCATCCAAAATTTCTTAAATGGGATATATTAGGTTCATGACCCAAAACTAATTGCTACTGGGAATATTTATGATAATTTGTCGGTCTGAGACGAACTAGCATTGCTGCATGCAAAATGGCGTGACCCCAAACAGAAGTGGGCAGCCTCGTTTTCATGAGTAACAATCTTGCTATCAATTGCAGACGTTTAATTAAAGACTCTGCAAGACCATTTTGAGTGTGAACGTGCGCTACAGGATGTTCCACTTTTATCCCAATTGATAAGCAATAATCATTAAATACTTGGGATGAAAACTCAGCAGCATTATCAAGTCTAATAGACTTAATTGGATTATCGGGAAATTGTGCCCGTAATCGAATTATTTGTGCCATTAATTTTGCAAACGCGAGGTTGCGAGATGACAATAGGCACACATGGGACCATCTAGAAGATGCGTCTATCAAGAAAATAAAATATCGGAACGACCCACTAGATGGGTGAATAGGTCCACAAATGTCCCCTTGTATACGTTCCAAAAACACAGGGGACTCAATTTCAACCTTTGTTGGTGATGGTCTAATAATTAATTTGTCTTGATAACAAGAAGTGCAAGAAAATTCATCATTTAAAAGAATCTTTAAATTCTTTAATGGATGCCCATTTGAGTTTTCTATGATCCGTCTCATCATAATTGATCGAGGGTGTTCCAATCGATCATGTCAAAGTACAAAAGTATTGAAATCGGTAACCTTTTGGTTTACAATAGAATGTGCCTCAATTGCACTAATTCTTGTCCAATACAGGCCACAAGACAAAGATGGGAACTTCTCAATAGCCCTTTTCTGGCCAGAGACATTTTTGGTAATGATGAGATATTCAAGATTATTCTCATCTATTGTCTCAATACGATATCCATTTCGACGGATATCTTTAAAACTCAACAAGTTCCTCTCAGACTTGGAGGAGAACATTGCATTCTCTATGATAAGTATTGTTCCCTTAGGCAGAGTTAAAGTAGCTCTTCCAGAGCCTTCAATTAATTTACTACTACCAGAAATTGTCGTAACATCTGCCTTACACATACTTAAATGAGAGAAATATTTCTTCTCTTTGAGTATTGTATGTGTTGTACATGAATCAACTAAAAAAATATTTTCACAATTGAAATTTGATTCAAGTTTGCTTTGAGGGATATCCATATTTACTTCCCATAGTTTGACATACAAAAGAAATATACGAATAAACATTAGTATTTTCAGAGAAATAAACTAGGCTTAAAGATAATTTGCTTGAACACAAATATTAAAAGTGCAGCATAATTTTTTTTTCTCTGAACTACAATCGGACTATGTACTAATTTTATGTGTTAATAATAATATAGTACTAGCCTTTAATTATACTGCTTTTGGGTGGATAACAGAAACAATTAAATTTGATACTACTGGTAAATAATGAAAACTTTGTTCTCTGATGACCAAACAGTTATTTTAACGAAAGAGACATATTTAAGCGAAAACCCTTAAAATGGAAAGTTCCAATACTGGCCTAATTCAACTCATCAAAAGTTTGATAGTAACTAAATAGAAACTGAATATAATTTGTCCTCCTCTAAGTTAATTACCAAATACAATTTCTTCCTTCAGTAGAACGTCAAGGCCTAATTATAATAATATACAAACTTTCAATGGTTTAATCTCCAGTATGATTTCTACTATTGTCGGGTCAAATACGTAAATGACATGTGAATAGAGTCACGGCCTTTTTCACGCTTAGCATAATGGGAATATACCTCATCCGCTTCAGGCAATGGTGTAGACCCAGTGGGTCGATTTTCGTGATTTCTCATGAGCAAGTCATTGTTTCGCTCAGACACAAGAAGAAGAGAAATCAGCTCAGAGTACTTCTTGAAACCTTTCTCTCCGTACCGATGTTGCAGAACCATATTGGAGGCATGAAACGTTGTAAACGTTTTCTCAAGCATATCATAATCACTGATAGTATCTCCACAGAGTTTCAATTTAGAAGTAATTCTGAACATCGCAGAATTATATTCAGAAACAGACTTAAAGTCTTGGAGCCTCAGATGAGCCATATCATATCGTGCTTGTGGAAGGGTGACCAACTTTAAGTTGTCATATCTTTCCTTTAAGTTATTCCACAAAATAAGTGGATCTTTGACTGTGAGATATCTAATTTTCAACCCTTCATTAAGGTGATGACGCAAGAAAATCAAGGCCTTAGCACAGTCTTGGGTGGATGCTTTATTTCTATCTTTAATGGCGTCTCCAAGACCCATTGCATCTAAGTGGATTTCAGCATCCAATACCTATAGCATATAGTTCTTGCCCGAAATCTCAAGGGCAACGAACTTTCTTTTCATAATGTCAGTCATAATTAAAAAAGAGGAGAAAAATTACCTTAATCTTCTGAAAGAGCTTCTTGAGACGGTAGAGTCTCGTGCTGATAACGTGTTACGAAATAATAAAAGAACAAGAGCAATATTGCAGAGAAAGAGAGAGAGGAAATTCTTATTGAATTTTTGAATGATTTACAATGGGGTAAGACCCCTCTATTTATAGGAGAAATATGACTTAGTCACAAAGTAAAACTCTCCACAAGATAGACATTCACTCCAAATAGAATTATAGACATTCACTCCAAATAGAATTCTATTCTTAACAAATACAACATTGTGTTTTTTTTCGATGAAGGGGGTTCAATCCCTTCACTCTAACCTAGTATCCATAATAGCAAAAGTTAGAAATTGAAGTACTGAAAATGTGAGGAAAATGGGAAGACTAACGCAAGAAAATGGGGAAAAGCTGTTAACTTTTGAGGATCTAGCAGTGATTGAAAAGGTGAATGATACCACTGTTGAACATGAAAACAAGAAAACTGATCAGCAAATTAACAAGCCTATGCGGTTAAATGAAAAGGATGGATCAGCAAAAAAATAGCACATACTATACCACAAATATACCTACACGCGCATAAGTAATTCCATACAAAACCTAAATTCAACCTTCAGATATAATGACAAGACTTCTTCATTTCTACATATAAGCCCATTTCCTTCGAATATCCATGCAACAAATCCAAATTACTTATGCAATTAAAACAGACACATTTTACTCTTCATTTTTGTTTATCGTTCAAACTACAAATCAACCTTAGAATTTTCACATAGTCCAGTTAAGTTTCTCAGGTAAACAACAAATAACAGAAGTTCCTTACCAGAATAGAAACAAATAACAGAAGATGTTAAGCTCAAATCCAATTTTCCGTTTCTTTTGAAATTTCTTCACATTTTTTATGCAAAAACATGTAAACTTCATATTGTGATTGTGGTACACTAATCACACCTAATGAAACTGTTGTTCTTGGAGCTGCAGTATCAACTGGTGTAACTGTTAGATATGTTAGTGATATTATTCTTTTAGATATGACACCATTATTTTCTGGCGAGGGAACTCTTTGTGATTTTATTCCCTATATTCAAGAGAGCAAAAAAAACAATATAAATTCATAAAGCAATATAAACAAAAGTCTAGATAGCAACAAAAACATTAAACATTAACTGAAGTAAAATGATCACAAGTCTAGACAACCATTCCTAGAAAGCAAAGTAGTCCACAATGAAAACATTAAGCATTAACTAAAAGCGATAGAAACACAAGTCTAGACAACCACTAAATATTAAATTCCTAGAAAGAAAAAGTAGTCCACAACGAAAATATTAAGCATTTGATTGGTGATTTGCATTGTTATCCGTCGATGAGCCTCTTACATCAACTGGTGAAGTAGGTTCATTCTCTGCATCATCAGGCTGAAACAATAAAAATGATATTCAGTGAGAAAGTTATATAGATTAATTCCAAACAAGATCAAGAAACAAGATTGTATCAAATATTGCACTTATCCTAACTAAATCAAAGCCTTTAGCTTCTGCCAGGAATTCCTTGCCACCACCTCCATCTTTAGCAAAGCAATAAGTTTTACTAGAATTAGATGATATGAACTGTATATTGTAATAACTTTATTTTGTTATCACATAGAAGTACAATGTAATTAAACTGACTAGAAGTTGTTGTAATAGAAAAAGACAGATTATATTACTTCTTACATGTGGTTGAAGCGCAAACAGACCAGCAAATTCTTCAGGAACCACACCTTCCTTTGACATCACATAAGCCTTCAACGTATTTAAGGTGACTTATTGTCGGGATTCCACACGCATAAGCTTTTGTTGCAAATGGGTATATGTTGCAGATGATGTACCGTAGCTAGATGAAGAACCACTCGGATCATTATGTCGTCCTTTCGTATTCCTGAATGTGTTCGAAGGAGATGCTCCCATACCCATACATTGTACTCTCCCAGAGTGCTCTGACCCTAACATCTTGCCAATAACATCATTTGGGAAAACTTCACACTCATTAGTATCACATTGAGTCATATTCAATTCAATTTGTTCCTACAAGCACATAAAATATCAATTAGTAAGTACACGATAACAAGACTTGAGTTGTAGAATATTATACAAATAATGAAATTGATGTTAGAAAAATGCATCAAATCTAGACTTACCCCTATAGTCCTTGCCACATCATTTACAAATGATCCATTAGCTTTCTTATGAGTTTCAATAAACATTTTTCCACGACTAGGAGTTTTTCCAGTTTCCAAAAAACTAAAAAAGAGATGTATTTAAAAAGTTATCATAAAACATTTTAATTAGAGAAAAAGTAAACTTAATAAGGTAATGTGCATACAAGCTCATATCGTCTTCTCGAGTTAGCTTTTGAACCACCAGTGTGTGGCATCTTTTGTTTCTTTCGAATTTATTTCTTCCGCAAAGCTCCTATCAACAAAAACAAATACAATACAAGTTTAGAACATCATCTTCATTTAATTATGATGAAACTTGTTAAAATAATCTGAATCTTACCACTGTTGATGATTTTTGACGATAAGCAACAAAAATGGCCCATTGATCTTTATTTATACCTGCTGGCACATTACTTATAATTTCATTTTTGCTTTTGGCTGGGTCAAAATATTCATTCCACAACCTCTGCCTATGTGAAGCCCACTTCTTCAAAAGACTAGCATTGCAGTATCTATATGCAATGGACTCACTTACCCGAAAATCAAATCGAGGCTTCAAACAAAAACTGGAAGTTAGTTTTTTTATTGTATAAAAATCTAGGTGCAATAAGTACATATGTATGTAATAACACTTGTAACTTCAATATTGTTTCAAAACAGTCTTCCATGTACTTCTTAGGCATGCCCGATGGCCCTGACCACTTCTCAAAACTAATCGGAAACAAATTACAATCAATTGCTAGCGATCCACAATATCCAGCAAATAATCCTTGCGCTTCACCATATACTGCATTGTAGTCATCAAAATTCACAATGATGCGTTCCCCAACAGTTAGGTTGTTAACTTCATTGACCTTGACCCTAATTTGCTTGGTAGCATTTTCTGAATCTTTAATAATAAAACAAGTTACTTAATCAAAAAGGAAGAAAAAAAAAGATTCTCATAAATTGAAGTAAAAATAAATGTTAGGCATGTACCTTTTGCCTCTACTATCCAATACTTTGTAGATTCACGTCATGTACGGCGAGATGTTGCACTTGAATTAGAAGGCAGAATTGGAGCTTGTTCTTGTTGCGGGACTTCATGAGCATGTGGGAGGGCCTGTACTGTTGTTGAGGGCTCTATAGTATGTGATTGGACTGGAGTTGCTGATGATGAAGAATGTTCATGAGCATCATGTTGTTCACGAGTTGACTTTAGTAGATTCCGAAAACTTTTAATCTTCGGCATGGCTGCGTATTCATAAGAAAAAGAGAGAGAGGTGAATCAAATATGTATAGGAACTAAACATCAGACAGAATATGATACAAACAATTGTCCCGAAACTATCCAACAAACCCAATCTAGAGCCTCACAAGTTATGTTTTTTTCAAACAAAACAAAATAAATAAACTAAATACAATATACTCACCAGGAATTTCATATCTTCAACAGGCATTGGATCGTGAATATACAGGTGTAAAAGTGGAAGTTTCTTACGCACAAAATGGGAGAAGAGGGGTTGAGGCCTTGAGGGGAAGGTGGGAATATATGGAGGGAAACTAGGGCGGGAATAAAAAAGAAGTTATCTAGTAGTTATGTTAAAACAGAGGGGAAAAAACGAGGGAAATAAAAAGGAAAATAGTGAAGTGGTTTTTTACTTTTTGAACTACTACAATTAATTTAAGCTAATTTCAATCTCCTGAAGAGTCGTAAAATTAACGTGACAGATGTTAATTATACATATGTTAGTACTTCAAACAAGGAAATAATTTATACAATGTAATAATCAATTATAAATTTCCAAATATTAGAAGTTTCTACCAAGTTCAAATAAGAAAAGGATTTAAGGTTCCAAATTTAAGGTGATTTCAAATTCCTAACTATAGGAAAATAATGAAGTGACTACTTTATCTATTGTGAAATTAATTTTTAAAAGGATTAAAAAGGCAAACAACATTTCCTTAGGTGCCTTCGTGCTTTTAATATAATATAGATATAGATAAAACTAATTTTCCCAACAAGTACCGATAAATATCACTTAACTAAACCATATATTGTGACGTCGACTTCAAATATAGCTAGTCTATGAACTAAATCAGACTTCTATTATACATAATACGATTCCGATTTGAAGTTATCTTTAGTTGAATCATATAAATTCGGACACTCCTAAATAGTAGGAATTTTTTTGAGTTTACAATTTTATCCAATATATGTTTTAATAGTAAAACAATCGAACGATATTTTGCTAAGGGTCTTCGTCATTTAATATACTAGCATCTACGAATGTGCGTTGCTCGTTAATAATGGCATGTGATAATTTATGCGAAGGAACAAAAACATTTAATTAATGACAGAAAATTTACGTATAATAATTAACAATCGTCTAAATACCAAAAAATATTATTAATATTAGTATAATACATGAATTTAAAATAAAAGGACATCATCAAAACTTACACAAATGATCGATTTTGTCATGTTAGTTGGATAATTATTAATTATAGCCTAAAATTATTTAATGTGGTGGTTCTTAAAGAACACTTCTTCATGGACAATATTTTTTTATATGTTTTCTCTTAATGCTTTGGCTACTCCTGTTACGACCCGGATTTTCCACCTACGGGAGTCATGTTGGCGCCTACTATTTGGAGTTAGGCAAGCCAATTATTAATTACCTCTTTTAGCAAACATCAACAATTTTATAAAACGAATCTTTTAATAATAAATGCGGAAGTCTCAAATGTAAATAACTGAAAGAAATGCAGAAATTCTAATACAAAACTCTATCCAAGATTGGTGTCATAACACTCACGAATTGCTTATTGAAATACAAGCTCCGGGACCGTCAAATCACGAGTTCGGGTCCGTTTACCCAAAATATTGACCGGAGTCAATATTAATCATATTAATATCAAAATTTATCATTTTTCTAACATGATTCATATTTAAGCTTTCCGGATACGTGCTCGGACTATGCACACAGATCGAGGCAACCCTAAATGAGGTTTTCAAGGCCCGAAGACACAGAATGAGTAAGGACACAGGCGATGATCACAACTCTGCCTTTACCAGAACTCTTGTTGTCCATCTTGATATTTCTCTTGAAAGTGAAACATATAATTATTCGGCAAGAAAATATATTGCGATGAATATAGTCCAATATTTAGGATGTTTGTCATGTGCTTTATGTCACGATCCTAGTTCACCAATCGTGAACACGTCATGACGGCATCTAGTCTTCACGACCAGGTAAACCTAACATATTGCGGACGTAACAACATTTGCGCGAAACTTATAATCAAAAGCTAAATAACATGAGTAATGTATACAGTTTCCTCCTGGAATAACATACACTTTAATACTTTAAATGCTAAAACCATCCCAAAGACCCAAAAACTCACGGGCAACACAAGCTAAGAATAGTACATAACACTGCTCTAATCATCCGGAAAGTCTATAACAAGGAAGTACAGAATATCATCTGGCTAATATTAGTTCATCTCTTCCTTTGAATATTTTATCTTACTTATAACTTTATCCACCATAAATTTTATTTTCAAAGAGTAAAATATTGATAAGATATTTTACTTTTATAACTTTTATCCACCATAAATTTTATCCAATATCGTGGTCCAACGCCAGTCACATTCTTTTTTTGCACCTAAAGGTTAACGATACTCATGTGGTTACAAATTATGTTTAGTATTTATGGGTAGACATTTCGTATAATCTAATAAAAAACGTATGAGAAAGAAATGAAATAGATGTCTATTTATTTTTTGCTAAAGATAAAGAGACGAATTATAGAAATGTACAAACACAATAAATGAAAAACAAGCGAGCAAGACATAGAGAGATCATGAAAGACCTCATACCCCTTTAAAAATACTATTTGAATATAGAACGCCTGTTATGATAAAAATAAAGAAAATTCGCATGCTAAGTATTGCAATTATCTATACCATTTAAAAATTTAAATTATATCAAGCCAAAAAAAAATGTTTATATAGATATTAAACTACGTGGATGTCTCTCCTCTTGTTCTTCATCTGATGTGTACGTAGTCGTTACCTATGAATGCAAATATTATTTATGGCTAACCTAAATCATATTTTTTCGTTTATAATAGGCCTCGTTGACCCTTCATTTTGTTCAATGAGACTCAGTAAGTACTTGATGTATTTAATTTTCTATATTCGTCTTCTTTTTTGGAGACAAGTATCACTTGTGACGGTGAGACTAGCTTGAATCACCATTCATTCCTTGCTTTTGTTAAATTTTGTGATGGCTCATTTTGCATTATTCTTTTATTACCCAATGTCGTGGTACAATGCCAGTCACATTCTTTTTTTGCACCTAAAAGTTTATGACACTCACATAATTAGAAATTATGTTTAGTATTTATGGGTAGACATTTCGTATAATCTAATAAAAACTATGAGGAAGAAATGAAATATATGTCTATTTATTTTTTGCTAAATATAAAGAGAGAAATTGGAGCTATAGTAGCGTTTTTTATTGCTACGGTTTTATAACCGTTGCTATAGGTGGTCTATTGTTACGGTTGTGACCGTTACTAATAATTATTGGGACGGCTGGAACACTTACTAACTGAACTGTTGCCATAGTCTAAAAACCGTTCCGATAGAGCTATATATGGCAACGCTTTATATAACAATCTATGGTAACAATTATCGCTATTGTTACGGTTATTAATTCCCTCTTTTTTTTTTCACCCAAAATTTTTATATCATTACGGCAACAGTTTATCTACCTACTGGAACGATTTTTCATGCGTTACCGTAGATTAATTTTTTAGTTGTGATAAAAATGTACATTGACAATAAAATAAAATAAAAAACTAGCGAGTAAGACATAGAGAGATCATGAAAGACCTCATATCTTCTTTTTGCAGTTGAAGAAAGGGAGGAGAAAAAGATTAGAAACTAGAAGGTATACATATTCATGTAAATTGCATTAATTCGCATTTGTTTTAACTAAAATTGATTAAATTGTAAAGAAATTAGGTAGAAAAAATAACTAAAAATTTGCATGAGTCAAATCATTAATTTATATAGAATTGCAACAATTGCTCAAATAGCTGAAATTGATATATTTGTGGATGTTATCAAAAACCTTCGCAAAAAAATGCCATAATAAGAAAAAAATTGAGGAGGTTGAAACAAACGCCACAAATTAAATATATAGTAGGGGTCTTTTATAACTCCCACATTTAAACCGCTGCAATAAGAATTATTTTGTGGGGGTTGGCTCAAATGCCACAAAATAAATATATAGTGAAAGTTTTTTATGACCCCCATACAATGTAACAATTTTTTTGTAGTGTGTCCCCTATCATAATTTTTGATCTATTTATCGGGAACATACCCCTAACAAATCATAATAGTAAAACTGCACAGAATATTCTCTGTCATATCATGTCCTGAAACTAGCCATTGTTACTCCGTCAAAGGCACTCGACCTCGACCTTTGTTGAACTCTTCGGTTTCGTCCTTTGTTGACTCTTCTACGATGGACTTCGCCGTTTTTAAGCCTAATGACGACTTGGAAACTCTTCCCCTAATACTATCTTGGTTTAATATTCTATAGATAAATTTAGATCCATATAGTTAGTCTCCCCCCCCCCCCTTTATTGAGGCCGGCTTCAAGCGGGTTCGATGAGCGGATCTGGTTCTATGTGGTTGACACAATTGAGCGACCCATGCAAGTCATGGTGCCGGCAGAGAACTGGCAGCGTGGCATTACATGGGTAGTATATTTCAAATGCTTCGATTTTCCCAGGTGATTCGCTGGAACTATGTTATCTACGACTTAGGATGATGTCATAATGTCATGCATCATTATGACGCACATTGCCGATGCATTTCTTCGTCTCGCGAGTGACCTATGATTGAACTTTCCGCTTCGGTTCTGGTGCAAATAATGACGAGCCATTTTCGGTCTTGGTGCCAAGACCTTATAAATAGCGGTATTTGGTAGGGCTGCTTATCAGATAGATTGGACGGTTATTTACTCTTAACGGTTTGGCTTATCGGTTATCGACATTTAAATATGTTAATCCGCTAGTCGCCCGCTAAAATATCGAGCCTATTTGTATCGGTTTTAGCTCTTATCGGGCGGTTTATCGGCTTAATTCAATATATATTACACATGACGCTGCTTTGAGTTTAGAGTAGACTACATTTCGGTCAATAAAATACAATAGATGAGTCTATTACATCCCAAACCAGGCTACATTACAGATGAGTCCAGAATACATATGTCTTTCCTCCGCCCACAACTGCAAAGGAAAAGTCATTGCTTCCTAATTAATCTGAAATGATAAAATTCTAGTCTTTATTCAAAGTGAGTCCAGAATACATATTTCAAAATGATTAATCCATAAGTGAGTAGACTATACGGAAATATTTGTCCTGCAGCTAACGCCTAAGAGTGCTTGAATTTTTGCAGCTTCAAAGTTCAAACAACAGAAGAAATACAAGAGAACACTTGGTATAATACGTGACATCAAAATTATCTGTATTCAACTCTGATTAGTAGGTTCTGAAAAGGAAATACATGCAATTAAAAACCTATTGATTAATGACTACTCCTTTGGAATACGCTACTTTGCGTCATGGTTAGCAAACCATCATATCTTCCTTTCCTAACTTATCTACCGGAAAACAAAATATTCTTTCCTCTCATCATATTTTTCTAAATTCTAATCAACATAACCCAAGGTGATGAAAAATGAAAAAGAAGCCAAAATTAATTTATAATTTTCAAATCAAGGGATGGCGAGATACAAAATTCAAAGTTTTCACAACCATTAGCTTGGTGAAGCATTTCTACCTTCAATAATTATGGTTGGTTTTGTAGTACTTGTTCCATATTCATTCATTCATGCAAATGTATGAATAGGACAGCTCATTCTCACAATATCTATTTCCTTTAATTCATGTTAAAATGTGGATGATTAATGATCACGCCCAACTATGCCTTCTAAAAAAGATAATGCGGTCGCTGCAAATATAATCCGGTTTATAAGTCCGAAGTCGAATCCCACAAAGAGTTAACCTATCAACTACAATCTTCAAAACCCAACAAAACTTTCGAATCAGCTTCCCAAATATTCAAATATCTTTTTGAGTGGTTTTTACTAACTACTTTTGCAGTAAACTAATTGACTGAAGAAATAACTGAATGTGTTGTAAAGAATAATAAGAAATACTAAGTTGATGATTTCCCCTATTGAATCGCACCCCAATTCAAGCCTAATGAAACTAATGAATTTCCAACTTTCACAATCAATGCCGAAACCTATCAAACCAATTGCGATTAACCTCAAATTTTGCACACAATGAACCTATTTCAACTTTCGGGACCAAAATTCAATACCCAAAGTTGAACACTAGATTACACTTCTAAACTCTTCAAACTTCACATTTTCTAACTTTTGTCAATTCAAGCCAAAATCACCTACGGACTTCCAAAATCAATATCCGGACAAACTCTTATGTCCAAATCATAGGAATTTTAGCAGTTGAAACTGACAACGAAGAAGTAGAAGTGGCATTAGGCGTAAGTGATAGAGCGAGAGTTGAAGCAACAGATGAGATGATTGCCATTTTGTGGATTCCCAAACTGGGAAATATACTAGTTGCCCTTGTAAAAAGAGATGGAATTTGGGACTTATAAGTACCGCCGACCCAGTATGTTAACTTGTCTCACAGAGCTATCGTAACAATCAAGTCTCTTGTGACGACCCGGCCCGTCGTCACGGGAATTACCACCCCGTTATATTAAAATTGTATGTTTTATGCTTTTATATCAGTGTTAAAGTCTATCGGGTGAGTTAGGAGTGAATTGGATTGAAAATGAGGCATATAGCCTTTGTGAAGGAAACTTGAATAAGGAAAGTCAACCCGGAGTTGACTATTTGGTTAGAGGGCTCGGAATTGGATTCTGATGATTCGGTTAGTTCCGGGAGGTGATTTGTGACTTAGGGGAGCGATCGGAATTGAATTTGGAGGCCCGGTGTAGAAATAGGCTTGAATTGGCTAAGGTTAAATTTTGGCGAAATCCGAACGGTAGGTGAGATTTTGATGCGGGGGTCGAATGGAATTCGACAGTTGCAGTAGCTCCGTTAGGTGATTTTGGATGTGCCTGCAAAATTTCAGGTCATTCGGACGTTGTTTAGTCGGGTTTTTGATTGATTGTGTAATTCGGAATGTTTTAAGGAATTTAGGCTTGAATTCGATGCGAATTATGGGTTTTGATGTTGTTAGACGTGTTTTGAGGATTTGAGCAAGTTCGAATAAGGTATTAAGATGTGTTGGTGTGTTTGGATGAGGTCCCGGGGGCCTCGGGATGTTTTCGGATGGCTAAACGGGAGAAAATGTGGAAAATTTGCAGACTTGTGTTCTGGTTCTGTTGTTTTCGCTCCTGCGGAAATGGGGGCGCAGGAGCGAGTCCGCAGGAGCGGACAAGAAGGCGCAGAAGCGGATAAGACCGTTGAAACGGATATTGGCTCGTAGGGGCGGCTTAGCTGGTGAGAGAAGGAGACCGCAGAAGCGGTCAAGAGGCGAGATGGGAAGTCCGTAGAAGCGGAAGGTCGATCGCATAGGCGAGTCCGCAGAAGCGGACTCTTGATCGCGGAGGCGGAAAGGACCGCAGGGGCGGAAGAAATTCTGCAGAAGCAGACGCGCAGGGGCGGCTCATGGATCGCAGGAGCGGAATTGGCCAAATAGGCCTGGGTTCGCATAAATGACCAATTGGTCGCAGAAGCGGTTCCGCAGGGGCGGAAAATGGTCCGCATAAGCGAAAATCGCAGTGAATTAATGGTATCAGAAGTTAGAAAATTTCAGAAACATTTCACACATTTGGGTCTCGGCTTTAGAGGCGATTTGGGCGATTTTGAAGAGAAACTCAAGGAAATCATCAGGTAATCAACTATGGACTTAAACTATGATTAGTATTGGTAATATTATGCCATTATATCATGAAAATGGAGGAATTTGGGGTAATTTATGGAGGATTTAGCCCTAGGCTTGAACTTTAGAAAATCAAGGTTTTGAATGGCCAAATGGAGTCCGAATTTGGTAAAATTGATATGCTTAGACTCGTATTGAGATGAGGCTTCCGAATATGTGACTTTTGTAATTTTTCGACAAGCGTACCAAAAGTCGGGTTTTGACAACTTTGGGAATTTTGATGTAAATTGAGTTGTATTGATTGGGTGTCGTCCCATTGGCCTAATTTGTTGTATTTCTACTGTATTTGATCAGATTCTATGCGTGCGGAGCTTGATTCTCGTGGCAAGGGCATTGCGGAGTAGTCATCGTGTCGTATTGAGGTGAGTAATAGATGTGGGTGATGACCAGCGGGTTCCAAACCCTGGTATACCACTTTGTGACGCTGTATAGCAGCGAGACACGTACTCTCATGTGAGTGCGGGGTCGATTGTGATTGGGGACTATGGCTTAGTCCGACTTGCCGATACTGTGTTATGATATTAGGCTATTCATGAGCCGTCGAACCTCCTTCTCGGATGGTTGCATATTATACTGTGATATTGGCTACTCTTGAGCCGTTGAACCCCTTCTTGGGTGGTTGAGTATACTTGTGGGCCGTGAGCCAGTTATTGGATCCCGCGAGGATCGTTATCATTGTCTTATCATATTGACATGTTAGTTACTACCGATCCGTAGCTATTTCTGTTATCATGCTATTTCCAATCTCTGGAACTTGGTATTACTGTTTAACAACTAAAAAATAATAAAAAGGTTTTCAAAACTACTTTTGAGCCTGCGAGGCTGTATTTTCATATTAGCTGACTGGTAGTGGATCGGGCTGCGCGCCGCAGCAGTATATATGTTGGATCGGACTGCACGCCGCAGTGATATTGTGCTTGGGCTGTAGGAGCCCCTCCGGAGTCTGAACCCCCCACAGTGAGCACGGGTACCCAAATTGGATCGGGCTACGCGCCGTAGCGGTCATATCATGCATTGCATTGCATTTAGCTACATCTGCTAGCTGTTATACTGTTTTGCTTGTGAACATGTCGTGATGGCACTCTGTGACAGGGTATTTGACTACAGCTTTACATAGTGCTTTATTGCGGATTTCTTATCTCGCTGTCTTACCCTTGTTTATTACCACTGAGTCTGGCAGTACTCATTTTACTCCCTGCACCTTGTGTGCAGATCCAGGTACCTCTCAGCAGTGATCCAGTAGCTGTGCGAGGCGACATTTGTGGATATTCGAGGTAGCTGCAGAGTCCGCAGGACCCGATATTCCTTCTTACTGTCTCTTGATTTGTATTGACTTTTCTTTCCGCACTTGGTATCTTGTAAACCCTTATACACTCATGTTCAGTAGAGGCTCATGACTCTTGACCCTTCGGTCTATGGGAGTTGATGTATTATGGGACTTGGTTCCCTGTTATCGTTATTTGTATCGCTATTGCTTCGTAATTTAATATGCTTAAATGGGCTAAAGAGAGCTTCTAGCTCCGTTATTGTTATTGATTGGTCAGGCTGGCTTAGCAATGTGTTGGGCGCCATCACGACCGGATTTGGGGTCGTGACAAGTTGGTATCAGAGCCTAGGTTTACTAGGCCTCATGAGTCTTGAGCCGGTTAGTAGAGTCTTGTGGATCGGTACGGGGACACCTGTACTTATCCTCGGGAGGCTGCGAACCTTTAGGAAACACTTCACTTTTCTTGAACTCTGTCGTGCGATCTTGTTGTTCTGAGAACTGAACTTCTATATTCTATTCTCTCGTAGATGGCGAGAACGCGAGCATCGGGACGAGGTGTACGACCTCCATTGCCACCTGTTAGAGGCCGTGGGCGCGGTCGTGCTAGAGGTAGAGGTAGGGCAGCTGAGGCTGTGCCAGCTGACCCGCCCGTTGTACCAGTTCAGGAGCAGCCCCCAGTGGTTGATGCTCCAGCAGCCCCAGTTCAGGGCCAAACTGTATCTATTGCTATTCCTGGTCTTCAGGAGACTCTCGCTCAGATATTATCGGTGTGTTCCGGTTTGGCTCAGGTAGTCTCAGCTACTGCTACTGTAGCGACATCTCAGACAGGGGGTGGTCAGCAGACCCCTGCAGCTCGCACACCTGACCCGGTTGTTCAGGGACTTCAGACGCCAGAGGCGGTCCCCGCTCAGGTGGTTGCACCGGTTATTCCTCCCGCTGCACCAGCTCCAGCTCCAGAGCATATGGTTCAGGTTATGCCCGACGACGAGCAGCGTCGTCTTGAGAGATTTGGTAGACTTCAGCCACCCCATTTTAGTGGCGTTGAGGGCGAGGATGCCCAGGGTTTCTTGGACAAGTGTCAGAGGATGTTGCGGACGGCTGGTATTCTTGAGTCCAGGCGGAGTTTCATTTACTACCTTTCAGTTCACTGGTCCCGCATTTGATTGGTGGGAAGAGTTTGAGAGGCGTAGGCCTGCAGGAGCAGCACCTCTCACATGGCAGCAGTTCTCTACTCTCTTTCTAGAGAAATATGTACCTCAGTCTCGTCGTGAGGAGCTACGTCGCCAGTTCGAGTGGTTGGTTCAGGGCGACATGTCTGTGACCCAGTATGAGCTCAGATTCACACAGTTGGCTAGGCATGCCACATGGATGATCCCTAATGATAGGGAGAGGATCGGGAGGTTCATTGATGGCCTCAACTACTCTATCCGCATTCTTATGACCAGAGAGAGAGTTTTGTCATCATCATTTGAGCAGGTTGTTGATATGGCACGCTCCATTGAGGCGGATCGTCGCCGAGAGAGAGAGGAGCGGGAGACCAAGAGGCCTCGTGGTTCGGGCAGTTTTAGTGGTGCTCCATCTAGAGGGCATTCCCAGCAGAGTAGAGGTCGCTCATCTAGACCTTCTCATTCAGGCCGTCCAGAGCAGAGCGGAGGTTCTTATGGTCGTGGTCGACAGGGGTTTCACCAGGGTCAGTCATCGCTTAGTGCCCTTCCAGCCCAGGGTGCAGCACCTACTTCATCAGCCCAGGATTCTTCTGCGGCGAGGGGTTCCCTTCAGTCCCCTTCTCCAGCACCAGGTGCATGTTATGAGTGTGGTGAGTTTGGCCACATGAGGAGACAGTGCCCTCGACTCCGTAGGGACAGGACTCAGCAGAGGGATCAGCCCTCATCTTCAGCACCATCTCAGTCTAGTAGAGGTGGAGGTCAGTCTTCTCGTGGTCGCCCCAGGGGCGAGGAGAGATCTGGTGGAGGCCAGGCACGGTTCTATGCACTTCCTGACAGGCGTGATGCAGTTGCCTCCGATGCAGTGATTACAGGTATCATTTCTATCTGTCACAGAGATGCCTCTGTTCTATTTGATCCAGGGTCCACATATTCTTACATGTCCTCTTACTTTGCACATCACTTGGGTGCGACTCGTAGTAGTCTTGATTTACCTGTTCATGTATCCACCCTCGTGGGTGATACGATTGTTGTGGATCATGTCTATAGATCCTGTGTTATATCTATTGGGGGTCTGGAGACCCAGGCAGATTTGTTATTATTGGGGATGGTGGACTTTGATGTTATATTGGGTATGGACTGGTTGTCTCCGTACCACGCTATATTGGATTGTCATGCTAAGACAGTTACGTTGTCCATTCCTGGTATTTCTCAGATTGAGTGGCGGGGTTCGACCAATTTCGTCCCTAACCGTGTTATTTCATTCTTAAAAGCTCAGAAGATGGTTGAAAAAGGGTGTTTA
Organism: Nicotiana noctiflora; assembly: GCA_032618575.1. Lineage (NCBI taxonomy): Eukaryota > Viridiplantae > Streptophyta > Magnoliopsida > Solanales > Solanaceae > Nicotiana > Nicotiana noctiflora. The sequence continues at coordinate 76,965 of JASVEL010005843.1, forward strand.
TCGTACTTAGCTTTTGTGAGAGATGTGGGAGCCGAGTCTCCTAGCATTGATTATGTACCTGTTGTGAGGGACTTCCCAGATGTATTCCCCTCAGACCTGCCGGGCATGCCGCCGGACAGGGATATTGATTTTGGCATTGACTTGGTGCCGGGCACTCGGCCCATATCCGTTCCTCCTTATCGGATGGCACCAGCTGAGTTGAAAGAACTGAAAGAGCAGCTTCAGGAGCTTCTGGATAAGGGGTTCATTCGCCCTAGTGTGTCCCCGTGGGGTGCGCCGGTATTATTTGTTAAAAAGAAAGATGGTTCCATGCGAATGTGTATTGATTATAGGCAATTGAAAAAAGTGACAGTGAAGAACAAGTACCCTCTACCGCGCATAGATGATTTGTTTGATCAGTTACAGGGTGCGAGGGTGTTTTCTAAGATCGATCTTCGTTCGGGCTATCATCAGCTGAAGATCGGGGACTCGGATATTATGAAGACTGCATTCAGGACCCGATATGGTCATTATGAGTTTCTTATGATGTCGTTTGGGTTGACCAACGCCCCAGCAGCATTTATGCATCTGATGAACAGTGTGTTCAGGCCTTATTTGGATTCATTTGTGATTGTGTTCATTGATGACATTCTAGTCTACTCCCGTAGTCAGGAGGAGCATGCTCAGCATTTGAGTATTGTGTTACAAAGATTGAGGGAGGAGAAGCTATATGCTAAATTCTCCAAGTGCGAGTTTTGGCTCGAGTCCGTAGCATTTCGGGGACATGTGGTGTCTCGTGATGGTATTCAGGTTGATCCGAAGAAGATAGAGGCGGTGCAGAGTTGGCCTAGACCGTCCTCAGCTACAGAGATTAGGAGTTTTCTTGGCTTGGCGGGGTATTATCGCCGGTTTGTTCAGGGATTTTCATCCATTGCTTCTTCATTGACTAAATTGACCCAGAAGGGTGCACCATTCGTGTGGTCGGATGAGTGCGAGGAGAGCTTTCAGAAGCTCAAGACAGCTTTGACCACAGCTCCAGTATTAGTATTGCCATCAGCTTCAGGTTCATATATTGTTTATTGTGATGCCTCGAGAGTGGGGGTAGGTTGTGTGTTGATGCAAGAAGGTAAGGTGATTGCTTATGCTTCTCGGCAGTTGAAGCCACATGAGAAGAACTATCCTGTTCATGATTTGGAGCTAGCCGCCATTGTTCATGCCTTGAAGATTTGGAGGCACTATTTGTATGGTGTGTCTTGTGAGGTGTATACCGACCATCGTAGTCTCCAGCACCACTTGTTCAAACAGAAAGACCTTAATTTGAGACATCGGAGATGGCTTGAGTTGCTGAAGGATTATGACATTACTATATTATATCATCCGGGGAAGGCCAATGTGGTGACCGATGCTTTGAGCCGGAAGGCGGTCAGTATGGGGAGCTTGGCATATATTCCAGCTGAGGAGAGGCCATTTGCTTATGATGTTCAGGTGCTAGCCAATCGGCTAGTGAGGTTAGATATTTCGGAGCCCAGCCGGGTATTGGCTTGTGTTGTATCTCGGTCATCTCTATATGATCGTATTCGTGAGCGCCGGTATGATGATCCACATTTGGCTGTCCTTAGGGACAGAGTTCAGCATGATGATGCTAGAGATGTCACCATTGATAGTGACGGCGTATTGAGGATGTAGGGCCGGATATGTGTGCCCAATGTTGATGGCCTTCGTGAGTTGATTCCGGAAGAGGCCCATAGCTCGCGGTATTCTATCCATCCAGGAGCCGCGAAGATGTATCAAGATTTGAAACAACACTATTGGTAGAGAAAGATGAAAATGGACATTGTCAGACATGTAGCACGGTGCCTCAACTGTCAGCAGGTTAAGTACGAGCATCAGAGGCCCGGTGGTGTATTTCAGCGCATTGATATTCCTGAGTGGAAATGGGAGAGGATCACTATGGACTTTGTTACTGGACTCCCTCGGACGGCGAGGAAGTTTGATTCTGTTTGGGTGATTGTGGATAGGCTGACCAAGTCTGCTCACTTCATTCCAGTTAGTACTACCTACTCATCGGAGTGGTTGGCAGCGATCTTTATTTGGGAGATTGTCAAGTTGCATGGGGTCCCAGTGTCTATTATATCTAACAGAGGCACTCAGTTCACTTCTCAGTTTTGGAGAGCATTTCAACGAGAGATGGGTACGCGGGTTGAGTTGAGTATCGCATTTCACCCCCAGACAGACGGACAGTCGGAGCGCACTATTCAGATCCTGGAGGATATGTTGCGGGCATGTGTGATTGACTTTGGTGGATCATGGGATGAGTTCTTGCCACTTGCTGAGTTTGCCTACAACAACATTTATCAGTCGAGTATTCAGATGGCCCCGTATGAGGCATTGTATGGCAGGCGGTGTAGATCTCCCGTTGGATGGTTTGAGCCTGGTGAGGATAGATTGATAGGGACTGAGTTAGTCCAGGATGCTCTGGATAGAGCAAAGTTGATCCAGGAGAGGCTTCGTACAGCACAGTCTCGTCGGAAGAGTTATGCGGACCGTAGAGTTCGAGAGTTGTCTTTCATGGTTGGTGACAGAGTATTGTTGAAGGTTTCACCTATGAAGGGTGTCATGAGGTTTGGGAAGAAAGGAAAGTTGAGTCCTAGGTACATTGGTCCTTTTGAGATACTCAAGAGGGTTGGAGAGGTGGCATATGAGTTAGCCTTGCCGCCCAGATTATCCAGCGTCCATCCAGTATTCCATGTGTCTATGCTCCGGAAGTACATTGGAGATCCGTCTCATGTATTAGATTTCAGTACCATTCAGCTTGATGGTGATCTATCCTATGATGTGGAGCCTATTACCATTTTGGGACGTCAGGTGAGAAAATTGAGGACTAAGGAGATTGCATCAGTTAAGGTTCAGTGGAGAGGTCGACCCGTGGAGGAGGCCACTTGGGAGATCGAGTGGGAGATGCGGAGCGGATATCCTCACTTGTTTGAGACTTTAGGTATGTTTCTTGACCCGCTCGAGGACGAGCGTTTGCTTAAGAGGGGGAGAATGTGACGACCCGGCCCGTCGTCACGGGAATTACCACCCCGTTATGTTGAAATTGTATGTTTTATGCTTTTATATCAGTGTTAAAGTCTATCGGGTGAGTTAGGAGTGAATTGGATTGAAAATGAGGCATATAGCCTTTGTGAAGGAAACTTGAATAAGGAAAGTTAACATGGAGTTGACTATTTGGTTAGAGGGCTCGGAATCGGATTCTGATGATTCGGTTAGTTCCGGGAGGTGATTTGTGACTTAGGGGAGCTATCGGAATTGAATTTGGAGGCCCGGTGTAGAAATAGGCTTGAATTGGCTAAGGTTGAATTTTGGTGAAATCCGAACGATAGGTGAGATTTTGATCCGGGGGTCGGAATGAAATTCCGACAGTTGCAGTAGCTCCGTTAGGTGATTTTGGATGTACCTGCAAAATTTCAGGTCATTCGGACATTGTTTAGTCGGGTTTTTGATTGATTGTGTAATTCGGAATGTTTTAAGGAATTTAGGCTTGAATTCGATGCGAATTACGGGTTTTGATGTTGTTAGACGTGTTTTGAGGATTTGAGCAAGTTCGAATAAGGTATTAAGATGTGTTGGTGTGTTTGGATGAGGTCCCGGGGGCCTCAGGATGTTTTCAGATGGCTAAACGGGAGAAAATATGGAAAAATTGCAGACTTGTGTTCTGGTCCGAGGGGCGGCTTCGCTGGTGCGAGAAGGAGACCGCAGAAGCGGTCAAGAGGCGAGATGGGAAGTCCGCAGAAGCGGAAGGTCGATCGCATAGGCGAGTCCGCAGAAGCGGACTCTTGATCGCAGAGGCGGAAAGGACCACAGGGGCGGAAGAAATTCCGCAGAAGCGGACGCGCAGGGGCGGCTCATGGATCGCAGGAGCGGAATTGGCCAAATAGGCCTGGGTTCGCAGAAGCGACCAATTGGTCGCAGAAGCGGTTCCGCAGGGGCGGAAAATGGCCCGCAGAAGCGAAAATCGCAGTGAGTTAAGTGTATCAGAAGTTAGAAAATTTCCGAAACATTTCACACATTTGGGTCTCGGCTTTAGAGGCGATTTGGGCGATTTTGAAGAGGAACTCAAGGGAAATCATCAGGTAATCAACTATGGACTTAAACTATGATTAGTATTGGTAATATTATGCCATTATATCATGAAAATGGAGGAATTTGGGGTAATTTATGGAGGATTTAGCCCTAGGCTTGAACTTTAGAAAATCAAGGTTTTGAATGGGCAAATGGAGTCCGAATTTGGTAAAATTGATATGCTTAGACTCGTATTGAGATGAGGGTTCCGAATATGTGACTTTTGTAATTTTTCGACAAGCGTACCGAAAGTCGGGTTTTGACAACTTTGGGAATTTTGATGTAAATTGAGTTGTATTGATTGGGTGTCGTCCCATTGGCCTAATTTGTTGTATTTCTACTGTATTTGATCGGATTCTACGCGTGCGGAGCTTGATTCTCGTGGCAAGGGCATTTCGGAGTAGTCGCCGCGTCGTATTGAGGTGAGTAATAGATGTGGGTGATGACCAGCGGGTTCGAAACCCCGGTATACCACTTTGTGACGTTGTATAGCAGCGAGACAAGTACTCTCATGTGAGTGCGGGGTTGATTGTGATTGGGGACTATGGCTTAGTCCGACTTGCTGATACTGTGTTATGATATTAGGCTATTTATGAGCCATCGAACCTCCTTCTCCGATGGTTGCATATTATACTGTGATATTGGCTACTCTTGAGCCGTTGAACCCCCTTCTTGGGTGGTTGAGTATACTTGTGGGCCGTGAGCCAGTTATTGGATCCCGTGAGGATCGTTATCATTGTCTTATCATATTGACATGTTAGTTACTACCAGTCCGTAGCTATTTTTGTTATCATGCTATTTCCAATCTATGGAACTTGGTATTACTGTTTTCCAACTGAAAAATGATAAAAAGGGTTTTCAAACTACTTTTGAGCCTGCGAGGCTGTATTTGCATATTAGCTGACTGGTAGTGGATCGGGCTGCGCGCCGCGACAGTATATATGTTGGATCAGACTGCACACCGCAGTGATGTTGTGCTTGGGCTGTAGGAGCCCCTCCGGAGTCTGAACCCCCACAGTGAGCACGGGTACCCAAATTGGCTCGGGCTACGCGCCGTAGCGGTTATATCATGCATTGCATTGCATTTAGCTACATCTCATAGTTGTTATACTGTTTTGCTGGTAGTTGTTGGTACATGTACAGAGTCGATATTGATTCTGTGACAGGGTATTTGATTATAGCTTTACATAGTACTTTATTGCGGATTTCTTATCTGCGATGTCTTACCCTTGTTTATTACCACTGAGTCTGGCAGTACTCATTTTACTCCCTGCACCTTGTGTGCAGATCCAGGTACCTCTCAGCAGTGATCCAGTAGTCGTGCGAGGCGACATTTGTGGATATTCGAGGTAGCTGCAGAGTCCGCAGGACCCGATATTCCTTCTTACTGTCTCTTGATTTGTATTGACTTTTCTTTCCGCACTTGGTATCTTGTAAACCCTTATACACTCATGTTCAGTAGAGGCTCATGACTCTTGACCCTTTGGTCTATGGGAGTTGATGTATTATGGGACTTGGTTCCCTGTTATCGTTATTTGTATCGCTATTGCTTCGTGATTTAATATGCTTAAATGGGCTAAAGAGAGCTTCTAGCTCCGTTATTGTTATTGATTGGTCAGGCTAGCTTAGCAATGTGCTGGACGCCATCACGACCGTATTTGGGGTCGTGACATATCTATTTCGAAGTCGTTTACACAAAAGCCAATATCTGGTCAAATTTCAACTTAGGCTTCCAATCTTGGGACTAGGTGTCCGAATTCATTCCGAAATATCCTCGGAACCAAACCAAGCTCCCCGACAAGTCACATAACAACAAACGAACGTAGAATAAGCAATAATTAGGGGAACAAGGCTAGAATACTGAAAACGACCATCCGGTTCGTTATAGGTAGTACCTCTTGGATTCGAACTTTGTTCCAACAATTGAGATACGTAAGATCCTGATCGTCTTCCTCTCAGTGTTGTTGTCTGCTGGGGGAAGGGAGGAAAACTCGAATACAAAACTATTTTACTATTTCAACAAGTGCAAAAACAGAAAATTTAACATTTCAAACTTCAAAAACTAATGCTAAAATATTTAATAAAAAAAAAATCAGCCATGAAAAAGAATAGTATTTTACCATTTTACAATTCAAGTGGTCGAAAAAAAATGGTGGTATGCCAAGAAATGATGTTCGGGGAGTTCGCAGGAATTTGGCCAGATTTTAATCGCCGGATTTTTGAGGTAGAATTGACATCAATAGCAAAATCTTAAGGAGCTCTATCCGTTGATGTATGTATTGTAGGGTGGTAGTGGCCTGAACTTCAAGAACTTGGGCAAAAAAGTGACGGAAAAGTTTCTTAGATCTAAGATTCAAAGAGTTTGAGAGTGTTTCGAAGGATTTGGTTTGGAGATATGGAAAGAGGAGGTGGTGGAGATTACATGGTAAAATTTTAGGGTGGATTGGAGGTCGGCCGCCGTCGGTGGGCGATTTCCGGCAGCGGCGCTGGGCAGCAGGAGGGGGGGAGAGAGTGACAAGAGAGAAGAAGAAAAAGAATTATGGGTGTAAATGGAATTTTCAGATTTTGGAGGCTTTAAATACCTAGGCCAAGAGTGAATGAGATCCATTGGATCAATATGGAATGGAAGGGTAAGATTTGATCTTGTATCATTTAGTGAAACAGCGTAGTTTTGATCCAAAACTACGTCGTTTTGACCCCCCCCCCCCCTCTTGGCAGCCCCCATTTGGACCGGATCTGGGCATTTGGGCTTCTAATTTTGGGCCAATTTTGGCTCAATTTAAATTAAAATATACTATGTCCAATCCCTACCCCATTTATCAAATATTAATCAACTCTTAAAAATTTATACATACAAAAATAAGAAACACACACACACACACACACACACACACACACACACACATATATATATATATATATATATATATATATATATATATATATATATATATATATATATATATATATATATATATATATATATATAAGAAAAAGATGGGGCAAAAATTAGGCATTTACAACCTCGGCCTATATCGTGGCCCTGGCTCTCGCGACCGTTGTTGGTGGTATTGGTGGCATTAGTGGCTGTCTGATCTGATAGCACATGTCCCCAACATCTGTGATAGAATAGAATAATAGAAGTTTCATTTTCGGAATCAAAATATTTGCACGACAAGAATACAAAAAATTTAAGTTTCCTGACGATTCGGTAACCTCTCCAAAATAAGTACAAACGCCTCTGCACATATCTGCAATACTCTACTAAACCTGCTCATGATTCTAACTTGTCACGATCCAAATCCCAACCTATCATAATGGCACCTATCGTATTACTAGACAAGCGGATAATCATATGATAAATACACATTTGAATTTTAAAAAAGAAAAGATTTTACAGGTTCAATAATAGAAATATCGCATAAATAGATAACAAAAACAACTAAAAACTCAACATAACAAACCTCAAAATCCTCGTGCCACCAAGTACATGCACTACTAAACGTCAACATAGTCAAAACTTCTAATACAATCATCTGAAAAGATAGAAAATTGATAAATAAATTAAAAAGAAGGAGAGTCAAGGTATGCAGATGCTATAAATACTACCTTAAAAGTCTCCAAACAGGTAATGCTTTAAGTCTAACAATTATCGGGTCCAGATATACCTAGATCTGCACACGCAGTGTAGAGTATAGTATGAGTACAGCTAATTCAATATACTCAATAAGTAACAGAGCTAACATTGGGCTGAAAGCAGTAACGAGCTCAAAGGAACAGTCCAAATCCAGACAATAACATTACAAATAAAATAGGAAAAATAACAGTAATAACGCAATGAAATCCCATAATTAATTTGTACACAGTAAAGAAATATAGACATACTTTCAAGTTTAACCATTTACGCTCAACACTGAAAAAACATGCCAAGTATAACTGATACGAGGAATGTTACATCTCTATGTACACATGTCATATGTAATGCATCACAGTGATAAACTCATGCACTCAAACTCTCAGAATACTCATCTCACTGTATCACACACCCTACTCATCACTCTCAATCACTCAGCATTGTATGGTACCTTCACTCACTGCAGGTATATCACACTCCGTAGGGGCGGATCATACCCAAGTGCAAATAAAACGTACTGCATCGTGCAACCCAATCCCGTTATGAATCAATAAAATATACTATGGGGTACAACCCAATCCTATCTTAAATTAGTAAAATCTGCTGCGACGTGCAGCCTTATCCCATTATGAATCAATACAACCATCTACGACACACAGCCCAATACTATCTTAAATTAGTAAAACCTGTTGCGGCGTGCAAGCTTATCACATCATGAATCAATATAAACCTTCTACGGTGCCCATCCCAGTCACATTATGAATCACTAAAATCTGTTGCGGGGTGCAACCTGATCCCAAAAATATTACTCACAATCCGGCCATCCGGCCCCAACTCAATAATCAATTTCTCCAGCCTCTCGGGCTCACAAATCTTTGCCCAAAATGATAACATGATATAATAATGATAATAAATGTAACTGAGTACAAAGTTACAATTTAAGCAAATAACTCAAAAACACAAATGATCTCAATGGATCCCAACATAATAAGCACATATCATAAGCATAATTTCTTATAAGGGTCATAGCTCAATTATTCAAACACGTAGGAGTTCATGGATAGAAGCAAGTCTAGATCACTAGATAATACCATAAATCAACCAAGTCACAATTACCACGGTGCACGTCCACACGCACGTCACCTAGCATATGCATCACCTAAACCACATAACACGTAGTTCAGAGATTCATACCCTCAATATAAAGTTTATAAACGTTACTTACCTCACTAAAAACATGATTCAAATGTAGCAACAAATAACTTAATACATTCAATACAAGCTATAGGAATTGATTTCATACGATAAAGCTAAGTTCTTTAACCAAAGTCAAAAATTCAACCTTGGGATCACACCTTGAAATGCGATAATTTACAAATTTAAACACTCATCCAATAACGAGTCAAATCATACCAAAATCGTCCAATTCCGACCTTAAATCACCACTCAAATTCCCAAATTTTACTTTCTAATACATGGGTAAAGAATCCCCAACTTCCAACTTAGAATAAGGACAAATAGGTGAATTAGTCAATTGGGTATTCAAAATACATGGACAAGCGTGATAAAAATTTACCTACCTCTTGAAATCTAGTTTAAACCCCATAAAAATCGCCTCTATCGAGCTCCCAAAGTCCAAAAATGAAGAAAATACTCTAAAACTCATCTTTATGTATTCTGCCATGCATTTTGCACCTGCGAGCACTTTCACCGCTTTTACGGTACCGCTTCTACGGTTAATAATCCGCTTCTACGGAAGTCACTCATGGCCTAACCAACCGCTTATGTGGTCCCTTGCCTGCACCTGCGGGTGTGCTTCTGTGCAAAGTTGTCCGCTTTTGCGGACCTACCACTCTATACTCCTTTCCGCTCCTGCGATCCACCTTCCGCATATGCGAAATCTCCCACGCATCTGTGCAAACCTTCCAGCTCGCCCAGAATCGCATATGCAACTCCTTTGCCACTTCTACAGCTCCGCACCCGCGAGAAATTGTACCAGATATGATCACACCATCTCTAACACAAGTCCCAAATTCAATCCGTTTTTAATATGAATCATATCCGAGGCCCATGAGACCCCATTCTAACATACCGACAACTCCTAAAACACGATATGAACTTAATTGAGGGCTCAAATGATATTAAATAACATAAAAAAGCATAAATCTCACCCCAATTCAAGCCTAATGAAACTAATGAATTTCCAACTTTCACAATCAATGCCGAAACATATCAAACCAATTGCGATTAACCTCAAATTTTGCACACAATGAACCTATTTCAACTTTCGGGACCAAAATCCAATACCCAAAAGTGAACACTCGATTACACTTCTAAACTCTCCAAACTTCACATTTTCTAACTTTTGTCAATTCAAGCCAAAATCACCTACGGACTTCCAAAATCAATATCCGGACAAACTCTTATGTCCAAATCATAGGAATTTTGGCAGTTGAAACTGACAAAGAAGAAGAATTAGAAGTGGCATTAGGCGTAAGTGATAGAGCGAGAGTTGAAGCAGCAGATGAGATGATTGCCATTTTGTGGATTCCCAATCTGGGAAATATACTAGTTGCCCTTGTAAAATGAGATGGAATTTGGGACTTATAAGTACCGCCGACCCAGTATGTTAACTTGTCTCACGGAGCTATCGTAACAATCAAGTCTCTATTTCGAAGTCATTTACACATAAGCCAATATCCGGTCAAATTTCAACTTAGGCTTCCAACCTTGGGACTAGGTGTCCGAATTCATTCTGGAATATCCTCGGAACCAAACCAAGCTCCCCGACAAGTCACATAACAACAAACGAACGTAGAATAAGCAATAATTGGGGGAACAAGGCTAGAATACTCAAAACGATCAGCCGGTTCGTTATAGGTAGTACCTCTTGGATTCGAACTTTGTTCCAACAACTGAGATACGTAAGATCTTGATCGTCTTCCTCTCAGTGTTGTTACCTGCTGGGGGAAGGGAGAAAAACTTGAAAGTACTTTACTTCAGTCCCAGTACCAAAAAACGAGATTTTGGGAGTGAATTTTAGAAGGAAAGACTTCGTTGACTTCCTGCAAAATAACTTATGTAAGAACTAGTAAAATAAAGAGCTGAAGCAAAGAAAGCCGCCTGACCCTACCGAAGTACCAAAGGCCTTCGAGGCTTACACCTCCCTTTTAGAGGACCTAAAAAGGCCTTTCATTAGCGCCCTTAGAATCTAATTTGAAGCGGCGGTAGTTGTAGCTATGGTGGATTGCCCGGGGTTCCCTGCATCCGATCAACTCATACCTCTTTGCCCTCTCTCCGGGATCTCATTCAATAGATCCAACCCATTCTCAGAGTTTGGTGTCGTTTCTCCAAACAAATAAGTCACCTCGTACAATCAGGTCAGACTACTTTTAGAAGAGAAGCATAATAGTCAAGTCTTCTACTTAAGTGGAGGAAAACAAAGGTGACTAAATCCCCACCAAGGCTTTTGCTGCTCATGTTTCCAAAAGGTAACCTAAGGAATGTTAACTTCTAACTGATAATGGAAATTCTACATCCTAAGGTGTTGGGTAACTTCTTTTCTTTTCATTCTTCACAACTTCCCTATCTTGCTGGAGAATCTAAAGTTAACTGATGCCAGTTTTCACATTATGCTAGCTTTTGCTTGATCATTTTCTTTATAGCTTTGACGTATCTGTTAGCTTATGTGCATGTCAACTGTTCTATCGAGTATTTATTATCTCTTATCAAGATGGATGAGAACTGATTATCATTTACTTATTAGAGTTTGCTGTGTTGTGAAAAAGTAAATGGTACGACCATTTAGTAGATTTTCCTTTCACTTTAATTTCTCACTATATGATCTTAGTTTCATCAAAATATGATTCTTTAAGCTAGAAAAAGAAAAGATAGAAGAGAAAGTTGGAAAGCCTAATTTTGAAATTGCAGGGGGGACAACCCTTGACAATTCTTTAGACAATAGGTCACTCACGGAGAATTTCTTGAGTTTAGACTTCAGCTAAACCAACAACCCAGTCGCAATAAATTTTCATCATCCTCATTATATAGTGAATAAACAAATTTGGAATTTGAGTATTACTAGAAAGGGTTCATAATTCGTGAGTTTACAGTCTTTTTATCAATTAACAGTGTTATACTATACATTAAAATAATAAATTAAATTACAAAAAACGAAAAGAAAAATGGACCAAATTCATTACATAATATCATATATTAATCACGTATCTGTTACTTTTGTATGCATACATACACTTCTGTATATATTTTTTTATAGTCATGCATGCACCAACGGATGATGTAATTATAGAGATCATCTGACAATAACTTGTTAAGCTTCGCCCTTTAATAGAATAATGTAAAAAAAGTTAACACTTTTACATCAAATTGAGCAACAACAGATTGTTAAAAGTAAAAAATAGTTAAACGCCGAAATACATAAATCGCCTCTTGAAATTGTCCTCAAGGACCAACTCAACACCTCAATTGACTCATTTATCATTTAGACACTTCAAATGATTGTTAAATAACAGTCTGTTTGGATCATTGTTCCCCGTCGTTTTATAATATACTACTTACATTGTACTGTATCGTTTATGGATACAATGTTTGAATAGACTGTATTGTTTGTCATTGTTAAATAATATTTTGCTATTTGGTTTGACTGTATCATATTGTACTGTAACTGATAAGTTTACTAAAATACCCTCAATTATTTAAATATTGTATTTATAAAAAATTATACTATATAAAATAATTTTAAAAAAATAAAATAGAAGTAGGCAAAACACCTTAAGAAAGCGGAAGAGAAGAAGGCAAAACAAATTAGCATAACTAATTAGAATTGAGTTAAAAGCAAATTAGGAGAAAAAATAAAATAGAAGGAGGCAAAATACCTTTAACATTGACGGCATAAGTACTTGAAAAAAAAAATAAGTAGGTTAGAAGTTGGAGATTTGGAGTTAAAGTAGAAAAAAAGTCAAGGGTAAAATAGAATTGTGAATAATAAGTTAGGGCATATTTGGAAAGAAAAATAGGAAACGATCACACCACACCAAATCAGTTGTTTCAAAAAAGGGTACTTTTCATTGTTCCAGAACAATGGATTTAACAATATAATACAACCAATTTTAATGAAACAATCAAAACAAACATTATTTTGGGATAACAATACAATACGATACAACGAGGAACAATCATCCAACAAGCTGTAAATCAAATAGACACCCGAGTGCAATAGACCATGTACATGAGTTACACTTACCAATGATGTGTCAAATAAGCCAATGATGTGTCAAATAAGTCAATTGGTGAACGACATATGTAATTTATAATTAAAACTTAACACTTATAATTAACAAAAAAAATGAATTTAAAGAAGAAACAAAACTTTCCCCCAAAGCAATGCCCCCCCCCCCTCTCCCCAACCCACTTCTTCTTCTTCCTTCCAGAACCAAAACCAGCACTACCCCCATCCCCACCCCCACCCCTACTCGCCCTTCTTCTGGTCTCCTTCCCCTTTTCCCTAATTCACTCTCCATCCAATTAATTAAACACAGATCTTCCCATCCTAAAAGTTGCTTCATTTAGGTTTAATGAATATTAGTTGGACTAACCCAAAAGTAGCATAAGCGGGGACTGGATAGCAAAAAATTGAAGGCGAAGAAGAAGAGTGTCGGTGAAGACAAAGGAGAATGAGAAATATAGAAGTTGGAGGATCTAAAATTTGGGTTCTACAAATTGAAGTTGTTTATAAATGAAAACCGATCGGTGTTATTTTTTTATATTTGAATTGTTGTGTTTATACTGATTTGAGCTAATTTTATTGAAGAAATAGAATTTCACCATTATTGAAACTAAAGCTTTTGTTTTTCTAAATTATTGTTTTTGGTGCAAAATTATCGGTCGATTCAAATAATTGGTTGTTGTTTGTGTGTTTCTGTTAGAATGAAGGTGTTGTTAGATGAAAGAGGGTGTTTATCTATTGGGGATTTGGTGGATTTTCGCAACTATTATTGCTGCAATTTTGCTGCTTTTTCCGGCTAGCTCGAGATTAGTTTTGGCTCGACGGATATAGGCTTAGTTTTGGCTCGACGGATATAGGCGAAGCTCCAGAGGTTATGGGCAATAAGTTTTTTTATGAAATGCGATATTTTTTAGTGATTTAATGTGGCTTAGTTGAAGAGTTAGTGACTGATTTTCATGGAAGCTATAGTGGTTTCATGGTAATTAGCACTTGAAAGAAGAAGAGAGGCTACGTTGAGGTATTTCATGTTTTTTTTAAAAAAAAAAAAAAATTAAGCTGCAAGAAATGTGTCACGCACTAAAAATTTGGTTAGCAATCACATATATGCCTCATGTGCAACCTGTATTTACTTGATCTGAGTAATAGTTACTTGAAGTATCAAAATGATAAAGGGTAAATTGAGATGTTTTGAGGACAACTTAAAAGGGCCGTTTGTGTATTTCACCTAGTTAAATGGATACTAAAATACTAATGAAAGAGAGATATAAATAGTTTTGAAATATTTGAACATATATGTGAAGTTGGAATATCACTCAGTCCCTACAAATGATTTAAAGAAACTTTTATACAAAATATAGTAGAAAGTTAAGAACCTTTTTTTCTCGAACCCATTTGTTGTTCGGACTATTACTGCTGAAAACTGAACATGGATTTGCAATGATTGTCAGTCGTTTTATCCACTATTAGATCACACCGGGCGAGATGATTCCTTATCTTGTAGTAACTTGAGCCAAGTATAGAGAAAGAAATCAATGTGGAAGAGACCCTAAATTTGTCCTTTATAATAAATAAATCGACAACAAAATCCAGCGATGGTTACCATGTCATCTAAAATATAATACTCAGGGGCACAAATTTAAGAAAAAAGAGACTTTTAAAATTTATGAGCTTAAACAAATCAAAAATAAGTCTAGAATATTTATATGATTATAAAATTTTCTTATTAAAGATAAAATTATAAATTAAAATTCAATTATTATTAAATTTAAAAAAATTTATTTATTTTTTATAAGAAAATAAGTTCTAAAATAGAGGGAGTACCACATACTAGTACCAATAAAAGGACTAGCCACATAGCAAATTGACCAAGTCAAGTCTTTTGTCAAGAATTAGCTTAATTTTCATCATTGGCTGCTGATTCTAACTTGTAAAAAGCTCTAAATTTCTTCTGTCATAATTTCTCCGGTCCATCTTAACTTGACACATTCAGAAATATAAGTACGGATAAATTTTGAAATAAAGTTAACTTCTTCTTAATTATATAAAAAAGACACACATTTTAATTAAAATAAGAAGATTAATAATTCACTTATTATGTACCAAAGAGAGCGAACGTTGCCACATTGCAGAGAGCCAGATATACATATTTTAGAAAAAAGTTTCTGCACATTCTAAAGAAAGTCTTTCTAAACGATTTGTTGGAAACTATTTCTGAAACTCTCCTAAAACCTAGTAAAGCATATCCATTCATCAGCAAACATAACCAGAAGCACAAACATAGCTAACACTTTCTTCCTTGTGTTAGTTAATAACATAAATAACCCTTCATTAACATACAAAAGTAGAAGAAGACACATACCAACACTTATTTCATGTTGTAGTAATAACACACTACAACACTACTAGTAATAACTTAGTTAATAACATATATAACACTTCATTAAACTACAAGAGTAGAAGAAGACATATCCCAACACTTCTTTCATGTCATAGTAATAACACATGTAAATAACACTACACTATTAGTAATAACTACCACAGTAGAGGACTGATCAGAGCTCGAAGAGTGGGGAAGCTCACTGCGTAGATTTCGCATCTACATCCGAATCAGGAGCTCTCTTATCACCTGCAAAAAAATGACAATTACATATATAGGAAAGAAAGGCAAACAAGTGTTGGCCCAAACCAAATTTAAACCATCAGCTTTCCCATCATCACTTGTTATACAAAACAATCGCACGGAGCAAAAACCTTGAAACAAAAGGTAAACAAGCTGCAATGACAATGAATTTGAATTTTTTAGGTGTAACATAATTTTGATGTGCAGGAAAACTCCTGTCCTACCGAAAATTTACCAAATGGACCTAATTAGCTGCTGAAAGGTCAGTGACAACTAAAAGAGCCGTCAACAATCAAAAGACATGAAGCTCAACTGCACCCAGGAGGCCAGGACCCATATAAACATGGACCTGATTTTTCAAGAATCTCAAACTCTTTATAGCAAAATCTGGCTAGGTATTAGATTTCAAAATTGTTGACTAGACCAAGGACCTCAAAATTCCTGTGTTTCCGATACCAAGCAAAACAAATAAATCCACCAACCCAAATCAAACCAAGAGCATCGAGAATAGTTCAAATCTAGTGATTTCTAAC
Organism: Nicotiana noctiflora; assembly: GCA_032618575.1. Classification (NCBI taxonomy): domain Eukaryota; kingdom Viridiplantae; phylum Streptophyta; class Magnoliopsida; order Solanales; family Solanaceae; genus Nicotiana; species Nicotiana noctiflora. Next base: position 93,098 of record JASVEL010005843.1, read on the forward strand.
CAACAGCAGCTCAAAACATGCGCTGATTTGAGTCACAAGGCAACAGGAAACAATGAAAGTAACAAAAAAATGACAGAAAAGAAAAACTCAAAACTTAATGCGTATTACAACTTTAAAGGAGTGACTAACACAAAACAATATAAGTAGATAAGTAACAAGGAAAGGAGAAGATGCAGATTAAAAAGTCTACCTTCAATCACTAATGAAGGTTTCTTAAACCTGCAAAATTTCACATCTCTGTCTCCATTATTTCCCCACCACGCCAATGCTTGAAAAGTCTTTAGAGCATTGGAATCATCATCCGCAGTAGCATCTACATCAGCATCCCTGGCTTGAAAGGTGATATAACACCACATCCCAGAAGCATATGATGTGTTCACAGTCACATTTTTCACAAATTCGTATTTTGTAGCCTAAATATAAATAAAGACAGCCAAATATTCAATCAATCGCAGAATATAAGTTTTCAAAAAAAGAATGAGGCAGTTAATTAAGCAATTACTTACATTCTGCGAATTGAAATCTTTAATTGCTAACTTGGAGAGTTCAACAAACTCGGGTCTGCTCTCCTTACCCCGGTGGGGAATAATTGGAGCCCCAATAGCAGCATTCAAAGTCAAATCCAGAGTGATATCAAAACCCTAATTGCAGAAAGGACAAATCAAAAAAGAGACGCCTCAAAAAAGCATGCATATTTGATACTAGCGTAGGACCTACCTCGCTCTCCCTGACCTGCCTGTGATACTCATCCTTATGTTCGATGCTCATCTTGCCACCGTCAGCATAGGTAACAAGATCATCATCAGAATCAGAGCAATCTTCTGGTCCTGTACATATTCGCAATCCCACACGAGGAATCTCAGCCATCGCACTATGACACCGCGGAAACTGACGAATGAATATAAAGCCTAACCCTAAGAAACGCACGCTTTTCCCAATCCAGATATACTAGTGCTGTTAGGCCCGTATAAGCCCAAACACTAAATAAAGTGGAGAAATCTATATGATGTGGCTAAAAAATAAGAAAAAATGGCATGGTATAACAACACATAAAGAGAATTGTGTTAGAATAGAATTCTCTTTTGAGTGAATGTCTATCTTGTAGAAAGTTTTACTTTGTGACTAAGTTATTTTTTCCTATAAATAGAGTTGTCTTAGTATATCATCCCAAAATTCAATAAGAATTCTCTCTCTCTTTCTGTGCAATATTGCTCTTGTTCTTTTATTGTTTTATAACATGTTATCAGCACGAGACTCTACCGCCTCAAGAAGCTCTTTGAGAAGATTAAGGTAATTTTTCTCCTTTTTTTAATTATGACTAACATTATGAAAACAAAGTTCGTTGCCCTTTAAATTTCGGGCAAGAACTATATGACATGGGTGTTGGATGCTGGAATCCACTTAGATGCAATGGGTCTTGGATATACCATTAAAGACAGAAATAAAACATCCACCCAAAACTGTGCTAAGGCCTTGATTTTTTTACGTCATCACCTTGATGAAAGGTTGAAAAATGAATATCTCTCGGTTAAAGATCCACTTATTTTGTGAAATGGCTTAAAAGAAAGATATGACAACTTAAAGTTGGTCACTCTTCCACAAGCATAATATGATTGGGCTCATCTGAGGCTCCAAGACTTTAAGTCTGTTTCTGAATATAATTTTGCGATGTTCAGAATTACTTCTAAATTTAAACTCTGTGGAGATACTATCAATGATTATGATATGTTTGAAAAAACGTTTACAACATTTCATGCCTCTAATATGGTTCTACAACAGTAGTACAGAGAGAAAGGTTTCAAGAAGTACTATGAGCTGAAGTGGCTGAGTGAAACAATGACTTGCTCATGAGAAATCACAAAAATTGACCCACTGGGTCTACACCATTGCCTGAAGTGAATGAGGTGTATTCTCATTATGCTAAGTGTGGAAAAGGTCGTGACTCTATTCGCAGTCGTGATCATGATCATAGTCGTGGTCGTGACTCTATTCGTAGTCTTGATCATGGACGTAGCCGTGACCGTGGCAGTAGACAAGGAAGAAATGTTTCTGGTGTTAATCATCCCCCCAAAGAGAAATAACCACCAAAAGTGGAAAGGAGACGAAAAGAAGCCAAAAGCAAATGGTTCAGAAAATGAATGTTATCGTTGCGGTGGAAAAGGTCATTGGGCAAATATTTGTCGTGTACTAAGATATTTGGTTAAGCTTTATCAAGCATCTCTAAAGAATGAAGGCCCTGAAGCCAATTTTGTCTCTGACAATGATTTTGACATCACCCACTTGGATGTGGCAGACTTCTTTGAGCGTCCTGATGGAAAAATAGACCACTTGATCGGTGATAGATCCGATCGCCCACTTCGTGTACTTTTGTCAAAGTCTCAGTGGTGATGCTTTGGAATGGTACACACGACAACATCATGCACGGTTGTACACCTGGATGATTTGTCCCAAGCATTTGCAGGTCATTTTCAATATAACCTCGAAATTATCCCAGATCGCCTCTCATTGACCTAAATTGAGAAGAAGTCGAGGGAGTGCTTCCGAGAGTACATATTTTGGTGGAGGGAACATGCTACAAGGGTCGATCCTCCAATAAAGGAAGGCAAAATGGTCGATTATTTTCTGCGGGCTTTAGAGCCTACCTACTATGGTCACCTGGAGTCATCTGTGGGAAAATCTTTTAACGAGGTATGAAAATGGGAAGTATGGTTGAAGAGGGGCTCAAATCCGACAAAATAATGAGCTATTCGGCAATCAAGGCAATTACCTAGGTCGAGAGAGGAGGGGTACTGGGAAAGAAAAAGAAAAAACATGTGGCGGTAGTTGACTTGAGTACTTGGATCACCCTATTACCCCTCAACCTCGAACCCGTCCCCAAATCTACTCCCACAATCCATAATACTATCACCTACCCTGTAACGACCCGGCCCGTCGTTACGGGAATTTACCACCCCGTCATGTTTCAATTACATGTTTTATGCTTTTATATCAGAGTTAGAGCCTATCGGGTGAGTTAGGAGTGAATTGAATTGAAAATGAAGCAAATAGCATGTTTGAAGGAAATTTGAATATGGAAAGTCAACCTAGAGTTGACTATCGAGTTAGAGTGCTCGAAATTGGATTCTGATGATTCAACTAGTTTCGAGGGATCATTTATGACTTAGGAGAGCAATCGAAATTGAATTTGGAGATCCGCTGTAGAAATAGGCTTCAATTGGCTAAGGTTGAATTTTGGCGAAATCCGATCGATAGGTTAGATTTTGATCCGGGAGTCGGAATGGAATTCCGACAGTTGCAGTAGCTCCGTTAGGTGATTTTGGATGTGCCTGCAAAATTTCAGGTCATTCGGACGTCGTTTGGTCGGGTTTTTGATGGAATGAGCAATTCGGAAATTTTGAAGAAACTTAGACTTGAATCCGTGTGTAATTGGTGATTTTGATGTTTAGGATGGTGTTTTTAGGATTGGAACAAGTTCGTATCGTGTTTTGGAGTATGTTGGTGGTTTTCGTTGGGGTCCCGGGGGCCTCGGGGTGAAATTCGGACCATCATCCTGGCATTTGGAACTTAGAGAAAACTGCAGAAAATTGCAGGTCTGTGCAGCAAGCATTAAGCCTTCGCGTTCGCATGCCCCAGGTCGCGTTCGCGAAGGCAAGGCTGGCTAAGCTATAGCGTTCGCGATCAGGCTATCGCGTTCACGAAGGCAAAGTTGGAATGAGCTTCGCGTTCGCGTCCCTGGACGCGTTCGCGTAGAAGAAATCCGGCGGCTGGGAGAATTGAACTTCGCGGACGCGTGATAGGGCGTCGCGTTCGCGATGAAGTAATCATACATTCCATCGCGTTTGCGTGAGAGACATCGCGAACGCGTAGAGTTAAATTCCCAGGCAGTGAGTTTAATTGCAGAACAGAGGGCTCGCGGGTTTCACACCCCAAAACATAATTTTTGAGCCCTAGAGAGAAGAAATCACGGGAAAACGCCTGGGAAATCATCGGGTATTCATCGGAGGTAAGTTTCTTGACTCAAAAACATCATTTTATGGTAGAATTAACATCAATCTTCATGAATTTGGGTAGAAATTGTGAAGGATTGTGGCCTAGATATTGAAAACGAAAATTTGGGTTTTGAAAGGCCAATCGAACTCCGATTTTCGTAAATTTTATATGTATGGACTCGTGGAGAGATGAGGATTCTGGAAATATGAGTTTCGAAATTTTTGAGATGTGGGCCCGGGGCTCGGGTTTTGCAAATTTCGTGATTTTTGATATTTTTCGAGTTCTTTTGATTGGGTGATGTTCCATTAGCCTATTTTGATATATTTGTGCTGATTTGTGCTAGTTTTAACGTGCGTGGATGCCGGTTCGAGGAGCTAAGGCGTCGCGGGCATGAGCTTTCGTCGGTTCGAGGTGGGTAATACTTGTAAATGATGTCCTGAGGGTTAGTAAACCCCGGACTTGCACATCTTGGTGTTGTGTTGAGGTGACTTGCACGCCGGATAACGGGCGTGGGGTAGAGCACCATTGGGGATTGTGACTTGGTCCATCCCGCGTAATAAATAATAACACCTAATTGTTGAAATGAATTGGACTAATTATTATGTTTGGGCTTCGTGCCAATTATTTTAATCCTTAAGGGATTGATATCAATGTTTTGATAACACTGTGCATATTTTATCCTAAATTTAAGGTTTAAAATGGTATTTTTCTATTCAGCATTTTTATAAGGTTATGAAAAACTTGAACAAGGTCTTAATAACATTTTTAGTTGTGAGCTAATATGATATTGTTGCCGTAGGGATTTCTTGATTATTTGTTAGACTGATTGGGGCCGAGGGCCATATGTTAGGGCATGACATTTTATGTGAGCATATGCATACACATGCATGAATCGGACTGCACGCCGCAGTGGTATACGGATCGGGCTGCGCGTCGCAGCAGGTGTGATATTAATATTGTGCTTGGGTTGTAGGAGCCCCTCCGGAGTCTGAACCCCCACAGTGAGCACGGGTACCCAAATTGGATCGAGCTACACGCCGTAGCGGTCATATGCATTGCATGGCATACATACATTGGTTTACGTGTACTACGTGGCATAACATTTAGCACTCATACATTACTGGCACACATGCATTAGTTGCCTTATTGACCGGATCTCCTGGTGTAAATTGATAAGGAGTGTTGAGCCCGAGGGGCTGATTTGAGTGCGGACTTGCACTGCTTGAGATTGTATCCAGGTATTAGTATATTATTATGACAGAAAGTAGCTAAAAATTGAAATTTTTTTAATGATCTACTCACTTATGCTGGAAAGGGATAAAAAGATAGTTCTGTATTGTGTAGCATGAGATTGTGTCTATCGTGGTTTTCTTCCCTTCGACATTATTTACTTTTATTACTGCTGAGTTGGAAGTACTCACACCCGACTCCCTGCACCTTGTGTGCAGATCTAGGTACATCACAGTGGAGCTGATTCTATTGCGGCTCGGGAGTACTTTTGGACAGTCGAGGTAGCTGCCAGCGTTCGCAGGACCTGATTCTCCAATTTGTCTGTATTTTTGTTCTGATCGTCCCACACTTGTGCACATTTATATTCACTATTTACACTTTGTATACTCTGTAGAGGTTCATGACTCTTGACCCTTCGGTCTATGGGAGTTGGTACATGTTGGGACTTGGTTCCCTGTTTTTAATATATCTATCACTGTTGTGCTTAAATTGGATAAAGTGAGCTTGTGGCTCCGTGGTTATTGTTGATTGGTCGGGCTGGCCTAGCAGTGTGCTGGGCGCCATCACGACCGGATTTGGGGTCGTGACAAGTTGGTATCAGAGCCTAGGTTTACTAGGCCTCATGAGTCTTGAGCCGGTTAGTAGAGTCTTGTGAATCGGTACGGGGACGCCTGTACTTATCCTCGGGAGGCTGTGAACCTTTAGGAAACACTTCACATCTTTTGGAATTCTTATCGTGCGTACTTGATTCAGCTTGAGATATGATTTTGAAATTCCTTCCGCACGTTTGTGTACGCATCTAGCGCTTAGTAATATAAGTGCCTTATGTGTAGTGGAACGAGTTCAAACTCAGGAAGACCAAAATGATTATGCTATGTGTATCCTGGTGGAAGGTATTGTGCTGAAATGCTAAATTGAGGCGAGATAGGTGGATTGGTTCTCATGTGTAATTGAAAGGTAGTTGATATGTGTTATGATTCGAGCAAGTACAACGCATGTTCATGTACCAAATATGATAATATGATTTGTGTAGTATTGAGACTAATGTTGTCGATATGCATTGTGATGTCTTGTCGAGTTGTGAATGTATTGCTAGGATGGTTTTGGTGATTCTCTGGCAGGTGGATAGGCCAATTTACAAAGGGAACTCTGCCGAAATTTTTGGAAAATTTGGGACTTAGAAAAGATTGTCACCTAAATAGGGGCGTAACTGTTGTGTGTGAATGAATGCAAGAATTGCAAAAGAGTTAATATTTCTGATGATTCGAATCTCCGCCGAAGCTTGTAAATGACTTTAGTTTAATCTAACTAGAACTTTGTGGCGTCATTTGAGTAAGAATGCTATGAGTAGATAAAAGTGCTTTGATGTATGACTCCGAGCTAAGTTGGGGAGGTTGTTATTGATTAACTGATTGCACTGTCGTGTGCTGTGTTGGCTCCGTCTCTAGGTATGTTGGGAAATTTTGATAAAGGTTATGGTGCTTCGTAGATATGAAGAAATACTAGGATGTTGTGAACTTATGTTGGTAAAGAATATTCGGTGTATAGAAAAGAAAGATAGCTAATTGTATCCGTATGTAATCATGATCTGCAGTGTCAGAGTTCTAACAAAACACGAGTGGTCCTACTCAATAGGACAGTTGAATTACAGCTGAATAAGGGTGAATGACGCCCAAGAATGGTTTTGAAGTGTTCAAGATTTTGCTTGTAACGGTCATGTGCCTTAAGATTTGTGTATGTGGCTAAAGATGACGGTTTCGTTAGAGAAGATCAAGGCTTGTGTTATATCATGTGAATGGTGGGATTCTAGGTATCCGTATTGGGAAGTAATGATGACAATTTAAAAATCGCTGGAAGTTCATCAAAATAAAGTGTGGTAGCATGTGGTACTTTTGGGAAACATTGAGAGAGTATTCAGTGGCCTATGGGTCTTAGACCGTGTGGTCTTGTGTACGAACCTTGTGCGGTAAAAAAAAAGGGGGTTGAGGCATTGTCGTACTACAGTAAAAACTGATATGAAATTAATGATGAATCGGAAAGGAAACTGGGTAAATGGAACAACTTGTTAATAAACCAGAATGGTACGAAAAGGAATACGATTAATTCCTGGTATGTGGTTGAAGTAATGAGTCTTGCAGATATTGTGCAGCAAAGCTCTTGAGTGCTGACAGCTGTGTAACTTAATATGGGTATAAGGACTCAGTCCTGGCAGTTTAACTTATGCAATGTGATTGGGAGAAAGAGTTTATGATGCGTTTTAATGTGGTTTGAAAAATGAGTGTATTTTCTGTTGGTATGCAAAGCTTGGAATGTATAATGAGTTTTCTCTATATGGGATCATAAAATTCCTTGACTAGTTGAGTGCGTCGATGTTTGCGGCGTAGGAAAGGGATAAGAATTTCCATGTTATCTTAGTATGGTATTGTATATGCGATGTGTTATGAAAAAGTTGATAATGGTATATTCTAGGTTTTGAGATCAGTTCATAATATATGGGAAGTCAATAAAATTATTGAGCAGTGCGGACAGCTGCAGGTGAATTAAGAATCGATCTTTCTGATAATTTAAGAAAATGGTACTGCTATTCTATTAACTTGGCAGGGAATATGATCCAAAAAGGACAAGGTAATGTAAACTGATGATATCCAGTGGTATGGTGGTATTCTCTTGTTGGATCGACTATAATAACTGAGTCATTGATGGCATAGTGAAATTTCCGAATGGCCGTCGTGGTATGAATGGACGCTTGATGTGCGTTATGTATTCGTACGGTGGAGTGTGGAACCAGGTATAGCGATTCATGTGTTACATATGTGTTGGAGACTAGAAGTTCTCGTAAATCCGCCTATGCAGTGGTTGTATATCGCGTGTATCGGCACCGTTTTGTGATTATTGGAAATCGGAAGCCCTAGTGGATCTCTCTTAGCTTGATATGATGAATTGGGGTTATGATCTGGTTGACATAAGTCAGGTCGTCTAGACAAATGTGATATGGACTATGTCGGAAAATGGCACAAATTGCGTAGCAAAGAGCATCATAGTATGCTCCAACAGAGTAGTTGTACACAGGACCAGCGGACGGCTGGTAGGCATTGCTTTGTCAGTTGGACCTTAGTGGCGAATGTTAGGGATGAGGTATCTACCATTGATTCAGTTCTAGTATTGAGAAACGTTGTCAGATGCGTTCACGTGGCCGAGCTTGAGGCTATATGTATATATATGTTTGCTATAATGAGAAAATTCGACTCGATATGCATTTCCTTTGCGAGATTTATGCGTGGATCGGGTGGCACACCGCCACAGGTATGGTATCCGGATCGGGTGGCACGCCGCCACGGGTATGTCATTGGAGCGGGTTGCACGCCGCAACAGAATATTGTGAAAATATAGTTAGTTATATGCTACCTGGTATACAATACTTCTTCACTTCTGAGGAAAGTCCGTTTTGAGTATCGCTTGGCGAATGGCATATCGGTTGTGTCCTTTCAGGATTTGATAGCATACGTTAATTGTTTCACCGTGGGTGAGGTTGATTGCTTGGGTTTAAGACCTAGATATGTGCGTGGCTAACCGTTTTAAGCTTAGTGGCTTGAGGTGCTTCATGAGTAATAACGTTGGGATAGAATCACGAATCGTGGCAAGGCCACGTGATGTTATGGCCTCTCGAGGAGGATTCCGATACTCTATTTCTATAATGCGAGACGCGATCTCAGTTCTATGTTATGATGACACAGAGGAATTGAATTGCAGCTCTTTTGCTGGAGACAGTTATCATGATTTGAGCTGTCATGATTCGAGTGTGTTCGGACGTTTCTATTGGAGCCTATGTCGTGCTCGTCGTGGCTTAGGCCGGTGTTGATGTGTCTTATCACCAGTGCGGTGTGTTATTGTCACACCTCCCTCTTTACTACCCCAAACACTTAAAAGCATATAAATACACTTGTAGGGTATACCCCGACGCTCAATTACCCGAAACGGATAAAATAACGTAAGGGAAGGAGTTTTTCCAATTAAAGGACAATCGGTTCGGGATTTTATTAGAGATTAATCAGAGTCGCCACTTGGGAATGATAATGGTGTCCCAAGTCACTGGTTAATCTCGAATCCGAGGAATTTTGACTCTTAAAAAATGTCTGCGAAGCAAAGATCCGGATAAGGAACTCTGTTAACCCGGGAGAAGGTGTTAGGCACTCCCGGATTCCGTGGTTTTAGCACGGTCGCTCCACTATCGTTCTTGACTTTTGTTTAACTCAATTATAGGTTTTAACAACATAATGTGCTTTTACGTTAAATATTATTATTTTTAGGAATTCGCGGTATCGCAAAAACACGCCTCGAGTCATACCGCAACCAGGTACGCCTATGACTTTTGGTGTATTTCAACTTTACCGAGATTTGGATTTGAGTCGCACCAAGTGCACACTCGTTCATAGGAAGGTATATTAAAATCGTGCCTTAAGATAGTCTATATCGGCTTTTAACTTTGGGAGAGGCTATGGAATTCACTATTAGCCTCTCTGATTCTACTATGTCATCTTATTACTAAATAGGGGCCCCGTTGTTATTCAGGCGAGGCTCATCCCAATTAAATTTATTAAAGTCCAATCCTATTTTGTTCAACTACATTTGCTATATATTGTTTTTGCCTTATTCGTATTGCTAACACTATAGTAATCCAGGCCCGTTATTTCTGTTGTTTATTGGGCCTGGGCCCTTCGCTTGTTCAGCCAGCATTCGATCCACCCAGGTCTCCGAGACCTAGGCTTGTTTTTGGGCTTTTAATCAGCGAACCAATCAGTTTCATATTACAGTTCAGGACCACGTTACACAAGGCCCAAACCAAGCAAAAATGATAAAAGCAACAGAAATAATGAACTCACAGTAATCAGACATAGAAGAACAAAACTAAACTACTCTTTTATTAATCAAAAGGCAAAATAACTGTACAAGAATATCAATACTAACTCTGAATTATATCAAAAGTACACGAAAGCTTAATACACTGTCTTTCTCTGATCTTGATCTTTACTAACGAATTTACACGATCATTTTTAGCCATTTACTAATTGAAAACTTATGAAGCTAACTGTATGAGAAGACTAATATTAATTCTATATTAACAACTAATTAATGAGTGAACTAAACTAAATGACTGCTTTTATCTCTGTTTTTGTGAACTAACATATATTAACAAATAAGTTTTTAAACTAGGAAATCAATAATAAACAAATTAGCTATGTGAAGTAAGATCTATAGTCTAATTACTTGCTATGTTATCAGATTATTACTATACTAAATGACTGTGAAAGTTGCATTGGATTTTATCACTGGATTTCTACTGTTTGCTTCTATTCCCGGTATCACATTTCCCAGTTGCAGATGATCTATTATATTCTCCAATTCATGAGTCTCCCTTTAAACTTGCTTGTTTCTACGTACTGATTCACAGTCGTGATCTACTAGTAACACTGATATGAATCAAACTTACTTGATATTCCTAAAACCCGTTTTAACATTATTATATCCAATTTTATTCCTCATCTTTTAAACTTACTCAAACTTTGAAATTGGTTAACGAAACAAGTTAACTAAGTGTGCTTATTATTATTAATGCATGCAAGTGAGTTGATTAACTCCGGTTTTAATGGTATTCCTATTTAACTAAGTGATTGAGTGATCTACACTACCATTATACTACTACTATACTACCATTATTACATCTCGTGTGTTCATTGTGTTTTCTCTACTATCTACTGCAATGCACTACAAATCTAAAATAAATTACAACACCAAAAGATAACACCAGTGGTTCAAATCTTCATTTTCAGCTCAAAACAGCTTGCTATTACAACTTCAAATTGAAAAGGGAAATGTACCTGAGTCAACAAAACGAAACCAATGAGTTCTAAGGGATGAGGAGAAGTAGTAACCACAGCAAAATCCAAACAGCCAATGCAACAGTGATTGGGGATCCACAAAGCAAAAATCACAGCAAAACGATAGATAACCCAGCAACAACCAAAGAGTAACAGTTCAGGCAAGTGACCATGCAAAGAAGAGCAATGAACCAGATTGAAATCTTCACTCGAAAATTCCCGGAAATACCACTGTTATCTTGCTATTTTTGTTCTGAAATTTCGTATGAATTTTAGCTTAAGTATATGTTCAGATTTGCTGAGAATTCGAACCCCCTTTTTTAGCCCCTTTTTTAGAGGTATATATAGTTGTATTTTAGGGCTAAAGACTTGGGGAGGAAGTATGGGATTAATCCCACTTCTCCCCCTCCTAAAACTATGAAATCTACACTTTAGCCCCAATTTCAGTTACCAGATATCCTTCCAGCATGTGCTGGAAGGTTCTAAAGATTCTTTTTAGCAGCGTTTTACCAATGTGACCCTAGGGGTTTGAGATTTTTACAGATTTCCCTTTTTAGGGAGACCATTATACCCTTAAATCTCTGCAAAATTGCAGAAATCAGGGGTACAAAGGACTCCCTTACCCTCTTAGGTTCTAACTATTTACTAATTTACCTTTTTAACTCCCAATTGTGCCCCTAAGGGCACTGCTGATTCACTAGCTTACCTAGGTTAGATTTCAGCTTCTTTTGAACTTATTTAACTAATAGCCAGCCTTTGCATTGGTATTTAAGGGCTGGCCAGTTTTATTTTTTAGAAACTATTTCAAACTTAGCCAATTTTGTTTCATTTTCAGTTTATTAAGACATTTTATTTCATTTTTAGGCTAATTGCAGGACTAGCCTGCTTTAGTGTTAAAAGTAACTCTTTAAAATCTAGCCAGTCTCAAGTTGAGACCTAGCTTTGGCTATTAAAGCCAATTACTGAACAACTGGGCCCAAAACCTTTACAGGTTTGGCCACTTTGCTGTTCAGGGCTCTGAAAAGAGCCTGGGCTAGTCTGCATTTGCAGAAATAGCCCCTTTTGCACAACCAGCCACTTTTAAAGTGAGCTGTGTGTTAGGGCCCTATAGAATGGGTCAACCCTTTGCAAGGTTGAGCATTCTCAGGCCAATTATTTAACTAACAACCTATTTTATGATTTTTTAAGTTCTATCCTATTTAAAAACTAGCCATTTTCATGGAACCTAATGCTAACAGCTATAACCAATCTACCTAAGGCTCAAACAGTGTTAATCAAACACTTACACTCAACCAGAACCAATAAAACTAAATCAATCTCAACATGATTTGCATATTAGGACACATAGAATCAGACAAAATGTAATAATCAACCAAAACTCAGAGAAGGCAATTGATATGGTTGAATTTCAGCTAATTAATTCACATTATCCAACTTTATGAGACAAAGTATGAATTCATGTTAATTAAGACCTAATTACTACCAGTTCAAGTTATTATGAAAGTTTGAACAACTCAGAATTCACCAAGGGTCATGACATAGGCAGACAGAAGCATAGGCTAACACAAACAGTCATAGAAGGGTTTGAACATGGCTTAATCAGACATAAGGACCACAGAATAAGTAAAACAAAGTAGCCAGGATCCATTTTCAAGTACTAAACCTAGAATCATACTAAGCAAAATAGGATATGGAAAGCATAGGGCTATCAGCTAATCCTAACCTTATGTATGCATATGATAGATCAAGATGAAGATGAAGAAAAGAATAGCATGGTGAAACAATGAAAAAGAAACAGGAAAGATCAACCAACAATTTAATGAGAAGAAAATGAAATTAAGCTACTATTAAATCTAAGCATGCATGACAATAGGAGAAAGCTGGACTGTAAAGGCTAAACAGATCCAAAGACTGTAATATTTACAAGATGAAGAAGGAAAGGGAACCCAAGGTAACTCTTATGATTTAATAGAACAATGATTCGAAGCAAACATCATGAAGATGAATAAGATGAAACAGAAGCCTAGTTCTATCATAGATAATTAAAAGCCAAAGGCGACAAGAGTGGCCACAGTAACTTGAGTTTGATTTTAAACAGAAGACAAAGGTCATGCTTTTTTGCAGTGAATCATAACTCAACAGCTAACATAACAAAGGGAAAGATAAAATCTCTGATCTTAGAACAAATTAGCATGGGATCAACACAAGACAAATAACAGAATTCTATCATTAACAGGCTAAAGAGGAGCAAGCTAAGAACCTTATGACTAATCATCAGAGAAACATGCCAAAGATGTGAAACAAAAGAAGAAACAATCAGATAAGAACCTTATAACTAATCAGGGGAGAAGAATCATTCAAACTATTAAAAGCTAACAAAGAAGACTAGAGTCGAAACTTAATCATGCAAAGGAGATGTCGAAGATCAACAAAATTGAAAGAGCCTAATACTAACAGAGGTCAAAGAAGAAAGACATCCAAGTCAAGTTTTCACAATAGAGAAACAGAACAAAGACTCCAAACAAGCCAGATAACCCTTAATGAATAACAACGACTAAACAAACTAGACATGTAAAGAATCATAATCATGCTTTTGAGACGAATCAGGAACTAACAATCAATATGACAAAGAAAGACGAGATATTTGAACCATGATATCAAACGGGACATATAACCCATCAAAATCTCATTTACTGACGGGCTCACAAGAACAATTTAAAAGATAGGAGATGAACAGGCTAAATGCAAGGATATACAGGGCATATTAAAACAAAATGAGATAAACAAAAAGAAAAGAAATAGAATATCAACAAGAACAATCGAAAATTATCATGCGAACACAAAGATCATAGAAGACAAAACAAAAACATGTAAGAAAACATAGACAGATCCTAATAAACTAAAGAAAACAGAAAGGGCGGGGCACTTAGCTCGCAGGGCCGGTCCCCTGAGCTTCCTATCTCCTTTCTTTTCTTATTCTCACTCGGACCTCTTCAGACCCATTTCCGTGTTTCTTTTCCTTATTCTCTTTTTTTTTTTGTTTTTCTTTTCCCTGGTTTTTCTTTTACGCTCAAAGACGAGACCTTTTGGGGGTTTTAGTTGCAGAGGGATGTTTTGGGAGGGTAAAAGAACGGGTCTTGAACAAGTTTGGGTTTGGGGGTTGCCGGAGTTAGGGTTCCGGCGACACTCTTTTGGATATTCGAAGAGCTCCGGCAAGATTCGAAGGGTGAGGGTAGTATGGTTGGATAGATCAGAGAAAGGGGGTTCTTTTGGCATTGGTTTTGAATGGTTTCTCATTGTTTGGGTGGTCACCGGTGTAGCTCCGGTGACCGGCAAGTCAAGGACATGGTCTGTTCTTGGAGCTTTTGATAGAGAAGAAGGTAAAAGAAGAAGGAAAGGAAAAGAGAAGAGACAAGGGGGCCGGCGACCACCGTGAAGGGTAGTGGCCGCCATGGCCAGTGAAGCTTTGAAGCGGACGAAGTGGGAGAGAAGAGATGGTCTCAGGGCGGCTAGGGTTTGAAGCTTGTAAAAATGGCCAAGATTTTCGGACAAAAGCCTTATATAGGCGACGAGGCTAAGGTGATCCTGGCCGTTGATCTGATGAAGATCAACGGCTGTCACTAGCGTTACTAAAACGACGCCGTTTGGGCTCCTATGAGACCAAGGTCTCTTCCGTCGGATCCATTCGAATGAACGGCCGAGATTAAACCACTTATTTAATTAACTAATTAACCTAACCAATTATTCAAGCCGTCGGATTCAACCTAATCGAACGGTGAGAAATGAGTCTCACCACTCAATCTTTTAGATAATGTGAGATTGATTTTCTACCGTTGGATTAAATTTGATGAACGGTTGAGATCAAATCTTCTGGTAGACTGGTCCGGATCTCTTGGGCTGAAGCACTTGGGCCTTTTAATTCAATACTCTTTGGCACAAATCAAATTAACCCCCAACTATTTTTGTATTTTTCTGCTTTTATTATTTTTATGCATTTTCTTTTATACTTTTTTTTTCTTTTTTCCTTTATGAAAAATTATAAATCCTAATTTCCTACTTACTCTAATTTTCTAGTATTTTTTGCAATTTTTCTGCTATTTTTCCCTTATTTTCCCCTACTTAAACTATTTTTGCTAGTTTTACTTAAATCTAACTAATTAAACTAACAAACTAATTACTTAGCCTATTTTTTTTTTATTTTCTTCTAATTTCTACTTATTTAAACTCAAAAGTATAGCCCATTCCAAACAAATCAAGTAATTGCACTCAAAAACATATTTATTTTAATTTTGGAATTAATTGCTTAGTGCAAAAATCATGTGCTCACAGTTATAATCGAAATGACCGTTGGAGTCATTAATGAATACGAGCATATTGGATCTTAGCTTGATAGAAAGGTAAAAATCGAGGTTTGGCTCCGAAACCTATTGTGGTATTAGTTAAAAGTGAAATGGATTCATGAATGGTTGACCTGAGAGATGGGTTCGATATATCGCGTGTTCGGTTGCCGTGGGCATGATATGAAGGTGTTGGAACAAGACTCTATCTAATAAAAAAGGGTTTCTCAGTTGGTATTTGGTTATCATGGGAAATTATGTGATTAGAGACTATTGTCTCGAGTGATTGGGTTGTTTGATACATCATATGATCTCACCCGGAGTAGTGAATATGGGTTATTGCAGTGGATTCGAGTGTATCCTGAGTATAGGCATGGGATTTGCATTTGGCCTATGATTTCAGAAAGTGCAATGTGATTTATGGTTCAGATGGTCTGTGAAATTTTGACTATATGGTGTTTTCGGACTTATGTGAGATAGGGTGACGTATGATCGCCCGAGTATATGCTTGGTAAGGTCATTCAGCTTTGAGTTATTTCTAGTACAACTCTGAGTCCGCTCGAGGACGAGCGTTTGTTTAAGTTGGGGAGAATGTAATGACCTGGCCCGTCGTTACGGGAATTTACCACCCTGTCATGTTTCAATTACATATTTTATGCTTTTATATCAGTGTTAGAGCCTATCGAGTGAGTTAGGAGTGAATTGAATTGAAAATGAAGCAAATAGCATGTTTGAAGGAAGTTTGAATATGGAAAGTCAACCTAGAGTTGACTATCGAGTTAGAGTGCTTGGAATTGGATTCTGATAATTCGACTAGTTTCGAGGGATCATTTATGACTTAGGAGAGCAATCGGAATTGAATTTGGAGATCCGGTGTAGAAATAGGCTTGAATTGGCTAAGGTTGAACTTTGGCGAAATCCGATCGATAGGTGAGATTTTGATCCGGGAGTCGGAATGGAATTCCGACAGTTGCAGTAGCTCCGTTAGGTGATTTTGGATGTGCCTGCAAAATTTCAGGTCATTCGGACGTCGTTTGGTCGGGTTTTTGATGGAATGAGCAATTCGGAAATTTTGAAGAAACTTAGGCTTGAATCCGTGTGTAATTGGTGATTTTGATGTTTAGGATGGTGTTTTTAGGATTGGAACAAGTTCGTATCGTGTTTTGGAGTATGTTGGTGGTTTTCGTTGGGGTCCCGGGGGCCTCGGGGTGAACCGGACCATCATCCTGGCATTTTGAACTTGGAAAGGTCTGCTGTAAATTGTAGGTTGGTGCAGCAGGCATTAAGCCTTCACGTTCGCGTGGCCCAGGTCGCCTTCGCGAAGGCAGGGCAGGCTAAGGCATCGCGTTCGCGATCAGGCTGTCGCGTTCGCGTAGGCAAGGTTGGACGAAGCTTCGCGTTCGCGTGAAGGATGGACGCGTTCGTGTAGAAGAAATCCGGCGGCTGGGAGAATTGAACTTCGCGGACGTGTGATAGGGCGTCGCGTTCGCGATGAAGTAATCATACATGCCATCGCGTTCGCGTGAGAGACATCGCGAACGCGTAGAGTTAAATTCCCAGGCAGTGAGTTTAATTGCAGAACAGAGGGCTCGCGGGTTTCACACCCCAAAACATAATTTTTGAGCCCTTGAGAGAAGAAATCACGGGAAAACGCCGGGAAATCATCGGGTATTCATCGGAGGTAAGTTTCTTGACTCAAAAACATCATTTTATGGTAGAATTAACATCAATCTTCATGAATTTGGGTAGAAATTGTGAAGGATTGTGGCCTAGATATTGAAAACGAAAATTTGGGTTTTGAAAGGCCAATCGAACTCCGATTTTCGTAAATTTTATATGTATGGACTCGTGGCGAGACGAGAATTCTGGAAATATGAGTTTCGAAATTTTTCGAGATGTGGGCCGGGGCTCGGGTTTTGCAAATTTCGTGATTTTTGATATTTTTCGAGTTCTTTCGATTGGGTGATGTTCCATTAGCCTATTTTGATATATTTGTGCTGATTTGTGCTAGTTTTGACGTGCGTGGATGCCGGTTCGAGGAGCTAAGGCGTCGCGGGCATGAGCTTTCGTCGGTTCGAGGTGGGTAATACTTGTAAATGATGTCCCGAGGGTTAGTAAACCCCGGACTTGCACATCTTAGTGTTGTGTCGAGGTGACTTGCACGCCGGATAACGGGCGTGGGGTAGAGCACCATTGGGGATTGTGACTTGGTCCGTCCCGCGTAATAAATAATAACACCTAATTGTTGAAATGAATTGGACTAATTATAATGTTTGGGCTTCGTGCCAATTATTTGAATCCTTAAGGGATTGGTATCACTGTTTTGATAACACTGTGCATATTTAATCCTAAATTTAAGGTTTAAAATGGTATTTTGCTATTCAGCATTTTTATAAGGTTATGAAAAACTTGAACAAGGTCTTAATAACATTTTTAGTTGTGAGCTAATATGATATTGTTGCCGTAGGGCTTTCTTGATTATTTGTTAGACTGATTGGGGCCGAGGGCCATATGTTAGGGCATGACATTTTATGTGAGCATATGCATACACATGCATGGATCGGATTGCACGCCGCAGTGGTATACGGATCGGGCTACGCGCCGCAGCAGGTGTGATATTAATATTGTGCTTGGGCTGTAGGAGCCCCTCTGGAATCTGAACCCCCACAGTGAGCACGAGTACCCAAATTGGATCGGGCTACGCGCCGTAGCGGTCATATGCATTGCATGACACACATACATTGGTTTACGTGTACTATGTGGCATAACATTCAGCACTCATATATTACTGGCACACATGCATTAGTTGCCTTATTGACCGGATCTCCTGGTGTAAATTAATAAGGAGTGCTGAGCCCGAGGGGCTGATTTGAGTGCGGACTTGCACTGCTTGAGATTGTATCCAGGTATTGGTATATTATTATGACAGAAAGTAGCTAAAAATTGAGATTTCTAATAATAATCTACTCACATATGCTAGAAAGGGATAAAAAGATAGTTCTGTATTGTGTAGCATGAGATAGTGCCTATCGTGGTTTTCTTCCCTTCAGCATTATTTACTTTTATTACTGCTGAGTTGGAAGTACTCACACCCGACTCCCTGCACCTTGTGTGCAGATCTAGGTACATCACAATGGAGCTGATTCTATTGCGGCTCGGGAGTGCTTTTGGACAGTCGAGGTAGCTGACAGCGTTCGCAGGACCTGATTCTCCAGTTTGTCTGTATTTTTGTTCTGATCGTCCCACACTTGTGCACAGTTATATTCACTATTTATACTTTGTATACTCTGTAGAGGCTCATGACTCTTGACCCTTCGGTCTTTGGGAGTTGGTACATGTTGGGACTTGGTTCCCTGTTTTTAATATATCTATCACTGTTGTGCTTAAATTGGATAAAGTGAGCTTGTGGCTCCGTGGTTATTGTTGATTGGTCGGGCTGGCCTAGCAGTGTGCTGGGCACCATCACAACCGGATTTGGGGTCGTGACATACCCCGTGGTCCCCACTTTTATGTCCACCATGCCTACATATATCCCCACTATCTTACCCACGCGTCATGGCGTGCACCCACTCCACAAAATGCTTATCCAACTCAAAATACTTACCTACTCCAAGAGCCTACAGGAATCCCCCTGGAGCAGGTTTGCGAGCTAGCCAAAATTTCAATCATGAGAGGGCACAGAAGCAGGAAAGTTTCACCTCCATCGGAAAGTCATATATAGATTTATTTGAGAAATTAAAGCATTATAACTTGATTGCATCAATCCCTCCGAATCAGGTAGACAAGCGTGCAAGAAGTTTTGACCCTTCTAAAAGGTGTGAATACCATTCCAATTCCTAGGGGCACGATGTCGAAAGTTGCCAGGATTTGAAAATATAGATAGAAAGAATGATTCAGGAAGGGGTAATTGCGGTCGAGGACAGTGCCACCCAGAACATTACACAGAATCTTTTACCTGCACAGGATGGTTCACATTTTGTAGGGAAGATCCATGGCGATGGGGAGTGTGAGAATCCTCTCATAAACATGGTGAATGAAGGCCCCAACAATTTTGATGGGAAATCCAGTGGCTAAGATGCAGAGGTCGATAATTGGAAAGACGCTCCATCACCGGGTTAACTAGAGTGGAGCTTTGGTGGTTTATTTTGTTGTCATTTCTATTATTTGGGTTGTTTTCATGGCTGTACTTTCACCATCAGTCTAATGCAATTCTCTGTATCTCGCTATTTCTAGTCAT
This sequence comes from Nicotiana noctiflora, assembly GCA_032618575.1. Classification (NCBI taxonomy): domain Eukaryota; kingdom Viridiplantae; phylum Streptophyta; class Magnoliopsida; order Solanales; family Solanaceae; genus Nicotiana; species Nicotiana noctiflora. The sequence continues at coordinate 112,768 of JASVEL010005843.1, forward strand.
TTTATTTGGTTCCCTTCTCCTTTTACAATTCGATTTATGCTGGTTCTAGTGATATGACATGCATGCATAATGCTCAGCCTGATTATTCAAAGTCATTTTAGTAATTGAAGCAATGAAACAATGTTGAAGATGTAAGGACATTCGAGGGAAATAAGTAAAGGCATTCTAAGATCACTTCAAGCCCAAATCAAGTGAAACTGGGGGCAGATAGAACATAAAGAAATACCGTTGAAAAGCAGCATGTCACATCGGTTTGAAGCCAAAGGCAAGTTTGCCCCAAGTCTACAGGGACCGTTCGTGGTACCGAGATTGTTGTCCGATGGTGCTAGGTAGTTGACAAATACAGAAGGCAAATATGTGAATCAATCAAAAGGTGTTATGTATGTTTTCCTAAGCTTATTTAACTGTGTAGTTTGTGCTTGGCATGTTTTGGATATTGGAATGACGAAGGCATTTTATTCTGCTATCCAAACACTTTATCCTTTCTTACCCCTTTGAGCCTCGGTTATTTTCTTACATACCTATCTTTCGGAATAAATAATAAAACTCGAAAGCCCGAGCGGGGAAAGTAAGTGGAGAAACATGAGAACAACAATGAAAAAGAAAAAGAAGAGAAAAAAAAAGAAAAAAAACAAGAGAAAAGAAAAGCAAAAAGAAAAAAAGAAAAGAAAAGAAAATAAGAGAAAAGAAAAGAAAAATCAAAAAGAGAAACTAAAAGAAAAGAAAAGGAAAAGAAAAGAATGAAAAGGAAGGAAAAGAAAAGTGGAAGAAAGATTGCACCAATCAAAGTGGTTGCCTGAACTACATTTGACTTGATCCCGAAAGGGTACGTAGGCAGCCTCTCTAAGGTTCAGTCACACCAAAATAAAATTCAAAAGTCCCCAAGAAAGAAACTGGGGCAGAAGTCGTGGTTGTCGTGGTAAATCTGATTCCAAAAGTTGTAATTTTGAACCCATGTTGAATTGTTTGAGCCTTTGATACCCTTATTTCATCCCCATCCAAAAACCTGCATTACAGTCTAAAGAAAGACCTTCCGATCAGTCTTCAAGAAATGCAGAGTCAAGCGAACAGAGGTAAATCATATCAAGGGAAACACTTCGATCCAAACGAAGTAAATGAAGAATAAGAAAGTCTTGTTGATGAGAACCCTCATGTACCCCCAAGGTGATGAAATTGAGAGAAATCTAAATGAGAGAGTCTTACTGGTGAAAACCTTCATGGGCAGCATATGGCAACGGTGAGTTGAGAGAAAAATCAAAATGAGAGAGGATTTATGGTGAAAACCCTTCGGGGACTACAAGTCGAATAAGGATTATGAATCAGATCAGGCAAGCAGAGCGTTGAAGCCCAATTTTATGGCAAAAGGTACAACAAGAGCAGAACATTAGATTTGCTAACCATAATAGGTTGCAGGTGCATGTCAAGGTCTCTAGAGTCGGTATCCACATCTGATGGTTGGCTACTCTGTAGGTTTCTTGTTAGGAATCGTCTCTTTCCATTATCCTTTACTCTATTCCTCCCACCTTGTTTTACTCACTCTTCCTGGGTCGGTTGTTCAAAACAAGTGACAAATGACTTCAAAATCTGCCACCAAGATTTCTAATTAAACAAAACAGGATTTGGTAAACACATCAAGGCGTCAAGTCAGGAGAAAATAGCAGGCACAATGAGTTGGCCACAATCAACATGCTTTGAGGTTTGTGTGAAATACAAGGGCGTGGTACGTATCAATTCAGGAATAATGCAACAAACGGAGGATGGTTAGTGAACGGATTGCTGCATTAAGGGTAACAAAGAAAAGGGGTTAGCAAGGTCTCCAAGTGGGAGTTAGTTATCATGGTGAGTAAAGGAACAATAAACTCAAGGCCAAAGCCAGTGGTTAAGTCAAGAAAGAACATCATATACACGAAGTGGACAATAGACATGCTACGAGATTCATATGAAATATAAGGATTGGGGAGATGACAGTTTATGCAATGCAACAAATGGAGGATATCGGGCCGACCTTTAAAGTTGAAGGCCACACACCAACCACCGAATTCTAAACTCACAAGTTTTCATTGTTTGAGTAGGAACAAAGCAGTGCAAGAAAGTTGGTTCAATAGTAAAGGAACAAGAAAGGAAAGAAAAAGAAAAGAAAGAAGAGGAGAGCCGAGAAAAGGAAAGTTTCTTAAATCATTGACCTTTTGCCACTACTTTTCACAATGTTTCCTCCTAGGATAAATGGCCTGGTCTGATGGATTTTTCTCCAAATCAAATCTTAGTCTGATGAATCTTTCTCCTAAGATAGAAAAATGGACCTAGTCTAATGAACCTTCTCCTAGGATCATAATCTTAGTTTGATGAATCTTTCTCCTAAGATAGAAAAATGGACCTAGTGTGATGAACCTTCTCCTAGGATCATAATCTTAGTCTGATGAATCTTTCTCCTAATATATAAAAATAGACCTAGTCCGATGAACCTTCTCCTAGGATCATAATCTTAATCTGAAGAATCTTTCTCCTGAGATAACGAATGACCTAGTCTATCTTCTCCTAGAGTTAAACTCTTAGTTTGATGAATCTTTCTCCTAAGATAACAAAAGACCTAGTCTGATAAATCTTCTCCTAGAGTCTAAATCTTAGTCTGATGAATCTTTTTCCTAGGATAATAAGAAAACCTAGTCTGATGAATTTTTCTCCTAAGATCACAAAAGTGGACCTAGTCTGATGAATCTTCTCATAGAGTCAAAATCTTAGTCTGATGAATTTTTCTCCTAAGATAGCAAAATGGACCTAGTCTGATGACCCTTCTCCTAGGATCCCAATCGTAGTCTGATGAATCTTTCTCCTAAGATAGCAAAATGGACCTAGTCTGATGACCCATTTCCTATGATCCCAATCTTAGTCTAATGAAACTTTCTCATAAGATAACAAAAGATCTAGTCTGATGAATCTTCTCCTAGTGTCAAAGTCCTAGTCTGATGAACTTTCTCCTATGATCCAAAACTCTAGTATGATGAATCTTCTCATAGAGTCAAAATCTTAGTCTGACGAATCTTTCTCCTTAGATAGAAAACCTAGTCTGATAATTTTCTCCTAGATTCAAAATCTTAGTTTGACGAATCCTTCTCCTCAGATAGAAAATCTAGTATGACGAATTTTCACCTAGAATCAAAATCTTAGCCTGATGAATCTTTCTCCTGAGATAACAGAACACCTAGTCTGATGAATTTTCTAGTAGAATCAAAATCTTAGTATGATGAACCCTTCTCCTGAGATAACAGAAAACCTGGTCAGGTGAATTTTCTCCAAGGATAAAAGTTTAAGTCACATAGGACGTACATACCAATCAAGTCTTTCGTTTTTCTCTCACCATCATACCAGTAACTTAGGTAACAACTCACAAGTCTGTCTGGCCACCAAACAGGGGCAGGAAATTTTGCTTATTTGTTTATTTTGTTGCAGTTAGGAGCCCACCTGGAAAACAAGGGAATACTTTTCATGTTTCAGCAGTCAGGAGCCCACCTGGAGAACATGGAAAATATAATTCAAATTTTAGTTTTTTAATCTTAATATCTGATAACATGATGTGCCCAGTCACCAAGGGTATACTTTTCAAGCGTTAGCAATCAGGAGCCCGCCTGAAGAGTAGAGGAAAATATGTCAAATTTCAGCAGTCGAGCATCACTCGGAAGAATGGCAAAATATCCCTTGATCATAATGCAAGGCAACAACAGAGGAAGTCCAGTGGAAAAATACAAGTTCAAGGTAACACAAGAGCAAGTTTGAAGACATAGATAGTACCTTTTTGTAATCCATAGATCATAGCTTAGGTTAGCTTCTTTTATTTTAACACGGTGTAATAAGGAGGTCAACAAGCAGTAGCAGCAACAATCGTAGTGAATCACAACTCCTGGTAGTCCCAGCTACCAGACACTCCCGAACTGCATTGACCTGCTTCTTGTTTAGCCCTGAATATGTAGGCAACTTCCGAATCAGGGTGCGGTCAACTCTTTTCAAAATGCTTCACAACAGAATACTTGAACATGCAAAAATCGCTCGTATTTGCTCACATATCTTTGTCAAAAAACTTTTCATATTTCCGAGCAAAGAGGGACAGCTGTGAGCACGTGATTTTTATTTCCTATATTTGAATTATTCCCAAAAAATTCAAACAAAATGATCTTTCTCTATTATTACTATTTTTGTGAATTCTGTGTCATTTTTTGGTAATTGTTACATTTTTATCTGTGCATCTTAATTTGTATGAAAAATATAAAAAATATGCATGACATTGGCATTTAGGATCTAGTTTCATATTAATTAGTGGTTAATTTATTTTAGAACCAAATATAAAGAAATTAACAAAATAGTTTACTTTTGCATTTTGAATTGTTTAATTATGAATTCATCGTGAAGTAGATTTTAAACAATTTTAGGATTTAATTAGAATTTTATTTTAATTTTTGCACTTTTGTCAATAAGAAAAATACAAAAAAAATAATAATACAAATGAAAATAAAAAATAAATAAAGGAAGTAAAAAGAGGAAACAAAAAAAAAACAAATTAAAAAAAGGGTGGTCTTAATAAGAGACCAAATTGGCCTCATTTCATTTTAACCAAACCTTACCCCAAATAAAAAACCAATTCAAACCCAACCCCTGTCCAGCCCAAGTACCCCAAAACTCGGTCCAGACCCCCCACACATAAAATGACACCATTTGGCGTGTGTTAATCCTGGCCCTTCATCATCTTCAATCCAACGGCCCAGGTTCCATTTCGTTCATTAGATATAATTGTCCAAATTTTTTGTCAAACCTTAGAAACCAAAATCAGCCTCCTCGTACCCCTGCCCCCTCTTTACCTCCACAACCAGATCCACCATAACACCACCGCCTCCGCCCTAACGCTGTCGGTGGTGAAGTCCCAAATCACGCCAAATTAACACCCTAGGACCTCCTCAACCGCCGCATCCCAAATATCTAAGTCGTTCCCCTCGAATCCTTCCCAATTTTTTCGATTCTTCATTTTAAAATCCGGCCAAAACCCTACTTCTTCCAAACTCGGTCAAAATTGCACCCTATAGCCTCTGTGACCCCCTCATCCTAAATCTCAAACCAAAACCCCTCAAATCTAAGAGGAGCCTCATAAATTGCAATCTAGGGTTTGCCCGTATCTCTGGAATTTCTCGGGTGAGTCAAGGGCTCGTTTGGTTTCATATCATATTATGTGATTGTTCTTAAATAGAACAAGCACTAATATTGTTTGAGAATTAACTGAGAAGTCAGTCCAGTCAAAGATTAAGATGAGTAAGTTGTTTTAATTGATTATGTTTCTTTTCAGCTTTATATTTATTCTTATTGTTTTGGTTTAATTTTTGTTTTATTGGAATTAATTCTGGTTTAGCTTGATTCAGTTCGTAATTTTGATATACTTTAGTGTCAATTTTTATTTGTTTCAATTCGTATTTATTAGTCCATGATTTCAGTTTATGATTTATGTTCATGATTTTTGAATTCAATGTTTATTTGTTTGTTAATTGATTAGTTACTTTAATTGTTAGTTGATTAATTCATTGTTAGTATTGATTAAAGCATTTAGGTTAGTTAGTATTGATTAGAGTTAATTTTAGCTTTATTAATTGGTTATAGCTAATTTAGAGTCACTAGGATTAACTATTGTTAAAACCTTAACTAGGGTAAAAAGGTTGATTTAAGTAATCTTAGAGGCATTAAAGGGTAGTTAGGTATTTGGTATTGGGTAGAATATGGTAGATCACACTAGAATAGTTTAGACCCTTCTAAAATAGGATTTTAGTGAATACTTCAGCAAACTTAGGGGCTAAATTGTGTGACAAGTTTAAAAATAAGGGGGATAAAAGTTAAATGAGTAAGGACCAATAAGAAAAAAGAAAATCTGAAGTTTCCATCACTCATGCCTATATAATAGGCATTCCCATGCCTTCACTAACAAGTTTTGGAGCCTCAATATTCCCCCCAAAAATATACTTAAGCCCCACATATCTGAAATTCAAATTCAGATCCAAAATTCTTCTTAGATCTTAGATTTCTTCAAAGAAAAACTACAAATATCAAAAATAATAGAAAACTTTCCAAAATCAAAAAAAGAATTATTGTTTCATTAAAACTGAGAATGAATTTCAACCTTTAGTTATTGGTTTACATTTGCGTTTGGTTCAGTTCTGGTAATTAGAAGGTTCAAAGGCATCTCTATTTTATTTCGAGCAATTTTTGTGGTTCGACAATTTATTTTGGTCATCTGTTGGTGTTGTATTTCTGTGAAGTTTCCTGAGTTTTTTGTGAAGTGATTTTGGTCCAAAACTATCTCTATTGTTGATGTGTTTGAATGTTGGATACTAGCTATTATTACTTGCTGTTGATCTCCTCTTCTTCTGCTATAATTCGACTCCCAGGTACACATTCGAATCATGTATGATGAAGCTGTGAAGTGTAATGATGAAATGAAGTATCTATCTACCTGTTTCTGCGAAATGTGTGTCTGAGCTATCATAGTAGAAGTAATGATACATGACCTGTATTTGCCTTGGAATACATGTGATTTGTGTATGTATTATATAACTGGACTGCTGAACTGAAACTATACTGTTTGACAAGCGATCTAGATGTGTTATAACTTGGTTCATTTTGGTGTGGTATGATAACTGGAATAGGATTCATGCTTCGATGACTGGAACTTTATAATTGTGATGACTAGACTGCTTTTGGGCTATTAGTTTGGTAATATTGGACTTTGTACAATTTAATACTAGTTTTTAGCTAGCATTTGTCTACAAACAGAAATAAGGACTAATTTAGAATCACGATTAACATCGGTAGTTTATTCATGTTAAACATGAATCATTAACTAGTTTGATTGTATAAATTGATGTGGTCATGAGTATCCATAGAGTCAGGTAATATAAAGCTTAATTTGTAATTCAAATGACTAGCAACTTGTTAGATTGAATAATTGTATATTGTTCTCCTTGTTATAAGTATTGACAACAATTTGGATCAATTTTGGTTTAAATCTTCATGAGTTTGTTAACCCTCAACAAGTGTTAAATTGAAAATCTCCTTTTATAGTTGCAATAAGGAAAACGTCTTTGTATTCGAAAATTAACTCACTGCTTGGACACTCATAGTAATTAGGTAGAAGATCATTTGTGATATAAGTGTAATCCGGATATTGAAATTGAATTGGAATCCTGATTTGGTGTACTTGTCAATTGGTCAATTTTCCATAAACTCAGCATGTTGATGTGTTAAGATTCAATTTGGTTCTTTGATTAGCATTAAACCTTGTCTACATTCAATCCTTGGTTTTGGGCTCAAATGCGAGGCCCAGATGATGCATTATTAAATTGAATAATGACTTTTGATGGCTGGGACGATTTTTATTTGAATCATAAGAATTCAGCCCAGTAGATATTAAGTAATAATGTTGCTTTTGTTTAGAGACAAATACCAAGTAGAAAATCATAGCAACTTAGGATTAAACTTTAAATAAAAATAATATGACGAGCCTCGCCAAGTAAAAAAAAACAATTTGCAGGGCCCTAATTCAATGCTTTATGAAAATATTTTAGACTTCGGGATGGGCCGTTTAGCTAAATTGACGGTCTTTCTTCAAAATAATGATACGTTTGACTCTTTAAGCACGATTCTAATAAAATTACATTCCTAAAATTTGGGTGCACATTATGTGACCCAAATCCAAATCTTGACGGAGTCGAAATGTGTTGACAACCATGGGTGCACTGGTGCGACGTGGTTCGAGGTGCATTTTCACGATGTTGCAATTCTTAAAATAAAAACAAAGCGGGTTACTAATAAAGGCACATAAGTTAGAACATGGTTTGAAATCAGATAAAATCAACAATGGCAGTTGAGCGACCGTGTTAGAACCACGGAACCCAGGAATGCCTAACACCTTCTCCTGGGTTAAGAGAATTCCTTACTCGGACTTCTGGTTCGCGGACTCTTAATAGAGTCATAATTTCCTCAATTCGGGATTCAACCGGTGACTTGGGACACCATTCATCTTCCAAGTGGCGACTCTGAAATCTAATAATAAATTCTATTTTGATTGTCCTTTAAGTGGAAAAACTCCTTTACGTCCTCGCGGGTGTAATAAAAAAGGAGGTGTGACAGTGAGTTACCCTATTCATTTAGCTCTTCCAGCAGCCTGTGGTATTCTAGGTCCTCCTGGGTCTTAGAAGCCTTATCATGCACCTCCAGTATCGAGTGCACCTCCTACACAAGGTTCTTTCAGAGGTTAATCTAGCAGACATGGCCAGAGCCAATCACAACCGCCACATCCTCCCAAAGTTTATTTTGAGTGTGGTAACACACACCATGTGATGAGGGATTGCCCTATACTTGGGAGGGGTGTGCCCCCACAGACTTTTTAGCCATAATGTGCTCCGTATAGTTCTTAGGCTATGATCACAACACCCATTGCTACCCCACCTGCTCAACCAACTAGAGGTGGAGGTGGGGGAGGTAGAGGTCACCCTAGAGGGGGAGGCCAGGCCAGATACTATGCTTTTCCTGTCCGTACCGAGGTTGTTGCCTCCGATTCTGTCATACCAGGTATTGTCCTAGTTTGTCACAGATATTCATCGGTTCTATTCGATAGAGGATCCAATTTTTCTTATGTGTCATCTTATTTTGCTCCACATTTAGGTGTACGTCGGGATTCTTTGAGTTCCCCTATTTATGTTTCTACTATTGTGGGAGATTCTCTTATTATGGACTGTGTTTATCAGTCATGTTTGGTTGTTCTTAGTGGTTTTGAGACAAGAGCCAATATATTGTTGCTCAATATGGTTGATTTTAATATTATCTTGGGCATGGACTGCTTGTGTGACGACACGTCCAGACTTCTAATGAGTTGCCTCTCTATTTTCCCAATTTATACTTCTATTTGCCTTGAATGTGAGTCACGATGGTTCTCACAGTTTCAGGAGATGATTTGGGACTTAGGAGTGTGATCGGACTGTGTTTTGGAGGTCCGGAGAAGATTTAAGCTTGAATTAGTGAAATTGAGTTTTTGGCATTAATGGGATTATATGTGAGATTTTGATATAGGGGTCAGAATGAAATTTCAGAAGTTGTAGTAGCTTTTTATTTTTCTCTTATTGCTAATTGGAACTCCGGCTCTGGTAACCTCCCGAACCTTATCCATTACGTCAACCCTTCTTCAACAAGGGGAAGATATGAGGGAATTCCCTTTCTCAAGGCCCCTAACTCTAGCCTGGGCTCCACACCAGATTTAATGAGAGATGGCGAGAATTCTTTACTAAAGGTATGGCTTAAGCTAACTAGGGACGGGAGGTTTTTCTACTACTATTACAGCTCGTACAACCTTGAGGAGAATTTTAGTAGGGAGGGCCATGGCTTCTCGATATACACTGGTAATTTTTTTTTTTTTTGTAGAGCACGAAGGCTTATTGAGCCTCTTTTTATAGAGTGTATAGTAATTTATTTTGGATATGTGTGCAAAATTTTAGGTCATTCGGACACGATTTGGTATACCTTTTGATCAAAAGAGGAATGCGGAAGATTTTTGAACCTTAGGCTTGAATTCGATGTGTTTTGGTAGTTTTGATGTTATTTGAGGTGTTTTGAAGATTTGCCTCAACATGCTCGATTGCAACCATGTGAACACATTGATGGAAAGTGGGACAAAATTGTCCAAGTTTGATGAAGGAGAAAAAGTGGATCCCACATTCTTCAAAAGTCTTGTGGGAAGTTTGAGGTACTTGACTTGTACCAGGCCAGATATACTTTTTGCAGTTGGAGTAGTAAGTCGCTTCATGGAGGCTCTTACCTCTACTTACTTGAAGGTTACTAGAAAAGTTCTTCGTTACCTAAAAGGTACGATTGACTTTAGGTTATTTTATTATTCTTCTAATGATTTCAACCTTGTGGGATATTGTGATAGTGATTATGCGATAGATATTTATGATAGAAAAAGTACAACTAGTTTTGTATTTTTCTTGGGTGATTATGTTATTTCTTGGAGTTTAAATAAATAACCCATAGTTACACTCTCGACTTGTGAAGCCGAATATATAGCAGCAACATCATGTACATGTCATGCTATTTGGCTAAGAAGATTATTGAAGGAGCTCAATTTTCCACAAATTGAGGCTACAAAATTTGTATTGATAACAAATCTGCACAGGCACTTGCGAAGAATCCGGTGTATCACGATCGAAGCAAGCATATAGATACAAGGTATCATTTCATCAGAGAGTGCATTGCCAATATGGAAGTCGAGCTCAAATATGTGAAGTCTCATGATCAAGTTGCAGACATTTTTACAAAGCCTCTCAAGTTTGAAGATTTTCAGAGATTGAGAACAAGACTTGGACTGAAGAAGAAATTCAAAATTAAGAGAGAGATTTGTGAGGTGCCTAACAATATTGTTGACAAATTTGGTGAAGAAAAATGGGATAGGAGGTACCTAAATTGGTTGACAAATTTATTGAAGAAAAATGGGATAGGAGGTGCCTAACTTTGTTGAAAAATTATATGACTAAATGCATCTTCTTTTTGTAGTTGGATGAAACTCTTACTATAAATAGAGGCATCCATTCTTCATTTCTAACACACCAAAATAAAGAGAGAAGCAACATATAGTTAGTGAGAGTAATCCATAGATTATTGTCTGTGAGATAATTAGTGAGTGGTAGTAATATTTATAGTGAAGTGTGTTAAATAAAGAGTATTATTTCTTTCAAAGTTGCAGTAGTCTCTTGACACTACTACGTTGTATTATTGTAGTGATAATATTGCTCCACTCGGGTATTATATTTTACCCCGCTAAAATATTTGGTGTAATTATTACTCTCTTGTGTTATTAATATTTGTCGTGGATATTATTCCTGGGCGGGATTATTTATTTTATCCCAACAATATTAATCACGCACCTGTTACTTTTGTATGTATACATACACTTCTGTATATATTTTTTTGTAGTCATGCATGCACCAACGGATGATGTAATTATAGTGATCATCTGACAATAACTTGTTAAGCTTCGCCCTTTAATAAAATAATGTAAAAAAAAAGTAACACTTTTACATCCAATTGAGCAACAACAGATTGTTAAAAGTAAACATAGTTAAATGACGAAATATATAAACCGCCCCTTGAAGTTGTCCTCAATAACTAGCTGAACAGCTCAACTGACCACTTTATCGTTTAAACACTTCAAGTGATTGTTAAATAAATCAAATAGACACCCGAGTGCAATAGACTAGGTACATGAGTTACACTTGCCATTGATGTGTCAAATAAGCCAATCAGTGAATGACACATGTAATTTATAATTAAAACTTAACACTTACAATTAACAAAAAAAATGAATTTAAAGAAGAAACAAAATTTTCCCCCAAAGCAGCAGGCCCCCTCCCCCCAACCCACTTCTTCTTCTTCTTTCCAGAACCAAAACCAGCGCTACCCCCACTCGCCCTTCTTCTGGTCTCCTTCCCCTTTTTCCTAATTCACTCTCAATCCAACTAATTAAATATAGATCTTCTCATCCCAAAAGTAGCTTCATTTAGGTTTAATGAATATTTGTTGGACTAACCCAAAAGTAGCAGAAGCGGGGACTGGATAACAAAAAATTGAAGGCGAAGGAGAGGAAGGCCGGTGAAGACGAAGGAGAAGAGAAATATCGAAGATGGAGGATCTAAAATTTGGGTTATACAAATTGTAGTTGTTTATAAATAAAAATCGGTGGGTGTTATTTTTTGATATTTGGATTGTTGTGCTAATAGTGATTTGAGCAAAGTTTATTGAAGAAATAGAATTTTACCATTATTGAAACTAAGGCTTTTGTTTTTCGAATTTATTATTTTTGGTGAAAAATTATCGATTGATTCAAATAATTGATTGTTGTTTGTGTGTTTCTGTTGGAATGAAGGTGTTGTTAGATGAAAGAGGGTGTTTATCTAGAGGAGATTTGGTGGTTTTCTGCAACTATTATTGCTGCAATTTTGCTGCTTTTTTCAGCTAGCTCGGGATTAGTTTTGGCTCGACAGATATAGGCGAAGCTCCGAAAGTTATGGGCAGTAAGTTTTTTGATGAAAGGCGATATTTTTTAGTGCTTTACGGTGGCTTAGTTGGAGAGTTAATGACTGATTTTTATGGAAGCTATGATGGTTTCATAGTGATTTGCACTTGAAAGAAGATGGGAGGCTAAGTTAGGTATTTCATGTTTTTTTTTAAAGAAATTATGCTGCAAGAAATGTGTCACGCAATCAAAATTTAGTTAACAATCACGCATATGCCACATCATCAGCGATTTGTGTTTACTTAATGTGATTAATAGTCACTTGAAGTATCAAAATGATAAAAGGGGTAAGTTGAGGTGTTCAGCTGGTCGTTGAGGACAACTTAAAAGAATCGTTTGTGTATTTCACCTAGTTAAATGGATACTAAAATACTAATGAAAGAGAGGTATAAATAGTTTTGAAATATTTGAACATATATGTGAAGTTGGAATATCACTCAATACCTACAAATGATTTAAAGAAACGTTTTTTACTATATTAGAAGTGGGAGTGCACTAGGTGAAGCTGACAGGACTTCGTCGACATGCCTGCTTCAGCTTTTATGTTTTTGCCCTTGGTTTTCAGTATTTTTACATTTGTTGCCACCGAAGAATTCAGTAAATAAAGCCACCTTTTGAAGCATTTTTAAAGCCCACTTTACAACTGTAAAATTTACATGTTTTGCATCTTAACAACACAACGTATAGACTTTAACACTTGACAACTGGGAGTCAGTAGAAAAGCACAAATCTATGAAATTTCATCGGAATTTACTCGGCTTCATCATCTCTTCTCCTCTCTATCTTTCTGTCGAGGTTTCTCCGTGAAAATAATATGACTGGTTAGAATTTCTCTTTTGTTCTTCTTTACTTACTGGTTACAATTGGTAGGGTTTTAAATTAGGGATTTCTATTTTCACATTTTATTTCTCTCTCTTGTTTGGGGTTCGATCTCATTAGGTTTTTTTTTCAAATACCTATCTCACAGATTGTAACACTTCTAAAATCTTTGGTTTTTTGCTGATGTAATTTCCTTACCAAAGCATTCAACTTTACTGATCTTTAATAATAAATTATACTGCATATCCGTAAGTATAATTTCTTTATCTTTTTTTTTTGCTGAATTGTTGTGAATGGTATGTGTAGAAGAATGATTATCATCAGCTTCTGAATAATCAAAATTTTGAGGAACACCAACTTCATCACTTGAGATGTCATGTTTATTAATTATAATATCTTGAGAATTTTCCTGATTTGTTGAAGGTATCAAAAAAGAATGGACTGAGAAAGACAAATTAAATGAGCTTTTGCCGTCTATTATAGACCAACTTTTTGTGTTGATGGGCCATAATGTTGCAATATGTCTCTGAGAAAGGGAAACTAAATTAAATTTTCATATTTCCTAAGTTTACTTGTGAAAAATTTCTTTGTGGGTATTGAAGCATGGTGCTTTTCTACACCAACTGATCTACAAGCCTTTCTTGGTTTATATTTGCTACCTGTATCAAAATGTCCGTAGTTTGACTTTGAGATATAATTGATTTGCTCCATTGTTTTGTCTCTTCAATTCTAAAATTTTCTTAGCTTTGCTGTAAAGTTGGTGCAATATAATATAATAGAGAGTGAGGTGGGGAATGCTTCGATTTACAGAAACATAATTTTCAGTTCTAAGCAACCAAATACAAAGAATTTCAAAGAAAAATTATTTTATATCGCCCCAAATAAGATCAAGTATTTTATATTTTATAATCATATTTATTCTTGTATCACTGCGCACCGCACTATAGTAGTCCATTTCTCATATGAAATATCATTTGTATTAAAAATGTCCATCAAAAATGGATTGAAGGATCCATGTTTTAGTTTTTGATGGCTGAAATTACTTTGGGATTAATTGATTAATTCCAGTTGCAAAGGTAGCAGCAAAAGATTATTTCTTTAGTACTGTGTGATTCATCAGTTCAATTTTTGCAGTTTGAATGGTTAAGAAAAACAAACATGTATTTATTCCCAGAATACCTTTGTTGTCTTCACAAGATGAAAAACTGCCTATTACTTTCAAAAAAACACAATTTCCTATTAGATTATGTTTTGCTATTACGATAAATAAAGCTCAAGGTCAGACATTAGATTTTGTTGAAATTTATTTACGACAGCCTGTTTTTTCCCACGGTCAGCTTTATGTTGCTTTATTGCGACCAAAAAACCTCAAGTTTTGTGAAATTATTGATCCGACCACCAACAGATGATAGCAATGATGATCATACAACACACAATGTAGTATATGATAAAATCATTCAACCGTCCCTCTTATGAATCAAGAATAACACTATGAGCAATCACTTATTTGAGATTTGATGTACATGTGACTAATATCCTGCAAAAGATTGATCCTCATCACCTACAAATTGGATTAATATCACATAGATGTTTCTGCATCTTGAATCCTTGCTTCACTAAAGAGCCTAAAGGTGAATACTACTTGAATATTGCAGTAACTATCCGGTAAGTAATTTTTTTCTTGAATATACATCTAATACTTGAAACCTTGCTTTGATTAATAATTTTACGTATGAATCTATATGTGTACATGTTTGCCTATTTCTGGATAGATTCCAATAGTGTACCAAATAAAATTCTTCTTCTTCTTTAGTTGTTCGAAATATGATATCTCCTTATATTCTCCAGAATAAATGAAGGAGCTTGGTTTAGTTTCTTCAATGGAGATCTAAAATGAATTTGTTCAATATCATCTTACTAATATTCCACAAAACTACTTGATGATTCCAAGGTAAGTTTCTCTTTCTTAGTTTAAATGTTATTTGACGAAATTTTCCAAATTGTTTTGAGTTCTTTAGAAAAGAATGATATCTTAATATTTTCATTTTACCTTCTCAGTTTCCCTTAACTACATAATTTCTTTTGTTGAATACTTACGTAGGTCCTGAAGACATATTTGAAAAAAGAATTGTTATTCTCGCAGCTTCTTGCCATTATTGGTTGCAATAATTCTGCTATCTTTAGGTTTGGGCCAGTGTAGACATAAAAGAACAGAGAGTTCAATGCTAAAAAAGATAAAACATAACCTTGTGAATGACCCTCTTAAAGTATGAAAGTTTATGTTGGTCATCTTATTCATCATGCAGGTATAGATGTTCTTGGGTGAAAATGGTTTTAGTTGACTGGTTATAGTACTTTATATCATAGAGTTGTTACCTACCGGTCATTGCTTTGACTGAGATAAATTATTTTTTTGCTTGCCTTTGGGACATTAATGAGTCTTCTAAGCTATATACTAACTGATGCTGATCATATCTCAACTCTGTTCTTACCTAAAGTGAAGAGTCATTTCTGTCAGTTCTTTGAAGTTGTAAATGTAGCTCTACAATTGAAATTCACCTGTCACGTGTAATTAGGTAGAGATGCATGATATTAGAACTGATAGTTACTTATCACTTATTAAATGAAGATATATAATAGTAAAAACTAAATGTGGGAAATTCACATGAAACAAAAGTTTTATCTAAGAGTTTTATGTGGATTGCCTGCGATTTGGTGTTACATGGTAGTTTATTTCTCTCGTGGTTCAACAATATGTTGTACTAATATTTGGTTTCAAGAAAGATTTTTTGTGATTATAATTTGAGAGTGTAGCTCTTTTTATATTTTAAATTATTTAATTGGTGACATCTGAACATGAATGAAACTGCTTACAAGTTTCATGAGCTCTTGTTGCATGGACTCCTATTCTTTTTGTTTTTGCAAACAAAGTTGAGCAACCTAACTTCGCTTATTTATTCAGTAAACTTTACTCGATACATGGTTATTGAAATTTGTTCATTGCATTAGTAAAATCACAAAATTATTTTTTAATTATTAAAGCCACAGAACTTTACATATTGTATCGATGAAGTTACAATGCTCTTTTTTATTATTAAAGTCATGAACTTTACTTGTTGAATGAGTAAAGTCACAAGACTATCTTTTTATATCATTAATTAACTAAATAATATTTAATTTATTATAAATAAAACTTACTGGGAAGTAAAAATTTTGGCACCGAAAAATGACAGCTATATTAACCTCTTTACCTTTAGCTTAAGAGTATTGATCTTATATAAAAAGCTTAATATTAACCAACAGAATTTTTATCATACAACTTCATGATAGGACAACTGACATCCTAAAGCATTCGTTTCCAGTAACCAAGCCTAATACAAAAGATATTATCACATTTGCTAACCAGTCAGACTATATTTTATTCAGGTTAGTTTTATTGTTCGTGGTAATTCAGTTACTTAAAATTTGATGGTGTCGTACGAACATAATGAAGCTTGTAATGTGTATATCATGTTCTATTTTTTATTTTGTTTTCCGTTATATTTTATTTCTTTTTCAAAGTTCATCATTTCAGGGATGTCTCTTTTAGTTGTTTCAGTCATTAGATTCTACATTTCTATTCCAGCAAGCTTAGCATATTGAATCTTTTAGAAAATTGTTAACCTTTGTTTAGTTTTGTCATGGCGGTGGTGTATACGGATTTGCCTAAAATATCCTAACAAATAAAAAGGTGGCTTGATTGTTTCAAACCAGCAACTTCATAGTTGAATATTCAGATTTGCTTGGAATGCTATGTGTATGTTAATTTTTTTCTTTCATTTTAGATTGCGATGAAAGTTTCTGATCGCTTGTATGAGGTTCTAAAATTTTTTCTTCTAAGTTATGTGAACATAGGGAGATCAAACAATCTCATTTTGTTTTTTAATAAAAAAAATACCAATGCTCCTACTGCAGATTACATGAAAATATTCCTGACTTGAGAAACAGAACCAGCAAGAAGGCCAACCTAATTTAGCTTATCATTTGAACCATATGGAACTTCACTACAAAATAATTTAGCAATCTGGTAGAAATTCATAACAAAGAATTTGAATATGTTAAGTAAGACCCTATACAGCTGAGCTATTAATTGTTGCACATGCAGCAAGTTGATGGCTACTTGATGGAGGCTTTGTTTGCTTGTGCTCGAGTCTTGACGAAGTCCGACACATGAAGCTTATTCACGTTCCAAAAGGTTTGTTATCTTTGGTATTTTATTTATGCATTCTCAAATTGATAGTAGTCTGTGTAATGCTGGTTTAATCTTTTTTCCCTCTGCACAGATCCAGGTCAAGGGTTCTCTCATACTCACCTCCTCATTCAAGACGCGATGAACGTGGAGGAAAATCTAATGGTATTTACAAAGGCAAAGAGAACGCTCTGAAGATAGAGTATATCACTGAATTTGGTGGCGCTGATGGTGGGAATGAGCCTAAATTTGAAGGATATTCTCCACCACCGTCTCCTCCATCTCGAACTGATCCATTAAACCGGTTGGAGCAGTTGACCTTTAATTCTTGCAAAGCTAGTGTGACGACCCGGCCCGTCGTCACGGGAATTACCACCCCGTTATGTTGTAATTTCATGTTTCATGCTTTTATATCAGTGTTAGAGTCTATCGGGTGATTTAGGAATGATTTGGATTGAAAATGAGGCATATAGCCCTTTTGAAGGAGACTTGAATAAGGAAAGTCAACCCGGAGTTGACTATTTGGTTAGAGGGCTCGGAATCGGATTTTGATGATTCGGTTAGTTCCGGGAGATGATTTGTGACTTAGGAGAGCGATCGGAATTTAATTTGGAGACCCGGTATAGAAATATGCTTGAATTGGCTAAGGTTGAATTTTGGCGAAATCCGGGCGGTAGGTGAGATTTTGATCCGGGGGTCGGAATGGAATTCTGACAGTGGCAGTAGCTCCGTTAGGTGATTTTGGATGTGCCTGCAAAATTTCAGGTCATTCGGACGTTGTTTAGTCGGGTTTTTGATTGATTGTGTAATTCGGAATGTTTGAAGGAATTTAGGCTTGAATCCGTGTGTAATTGGTGATTTTAATGTTTAGGATGGTGTTTTTATGATTTGAACAAGTTCGTATCGTGTTTTGGGGTATGTTGGTGGTTTTCGTTGGGGTCCCGGGGGCCTCGGGGTGTTTTCGGATAGTTAAACGGGAGAAAAATGTGGAAAATTGCAGACTTGTGTTCTGGTTCTGTGGTTTTCGCTCCTGCGGAAATGGGGGCGCAGGAGCGAGTCCGCAGGAGCGGACAAGAAGGCGCAGAAGCGGGATAGACCGCTGAAGCGGAGCCTGGCCCGCAGGAGCGGCTTCGCTGAAGCGAGTGGGCGATCACAGAAGCGGACCTGAGGCGCGATGAGGAGGTCCGCAGAAGCGGGTGGTTGATCGCGGAGGCGAGTCCGCAGGAGCGGACTCTTGATCGCAGAGGCGGAAAGGACCACAGGAGCGGATGAAAATCCGCAGAAGCGGACTCGTAGGAGCGGTCCTTGGATCGCTGGTGTGGAAATGGCCAAAAGGGCCTGGGTTCGCAGAAGCGACCAAAAGGTCGCAGAAGCGGTTCCGCAGGGGCGGAAAATGTCCGCAGAAGCGAAAATCGCAGTGAATTAATTGTATCGGAAGTTAGAAAATTTCAGAAACATTTCACACATTTGGGTCTCGGCTTTAGAGGCGATTTGGGCGATTTTGAAGAGAAACTCAAGGGAAATCATCGGGTAATCAACTATGGACTTAAACTATGATTAGTATTGGTAATATTATGCAATTATATCATGAAAATGGAGGAATTTGGGGTAATTTATGGAGGATTTAGCCCTAGGCTTGAACTTTAGAAAATCAAGGGTTTGAATGGGCAAATGGAGTCCGAATTTGGTAAAATTGATATGCTTAGACTCGTATTGAGATGAGGGTTCCGAATATGTGACTTTCGTGATTTTTCGACAAGCGTACCGAAAGTCGGGTTTTGACAACTTTGGGAATTTTGATGAAAATTGAGTTGTTTTAATTGGGTGTCGTCCCATTGGCCTAATTTGTTGTATTTCTACTGTATTTGATCAGATTCTACGCGTGCGGAGCTTGATGCTCGTGGCAAGGGCATTGCGGAGTAGTCGTCGCACCGTATTGAGGTGAGTAATAGATGTGGGTGATGACCAGCGGGTTCGAAACCCCGGTATACCACTTTGTGACGCTGTATAGCGGCGAGACACGCACACTCTTGAGAGTGCGGGGTCGATCATGAACTGGAGACTATATATTAGTCCGACCTGTTGATACCGTATTATTGGCTATTCTCGAGCCGTTGAACCTCCTTCTTGGACGGTTGAGTATATTATGGGCCGTGAGCCAGTTATTGGATCCCGCGAGGATCGTTATCATTGTCTTATCATATAGACATGCTAGTTTACTACTAGTCCGCAGCTATTTATGTTATTATGCTAATTCCATTCTCTGGAACTTGATATTTCTGTTTTCCAACTGAAAAATGATAAAAAGAGTTTTCAAAAACTACTTTTGAGCTTGCGAGGCTGTATCTGCATATTAGCTGACTAGTAGTGGATCGGGCTGCGCGCCGCAGCGAGATATATGTTGGATCGGACTGCACGTCACAGGAATATCTCTATGAGATGTGCTTGGGCTGTAGGAGCCCCTCCGAGTCTGAACCCCCACAGTGAGCACGGGTACCCAAAATTGGAGTCGGGCTACGCGCCGTAGCGGTCATATCATGCATTGCATTGCATTTAGCTACATCTGCTAGCTGTTATGCTATTTATTGGTATTTGTTGGTACAGGTACGGTGAATATTGATTCTATGATAGGGTAGCTGATTATAGCTTTACATAGTGCTTTATTGCGGATTTCTTATCTGCGCTGTCTTACCCTTGTTTATTACCACCGAGTCTGGCAGTACTCATTTTACTCCCTGCACCTTGTGTGCAGATCCAAGTACCTCTCAGCAGTGATCCAGTAGCTGTGCGAGGCGACATCTGTGGGATATACGAGGTAGCTGCAGAGTCCGCAGGACCCGATATTCCTTCCTATTGTCTTTTGATTTTGTATTGACATTTCTTTCCGCACTTGGTATTTTTGTAAACCTTTATACACTTACGTTCAGTAGAGGCTCATGACTCTTGACCCTTGGTCTATGGGAGTTGATGTATTATGGGACTTGGTTCCCCGTTTTCGTTATATGTATCGCTATTGCTTCGTGATTCGATATGCCTAAATGGGGTAAAGAGAGCTTCTAGCTCCGTTATTGTTATTGATTGGTCAGGCTGGCTTAGCAATGTGCTGGGCGCCATCACGACCGAATTTGGGGTCGTGACAAGTTGGTATCAGAGCCTAGGTTTACTAGGCCTCGTGAGTCTTGAGCCGGTTAGTAGAGTCTTGTGGATCGGTACGGGGACGCTTGTACTTATCCTCGGGAGGCTGCGAACCTTTAGGAAAACTTCACTTTTCTTGAACTCGTCGTGCGATCTTGTTGTTCCGAGAACCGAACTTCTATATTCTATTCTCTCGCGGATGGCGAGAACGCGAGCATCGGGACGAGGTGGACGACCTCCATTGCCACTGTTAGAGGCCGTAGGCGCGGTCGTGCTAGAGGTAGAGGTAGGGCGGTTGAGCAGTGCCAGCCGACCCGCCTGTTGTACCGGTTCAGAGCAACCCCCGGTGGTTGATGCTCCGGCGGCCCCAGTTCGGGGCCGGACTATATCTGTTGCTATTCCTCTGGTCTTCGGAGACTCTTGCTCAAATGTTATCGGTGTGTTCCGGTTTGGCTCGGGTAGTTTCGGCTAGCGCCATCGTAGCGACATCTCGGTCGGGGGTGGTCGGCGGACCCTGCAGGCTCGCACACCGACCCGGTTGTTCGGGGACTTCGGACGCCGAGGCGGTCCTCGCTCGGGTGGTTGCACCGGTTATTCCTCCGACTGCACCGGCCGACTCCGGATCATATGGTTCGAGTTTTGCCCGTTGACGAGCGACATCTTCGAGAGATTTGGCGGACTTCGACCACCCCATTTTAGTGGCGCCGAGGGCGAGGATGCCCGGGGTTTCTTGGATAAGTGTCGGAAGATGCTGCGTACGGCTGGTATTCTTGAGTCCAGCGGAGTTTCATTTACTACATTTCAGTTCACCGGTCCCGCATTTGATTGGTGGGAGGCGTTTGAGAGGCGTAGGCCTGCTAGAGCAGCACCTCTCACATGGCGGCAGTTCTCTACTCTCTTCTAGAGAAATATGTACCTCGGTCTCGTCGCGATGAGCTACGCCGCCGGTTCGAGTGGTTGATTCAGGGCGACATGTCCGTGACCCAGTATGAGCTAAGATTCACTCGGTTGTCTAGGCATGCCACATGGATGATCCCCACCGATAGGGAGAGGATCGGGAGGTTCATTGATGGCCTCAACTACTCTATCCGTATTCTTATGACCAGCGAGCGAGTTCTGTCATCATCGTTTGAGCGAGGTTGCTGATATGGCACGCTCCATTGAGGCGGATCGTCGCCGAGAGAGAGGAGCGGGAGGCCGAGAGGCCTCGTGGTTCGGTAGTTTCGGTGGTGCTCCGTCCGGAGAGCATTCCCGGCAGAGCGGAGGTTGCTCATCTAGACCTTCTCATTCGGGCCGCCAAGGAGCGGAGCGGAGGTTCTTATGGTCGTGGTCGACAAGGGTTTCGGCCAGGGTCGGTCATCACTTAGTGCCCTCCCGGCCCGAGTGCAACACCTACTTCTCCGGCACCGAGTGCATGTTATGAGTGTGGTGAGATTGGCCACGTGAGGAGAAGAGTGCCCTCGACTACGTAGGGACAAGACTCAGCGAGAGGGATCAACCCTCCTCTTCGAGCACCATCTCGGTTTAGTAGAGGTGGAGGTCGGCCTTCTCGTGGTCGCCCAGGGCGAGGAGAGATACGGTGGAGGCCAGACGCGATTCTATGCACTTCCCGACATGCGTGATGTAGTTGCCTCCGATGCGGTGATTACGGGTATCATTTCTGTCCGTCACAGAGATGCCTCGTTCTATTTGATCCAAGATCCACATATTCTTACGTGTCCTCTTATTTTGCACATTATTTGGGTGCGACTCGTGGTAGTCGTGATTTGCCTGTTCATGTATCCACCCCCGTGGGTGATACGATCGTTGTGGATCATGTCTATAGATCCTGTGTTATATCTATTGGGGGTCTGGAGACCCAGGCAGATTTGTTATTATTGGGAATGGTGGACTTTGATGTCATATTGGGTATGGACTGGTTGTCTCCGTACCATGCTATATTGAACTGTCATGCTAAGACAGTTACGTTGGCCATTCCTGGTATTTCTCAGATTGAGTGGCGGGGTTCGACCGATTTCGTCCCTAGCCGTGTTATTTCGTTCTTAAAGGCTCGGAAGATGGTTGAAAAAGGGTGTTTATCATACTTAGCTTTTGTGAGAGATGTGGGAGCTGAGTCTCCTAGCATTGATTTTGTACCTGTTGTGAGGAATTTTCCAGATGTATTCCCCTCAGACCTGCCGGGCATGCCGCCGGACAGGGATATTGATTTTGGCATTGACTTGGTGCCGGGCACTCAGCCCATATCCATTCCTCCTTATCGAATGGCACCAGTCGAGTTGAAAGAACTAAAAGAGCAGCTTCAAGAACTTCTGGATAAGGGTTTCATCCGTCCTAGTGTGTCCCCGTGGGGTGCGCCGGTATTGATTATAGGCAATTGAACAAAGTGACAGTGAAGAACAAGTACCCTCTACCGCGCATAGATAATTTGTTTGACCAGTTACAAGGTGCGAGGGTGTTTTGTAAGATCGATCTTCGTTCGGGCTATCACCAGCTGAAGATCAGGGACTCGGATATTATGAAGACTGCATTCAGGACCCGATATGGTCATTATGAGTTTCTTGTGATGTCTTTTGGGCTGACCAACGCCCCAGCAGCATTTATGCATCTGATGAACAGTGTGTTCAGGCCTTATTTGGATTCATTTGTGATTGTGTTCATTGATGACATTCTAGTATACTCCCGTAGTCAGGAGGAGCACGCTCAGCATTTGAGTATTGTGTTGCAGAGATTGAGAGAGGAGAAGCTATATGCTAAATTCTCCAAGTGCGAGTTTTGGCTCGAGTCCGTAGCATTTCTGGGATATGTGGTGTCTCGTGAAGGTATTCAAGTTGATCAGAAAAAGATAGAGGCGGTGCAGAGTTGGCCTAGACCGTCCTCGGCTACAGAGATCAGGAGTTTTCTTGGCTTGGCGGGGTATTATCGCCGGTTTGTTCGGGGATTTTCATCCATTGCTTCTTCATTGACTAAATTGACCCAGAAGGGTGCACCATTCGTGTGGTCGGATGAGTGCGAGGGGAGCTTTCAGAAGCTCAAGACAGCTTTGACCACAGCTCCAGTGTTAGTATTGCCATGAGCTTCGGGTTCATATACCGTTTATTGTGATGCCTCGAGAGTGGGGATAGGTTGTGTGTTGATGCAGGAAGGAAAGGTAATTGCTTATGCTTCTCGGCAGTTGAAGCCGCATGAGAAGAACTATCCTGTTCATGACTTGGAGCTAGCCGCCATTGTTCATGCATTGAAGATTTGGAGGCACTATTTGTACGGCGTGTCTTGTGAGGTGTATACCGACCATCGTAGTCTCCAACACTTGTTCAAACAGAAAGACCTTAATTTGAGACAGCGGAGATGGCTAGAGTTGTTGAAGGATTATGACATTACTATATTATATCATCCGGGGAAGGCCAATGTGGTGGCCGATGCTTTGAGCCGGAAGGCGGTCAATATGGGGAGCTTGGCATATATTCCAGCTGAGGAGAGGCCATTTGCTCATGATGTTTAGGTGCTAGCCAATCGGCTAGTGAGGTTAGATATTTCGGAGCCCAGCAGGGTATTGGCTTGTGTTGTATCTCGGTCATCTCTATATGATCGTATTCGTGAGCGCCAGTATGATGACCCACATTTGGCTGTCCTTAGGGACAGAGTTCAACATGATGACGCTAGAGATGTCACCATTGATAGTGACGGCAGATTGAGGATGCAAGGCCGGATATGTGTGCCCAATGTTGATGGCCTTCGTGAGTTGATTCTGGAGGAGGCCCATAGCTCGCGGTATTCTATCCATCCGGGAGCCGCTAAGATGTATCAAGATTTGAAACAGCACTATTGGTGGAGGAAGATGAAAATGGACATTGTCAGACATGTAGCACGGTGCCTCAACTGTCAGCAGGTTAAGTACGAGCATCAGAGGCCCGGCGGTGTATTTCAGCATTGTTATTCCTGAGTGGAAATGGGAGAGGATCACTATGGACTTTGTTACTGGACTCCCTCGAACGACGAGGAAGTTTGATTCTGTATGGGTGATTGTGGATAGACTGACCAAGTCAGCTCACTTCATTCCAGTTAGTACTACCTACTCATCGGAGCGGTTGGCAGCGATCTTTATTCGAGAGATTGTTCGGTTGCATGGAGTCCCAGTGTCTATCATATCCGACAGGGGTACTCAGTTCACTTCTCAGTTTTGGAGAGCATTTCGGCGAGAGATGGGTACACGGGTTGAGTTGAGTACAGCATTTCACCCCCAGACAGACGGACAGTCTGAGCGCACTATTCGGATCTTGGAGGATATGTTGCGAGCTTGTGTGATTGATTTTGGTGGTTCGTGGGATGAGTTCCTACCACTTGCTGAGTTTGCCTACAACAACAGTTATCAGTCGAGTATTCAGATGGCCCCGTATGAGGCATTGTATGGCAGGCGGTGTAGATCCCCCGTGGGATGGTTTGAGCCTGGTGAGGTTAGATTGATAGGGACCGAGTTAGTCCAGGATGCTCTGGATAGAGCAAAGTTGATCCAGGAGAGGCTTCGTACAGCACAGTCTCGTCAGAAGAGTTATGCGGACCGTAGAGTTCGAGAGTTGTCTTTCATGGTTGGTGACAGAGTATTGTTGAAGATTTCACCTATGAAGGGTGTCATGAGGTTTGGGAAGAAAGGAAAGTTGAGTCCCAGGTACATTGGTCCTTTTGAGATACTTAGTGTCACGACCCCAAATCCGGTCGTGATGGCGCCCAGCACATTGCTAAGCCAGCCTGACCAATCAATATCAACCACGGAGCCAGAAGCTCACTTTAGCCCATTTAGGCATATTAATTCACGAAATAACATCGATACATATAACGAAAACGGGGAACCAAGTCCCATAATACATCAACTCCCATAGACCAAGGGTCAAGAGTCATGAGCCTCTACTGAATGTAAGTGTATAAAGGTTTACAAAAATACCAAGTGCGGAAAGAAATGTCAATACAAAATCAAAAGACAGTAGGAAGGAATATCGGGTCCTGCGGACTCTGCAGCTACCTCGTATATCCCACAGATGTCACCTCGCACAGCTATTGGATCACTGCTGAGAGGTACCTGGATCTGCACACAAGGTGCAGGGAGTAAAATGAGTACTGCCAGACTCAGTGGTAATAAACAAGGGTAAGACAGCGCAGATAAGAATTCCGCGATAAAACACTATGTAAAGCTATAATCAGCTGCCTTGTCACAGAATCAATATTCATTGTACCTGTACCAACAAATACCAATAAATAGCATAACAGCTAGCAGATGTAGCTAAATGCAATGCAATGCATGATATGACCGCTACGGCGCGTAGCCCGACTCCAATTTTGGGTACCGTGCTCACTGTGGGGGTTCAGACTCCGGAGGGGCTCCTACAGCCCAAGCACATCTCATAGAGATTTTCTGCGGCGTGCAGTCCGATCCAACATATATCTCGTTGCGGCGCGCAGCCCGATCCACTACTAGTCAGCTAATATGCAGATACAGCCTCGTAGGCTCAAAAGTAGTTTTTGAAAACTCTTTTATCATTTTTCAGTTGGAAAACAGTAATATCAAGTTCCAGAGATTGGAATTAGCATAATAATAGAAATAGTTGCGGACTAGTAGTAAACTAGCATGTCTATATGATAAGACGATGATAACGATCCTCACGGGATCCAATAACTGGCTCACAGCCCA
Organism: Nicotiana noctiflora; assembly: GCA_032618575.1. Taxonomy (NCBI): domain Eukaryota; kingdom Viridiplantae; phylum Streptophyta; class Magnoliopsida; order Solanales; family Solanaceae; genus Nicotiana; species Nicotiana noctiflora. The sequence goes on from JASVEL010005843.1 coordinate 138,721, forward strand.
CAATATACTCAACCGTCCAAGAAGGAGGTTCAACGGCTCGAGAATAGACAATAATATAGTATCAACAGGTTGGACTAATCTATAGTCTCCAGTTCATGATCGACCCCGCACTCTCAAGAGTGTGCGTGTCTCGCCGCTATACAACGTCACAAAGTGGTATACCGGGGTTTCGAACCCGCTGGTCATCACCCACATCTATTACTCACCTCAATACAGCGCGACGACTATTCCGCAATGCCCTTGCCACGAGAATCAAGCTCCGCGCGCGTAGAATCTGATCAAATACAGTAGAAATACACAAATTAGGCCAATGGGATGACACCCAATCAATATAACTCAATTTACATCAAAATTTCCAAAGTTGTCAAAACCCGACTTTCGGTACGCTTGTCGAAAAATTACAAAAGTCATATATTCGGAACCCTCATCTCAATACGAGTCTAAGCATATCAATTTTACCAAATTCGGACTCCATTTGCCCATTCAAAACCTTGATTTTCTAAAGTTCAAGCCTAGGGCTAAATCCTCCATAAATTACCCCAAATTCCTTCATTTTCATGATATAATTGCATAATATTACCAATACTAATCATAGTTTAAGTCCATAGTTGATTACCTGATGATTTCCCTTGAGTTTCTCTTCAAAATCGCCCAAATCGCCTCTAAAGCCGAAGCCCAAATGTGTGAAATGTTTCTGAAATTTTTCTAACTTCTGATACACTTAACTCCCAGCGATTTTCGCTTCTGCGAATAAAATTCCGCTCCTACGAGTCCGTATCCGCGACTAGAGGGTCGCTTCAGCGGTTCCAGGCCTAGCCGGCCAATTCCGCTTCTGCGAGAAAAGGACCGCTTATGCGCGTCCGCTTCCGCGATTGAACCTCTGTTTCTGCGAAAACTCCCGCTTCTGCGCACAAGAGTCCGCTCCTGCGGACTCGCCCAGGCGGTCAAGCATCCGCTTCTGCGGACCTTCCCATTTTTCATCAAGTCCGCTTCTGCGGTCACCCAGTCGCACCAGCGACGCCGCTTCTGCGGAAATGATTTCGCTTTTGCGATGCCAAGCGCTCCTGCGCTCCTCAGTCCGCTCCTGCGGACTCGCCTCCGCGCCCACATTTCCGCAGGGGCGAAAATGACAGAACCAGAACACTTCAACCTGAAATTTCCATGATTTTCTTCCGTTTAACCATCCGAAAACACCCCGATGCCCCCGGGACCTCAACGAAAACCACCAACATACCCAAAAACACGATACGAACTTGTTCCAATCATAAAAACACCATCCTAAACATTAAAATCACCAATTACACACGGATACAAGCCTAAATTCCTTCAAAACTTCTGAGTTGCACATTCCATCAAAAACCCGACCAAACGACGTCCGAATGACCTGAAATTTTGCAGGCACATCCAAAATCACCTAACGGAGCTACTGCAACTGTCTGAATTCCATTCCGACTCCCGGATCAAAATCTCACCTACCGTTCGGATTTCGCCAAAATTCAACCTTAGCCAATTCAAGCCTATTTCTACACCGGGTCTCCAAATTAAATTCCGATCGCTCCCTTAAGTCACAAATCATCTCCCGGAACTACCCAATCATCGGAACCTCATTCCGAGCCCTCTAACCAAATAGTCAACTCCAGGTTGACTTTCCTTATTCAAGTTTCCTTCAAGAAGGCTATATGCCTCATTTTCAATCAAATTCACTCTTAACTCACCCGATAGACTCTAACACTGATATAAAATCATAAAACATGCATTTACAACATAACGGGGTGGTAATTCTCGTGACGACGAGCCGGGTCGTCACATTCTCCCCTCTTAAGCGAACGCTCGTCCTCGAGCGGGTCAAGAAACATACCTGAAGTCTCAAACAAGTGAGGATATCCGCTCCGCATCTCCCGCTCGATCTCCCAAGTGGCCTCCTCCACGGGTCGACCTCTCCACTGAACCTTAACTGATGCAATCTCCTTAGACCTCAATTTTCTCACCTGACGTCCCAAAATGGCAATAGGCTCCACATCATAGGATAGATCACCATCAAGTTGAATGGTACTGAAATCTAATACATGAGATGGATCTCCAATGTACTTCCGGAGCATAGACACATGGAATACTGGATGAACGCTGGATAAGCTGGGCGGCAAGGCCAACTCATATGCCACCTCTCCAACTCTCCTTAGTATCTCAAAAGGACTAATGTACCTGGGACTCAACTTTCCTTTCTTCCCAAACCTCATGACACCCTTCATAAGTGAAACCTTCAACAATACTCTGTCACCAACCATGAAAGACAACTCTCGAACTCTACGGTCCGCATAACTTTTCTGACGAGACTGTGCTGTACGAAGCCTCTCCTGGATCAACTTTGCTCTATCCAGAGCATCCTGGACTAACTCGGTCCCTATCAATCTAACCTCACCAGGCTCAAACCATCCCACGGGGGATCTACACCGCCTGCCATACAATGCCTCATACGGGGCCATCTGAATACTCGACTGATAACTGTTGTTGTAGGCAAACTCGGCAAGTGGTAGGAACTCATCCCACGAACCACCAAAGTCAATCACACAAGCTCGCAACATATCCTCCAAGATCTAAATAGTGCGCTCAGACTGTCCGTCTGTCTGGGGGTGAAATGCTGTACTCAACTCAACCCGCGTACCCATCTCTCGCTGAAATGCTCTCCAAAACTGAGAAGTGAACTGAGTACCCCTGTCGGATATGATAGACACTGGGACTCCATGCAACCGAACAATCTCTCGAATAAATATCGATGCCAATCGCTCCGATGAGTAGGTAGTACTAACTGGAACGAAGTGAGCTGACTTGGTCAGTCTATCCACAATCACCCATACAGAATCAAACTTCCTCGCCGTCCGAGGGAGTCCAGTAACAAAGTCCATAGTGATCCTCTCCCATTTCCACTCAGGAATATCAATACGCTGAAATACACCACCGGGCCTCTGATGCTCGTACTTAACCTGCTGACAGTTGAGGCACCGTGCTACATGTCTGACAATGTCCATTTTCATCTTTCTCCACCAATAGTGCTGTTTCAAATCTTGATACATCTTCGCGGCTCCTGGATGGATAGAATACCGCGAGCTATGGGCCTCCTCCAGAATCAACTCACGAAGGCCATCAACATTGGGCACGCATATCCGGCCCCGCATCCTCAATACGCCGTCACTATCAATGGTGACATCTCTAGCATCATCATGCTGAACTCTGTCCCTCAGGACAGCCAAATGTGGATCATCATATTGGCGCTCACGAATACGGTCATATAGAGATGACCGAGATACAACACAAGCCAATACCCTGCTGGGCTCCGAAATATCTAACCTCACTAGCCGATTGGCTAGCACTTGAACATCATAAGCAAATGGCCTCTCCTCGGCTGGAATATATGCCAAGCTCCCCATACTGACCGCCTTCCGGCTCAAAGCATCGGCCACCACATTGGTCTTCCCCGGATGATATAATATAGTAATGTCATAATCCTTCAGCAACTCCAGCCATCTCCGCTGTCTCAAATTAAGGTCTTTCTGTTTGAACAAGTGCCGGAGACTACGATGGTCGGTATACACCTCACAAGACACACCGTACAAATAGTGCCTCCAAATCTTCAAGGCATGAACAATGGCGGCTAGCTCCAAATCATGAACAGGATAGTTCTTCTCATGTGGCTTCAACTGCCGAGAAGCATAAGCAATAACTCTACCTCCAGCATCAACACACAACCTATCCGCACTCTCGAGGCATCACAATATATGTTATATGGACCTGAAGATGATGGTAAGGCTAACACTGGAGCTATGGTCAAAGTTGTCTTGAGCTTTCGAAAGCTCTCCTCGCACTCATCCGACCACATGAATGGTGCACCCTTCTCTATCAATCTGGTCAAAGAAGAAGAAATGGATGAAAATCCCTGGACAAACCGGTGATAATACCCCGCCAAGCCAAGAAAACTCCTGATTTCTGTAGCCGAGGACGGTCTAGGCCAACTCTACACCGCCTCTATCTTTTTCTGATCAACCCGAATACCATCACGAGACACCACATGTCCCAAAAATGCTACGGACTCGAGCCAAAACTCGCACTTGGAGAATTTAGCATATAGCTTCTCCTCCCTCAATCTCTGCAACACAATACTCAAATGCTGAGCATGCTCCTCCTGACTACGGGAGTAGACTAGAATGTCATCAATGAACACAATCACAAATGAATCCAAATAAGGCTTGAACACACTGTTCATCAGATGCATAAATGCTGCTGGGGCGTTGGTCAACCCAAACGACATCACAAGGAACTCATAATGACCATATCGGGTCCTGAATGCAGTCTTCATAATATCCGAGTCCCTGATCTTCAGCTGATGATAGCCTGAACGAAGATCGATCTTAGAAAACACCCTCGCACCCTGTAACCGATCAAACAAATCATCTATGCGCGGTAGAGGGTACTTGTTCTTCACTGTCACTTTGTTCAATTGCCTATAATCAATACACATTCGCATGGAACCATCTTTCTTTTTAACAAATAATACCGGCGCACCCCACGGGGACACGCTAGGACGGATGAAACCCTTATCCAGAAGCTCCTGAAGCTGCTCTTTCAGTTCTTTCAACTCAGCTGGTGCTATCCGATAAGGAGGAACAGATATGGGCTGAGTGCCCGGCACCAAGTCAATGCCAAAATCAATATCCCCGTCCGGCGGCATGCCCGGCAGGTCTGAGGGGAATACATCTGGAAAGTCCCTCACAACAGGTACAGAATCAATGCTAGGAGACTCAGCTCCCACATCTCTCACAAAAGCCAAGTATGATAAACACCCTTTTTCGACCATCTTCTGAGCTTTTAGGAATGAAATAACACGGCTAGGGACGAAATCGGTCGAACCCCGCCACTCAATCTGAGAAATACCAGGAATGGCCAACGTAACTGTCTTAGCATGACCGTCCAATATAGCATGGTACGGAGACAACCAGTCCATACCCAATATAACATCAAAGTCCACCATCCCCAACAATAACAAATCTGCCTGGGTCTCCAGACCCCCAATAGATATAACACAGGATCTATAGACATGATCCACAATGATCGTATCACCCACGGGGGTGGATACATGAACAGGCAAATCAAGACTACCACGCGTCGCACCCAAATAATGTGCAAAATAAGAGGACACGTAAGAATATGTGGATCCTGGATCAAATAGAACAGAGGCATCTCTGTGACAGACAGAAATGATACCTGTAATCACTGCATCGGAGGCAACTGCATCACGCCTGTCAGGAAGTGCATAGAATCGCGCCTGGCCTCCACCAGATCTCTCCTCGCCCCTGGGGCGACCACGAGAAGACTGACCTCCACCTCTGCTAGACTGAGATGGTGCTAAAGATGAGGGCTGATCCCAGTCGAGGGCACTGTCTCCTCACGTGGCCAAACTCACCACACTCATAACATGCACCTGGTGCTGGAGAAGTAGGTGTTGCACTCTGGGCTGGGAGGGCACTAAGTGATGACTGACCCTGCTGAAACCCCTATCGACCACGACCATGAGAACCTCTGCTCTGTTCAGGGCGGCCTGAATGAGAAGGTCTAGATGAGCGACCTCTGCTCTGCTGGGAATGCTCTCTGGACGGAGCACCACTGAAACTACCAGAACCACGAGGCCTCTTGGCCTCCCGCTCCTCTCTCTCTCTCGGCGACGATCCGCCTCAATGGAGCGTGCCATATCAGCAACCTGCTCAAACGATGATGACAGAACTCGCTCGCTGGTCATAAGAATACGGATAGAGTAGTTGAGGCCATCAATGAACCTCCTGATCCTCTCCCTCTCAGTGGGGATCATCCATGTGGCATGCCTAGCCAACTGAGTGAATCTAAGCTCATACTGAGTCACAGACATGTCGCCCTGAATCAACCACTCGAACCGGCGACGTAGCTCCTCGCGACGAGACCGAGGTACATATTTCTCTAGAAAGAGAGTAGAGAACTGCTGCCATGTGAGAGGTGCTGCTCTTGCAGGCCTACGCCTCTCAAACTCCTCCCACCAATCAAATGCGGGACCAGTGAACTGAAATGTAGTAAATGAAACTCCGCTGGACTCAAGAATACCAGCCGTACGCAGCATCTTCTGACACTTATCCAAGAAACCCTGGGCATCCTCGCCCTCGGCGCCACTAAAATGGGGTGGCCGAAGTCTGCCAAATCTCTCAAGACGACGCTGCTCGTCATCGGGCATAACCTCGAACCATATGCTCCGGAGATGGAGCCGGTGCAGCTGGAGGAATAACCGGTGCAACCATCCTGAGCGGGGACCGCCTCTGGCGTCTGAAGTCCCTGAACAACCGGGTCAGGTGTGCGAGCTGCAGGGGTCCGCTGACCACCCCCTGTCTGAGATGTCGCTGCAGTAGCAGTAGCTGAGACTACCTGAGCCAAACCGGAACACACCGATAATATCTGAGCAAGAGTCTCCTGAAGACCAGGAATAGCAATAGATACAGTCTGGCCCTGAACTGGGACTGCTGGAGCATCAACCACTGGGGGCTGCTCCTGAATTGGTACAACAGGCGGGTCAGCTGGCACTGACTCAGCCGCCCTACCTCTACCTCTAGCACGACCGCGCCCACGGCCTCTAACAGGTGGCAACGGAGGTCGTCCACCTCGTCCTGATGCTCGCGTTCTCGCCATCTGCGAGAGAATAGAATATAGAAGTTCAGTTCTCAGAACAACAAGATCGCACGACGGAGTTCAAGAAAAGTGAAGTTTTCCTAAAGGTTCGCAGCCTCCCGAGGATAAGTACAGGCGTCCCCGTACCGATCCACAAGACTCTACTAACCGGCTCAAGACTCACGAGGCCTAGTAAACCTAAGCTTTGATACCAACTTGTCACTACCCCAAATCCGGTCGTGATGGCGCCCAGCACATTGCTAAGCCAGCCTGACCAATCAATATCAACCACGGAGCCAGAAGCTCACTTTAGCCCATTTAGGCATATTAATTCACGAAATAACAGCGATACATATAACAAAAACGGGGAACCAAGTCCCATAATACATCAACTCCCATAGACCAAGTGTCAAGAGTCATGAGCCTCTACCGAATGTAAGTGTATAAAGGTTTACAAAAATACCAAGTGCGGAAAGAAATGTCAATACAAAATCAAAAGACGAGTAGGAAGGAATATCGGGTCTCGCGGACTCGCAGCCTACCTCGTATATCCCACGAGATGTCGCCTCGCACGACTCTATCGGATCACTGTCGAGAGGTACTTGGATCCGCACACAAGGTGCGGGGAGTAAAATGAGTATCGCCGGACTCAGTGGTAATAAACAAGGGTAAGACAACGCCAGATAAGAATTTCGCGATAAAGCACTATGTAAAGCTATAATCGGCTACCCTATCATAGAATCAATATTCACTGTACCTGTACCAACAAATACCAATAAATAGCATAACAACTAGCGGATGTAGCTAAATGCAATGCAATGCATGATATGACCGCTACGGCGCGTAGCTCGACTCCAATTTTGGGTACCCGTGCTCACTGTGGGGGTTCAGACTCGGAGGGGCTCCTACAGCCCAAGCACATCTCATAGAGATTTCATGCGGCGTGCAGTCCGATCCAACATATATCTCGCTGCGGCGTGCAGCCCGATCCACTACTAGTCGGCTAATATGCAGATACAGCCTCGCAGGCTCAAAAGTAGTTTTTGAAAACTCTTTTATCATTTTTCAGTTGGAAAACAGTAATATCAAGTTCCGGAGATTGGAATTAGCATAATAACAAAAATAGCTGCGGACTAGTAGTAAACTAGCATGTCTATATGATAAGACAATGATAACGATCCTCGCGGTATCCAATAACTGGCTCACAGCCCACAATATACTCAACCGTCCAAGAAGGAGGTTCAACGGCTCGAGAATAGACAATAATATAGTATCAACAGGTTGGACTAATCTATAGTCTCCAGTTCATGATCGACCCCGCACTCTCAAGAGTGTGCGTGTCTCGCCGCTATACAACGTCACAAAGTGGTATACCGGGGTTTCGAACCCGCTGGTCATCACCCACATCTATTACTCACCTCAATACAGCGCGACAACTATTCCGCAATGCCCTTGCCACGAGAATCAAGCTCCGCGCGCGTAGAATCTGATCAAATACAGTAGAAATACACAAATTAGGCCAATGGGACGACACCCAATCAATATAACTCAATTTAGATCAAAATTTCCAAAGTTGTCAAAACCCGACTTTCGGTACGCTTGTCGAAAAATTACAAAAGTCACATATTCGGAACCCTCATCTCAATACGAGTCTAAGCATATTAGTTTTACCAAATTTAGACTCCATTTGCCCATTCAAAACCTTGATTTTCTAAAGTTCAAGCCTATGGCTAAATCCTCCGTAAATTACCCCAAATTCCTCCATTTTCATGATATAATTGCATAATATTACCAATACTAATCATAGTTTAAGTCCATAGTTGATTACCTGATGATTTCCCTTGAGTTTCTCTTCAAAATCGCCCAAATCGCCTCTAAAGCCGAGACCCAAATGTGTGAAATGTTTCTGAAATTTTTCTAACTTCTGATACACTTAACTCACAGCGATTTTCGCTTTTGCGGATAAAATTCCGCTCCTACGAGTTCGTATCCGCGACCAGAGGGTCGCTTCAGCGGTTCCAGGCCTAGCCGGCCAATTCCGCTTCTGCGAGAAAAGGACCGCTTATGCACGTCCGCTTCCGCGATTGAACCTCCGCTTCTACGAAAACACCCGCTTCTGCGCACCAGAGTCCGCTCCTGCGGACTCGCCCAGGCGGTCAAGCATCCGCTTCTGCGGACCTTCCCATTTTTCATCAAGTCCGCTTCTGCGGTCACCCAGTCGCACCAGCGACGCCGCTTCAGCGGAAATGATTCCGCTTTTGCGATGCCAAGCACTCCTGCGCTCCTCAGTCCGCTCCAGCGGACTCGCCTCCGCGCCCACATTTCGGCAGGGGCGAAAATGACAGAACCAGAACACTTCAACCTGAAATTTCCATGATTTTCTTCCGTTTAACCATCCGAAAACACCCCGATGCCCCCGGGACCTCAACGAAAACCACCAACATACCCCAAAACACGATACGAACTTGTTCCAATCATAAAAACACCATCCTAAACATTAAAATCACCAATTACACACGGATTCAAGCCTAAATTCCTTCAAAACTTACGAATTGCACATTCCATCAAAAACCTGACTAATCGGCGTCCGAATGACCTGAAATTTTGCAGTCACATCCAAAATCACCTAACGGAGCTACAAGAATTGTCAGAATTCTATTCCGACCCCCGGATCAAAATCTCACCTACCGTTCGGATTTCGCCAAAATTCAACCTTAGCCAATTCAAGCCTATTTCTACACGGGACCTCCAAATTCAATTCCGATTGCTCCCCTAAGTCACAAATCACCTCCCGGAACTAACCGAATCATCAGAACCTGATTCCGAGCCCTCTAACCAAATAGTCAACTCCGGGTTGACTTTCCTTATTCAAGTTTCCTTCAAGAAGGCTATATGCCTCATTTTCAATCCAATTCACTCCTAACTCACCCGATAGACTCTAACACTGATATAAAATCATAAAACATGTATTTACAACATAACGGGGTGGTAATTCTCGTGACGACGAGCCGGGTCATCACACGGAGATGGCTTGAATTGCTTAAAGACCCAGACTATCCAGCGTTCATCCAGTATTCCATGTGTCTATGCTCCGGAAGTACATTGGAGATCCGTCTCATGTATTAGACTTCAGCACCATTCAGCTTGATGGTGATTTATCCTATGATGTGGAGCCTATTGCCATTTTGGGACGGCAGTTGAGAAAATTGAGGTCTAAGGAGATTGCATCAGTTAAGGTTCAGTGGAGAGGTCGACCCGTGGAGGAGGCCACTTGGGAGGTCGAGCGGGAGATGCGGAGCAGATATCCTCACTTGTTTGAGACTTCCCATATAACCTTTATCAAAATTTTCCTTCACCCTCACCTGTGACGACCCGGCCCGTCGTCACGGGAATTACCACCCCGTTATGTTGTAATTTCATGTTTCATGCTTTTATATCAGTGTTAGAGTCTATCGGGTGATGTAGGAATGATTTGGATTGAAAATGAGGCATATAGCCCTTTTGAAGGAGACTTGAATAAGGAAAGTCAACCCGGAGTTGACTATTTGGTTAGAGGGCTCGGAATCGGATTCTGATGATTCGGTTAGTTCCGGGAGGTGATTTGTGAATTAGGGGAACGATCGGAATTTAATTTGGAGACCCGGTGTAGAAATAGGCTTGAATTGGCTAAGGTTGAATTTTGGCGAAATCCGGGCGGTAGGTGAGATTTTGATCCGGGGGTCGGAATGGAATTCCGACAGTTGCAGTAGCTCCGTTAGGTGATTTTGGATGTGCCTGCAAAATTTCAGGTCATTCGGACGTTGTTTAGTCGGGTTTTTGATTGATTGTGTAATTCGGAATGTTTGAAGGAATTTAGGCTTGAATCCGTGTGTAATTGGTGATTTTAATGTTTAGGATGGTGTTTTTATGATTTGAACAAGTTCGTATCGTGTTTTGGGGTATGTTGGTGGTTTTCGTTGGGGTCCCGGGGGCCTCGGGGTGTTTTCGGATGGTTAAACGGGAGAAAAATGTGGAAAATTGCAGACTTGTGTTCTGGTTCTGTGGTTTTCGCTCCTGCGGAAATGGGGGCGCAGGAGCGAGTCCGCAGGAGCGGACAAGAAGGCGCAGAAGCGGGATAGACCGCTGAAGCGGAGCCTGGCCCGCAGGAGCGGCTTCGCTGAAGCGAGTGGGCGATCGCAGAAGCGGTCCTGAGGCGCGATGGGGAGGTCCGCAGAAGCGGGTGGTTGATCGCGGAGGCGAGTCCGCAGGAGCGGACTCTTGATCGCAGAGGCGAAAAGGACCGCGAGGAGCGGATGAAAATCCGCGAAGCGGACTCGTAGGAGCGGTCCTCGGATCGGCTGGTGCGGAAATGGCCAAAAGGGCACTGGGTTCGCGAAGCGACCAAAAGGTCGCGAAGCGGTTCCGCGAGAGGCGGAAAATGGTCCGCGAAGCGAAAATCGCAGTGAATTAATTGTATCGAAGTTAGAAAATTTCGAAACATTTCACACATTTGGGTCTCGGCTTTAGAGGCGATTTGGGCGATTTTGAAGAGAAACTCAAGGGAAATCATCAGGTAATCAACTATGGACTTAAACTATGATTAGTATTGGTAATATTATGCAATTATATCATGAAAATGGAGGAATTTGGGTTAATTTATGAAGGATTTAGCCCTAGGCTTGAACTTTAGAAAATCCAGGGTTTGAATGGGCAAATGGAGTCCGAATTTGGTAAAATTGATATGCTTAGACTCGTATTGAGATGAGGGTTCCGAATATGTGACTTTCGTGATTTTTCGACAAGCGTACCGAAAGTCGGGTTTTGACAACTTTGGGAATTTTGATGAAAATTGAGTTGTTTTGATTGGGTGTCGTCCCATTGGCCTAATTTGTTGTATTTCTACTGTATTTGATCAGATTCTACGCGTGCGGAGCTTGATTCTCGTGGCAAGGGCATTGCGGAGTAGTCGTCGTGCCGTATTGAGGTGAGTAATAGATGTGGGTGATGACCAGCGGGTTCGAAACCCCGGTATACCACTTTGTGACGCTGCATAGCGGCGAGACACGCACACTCTTGAGAGTGCGGGGTCGATCATAAACTGGAGACTATAGATTAGTCCGACCTGTTGATACTATATTATTGGCTATTCTCGAGCCGTTGAACCTCCTTCTTGGATGGTTGAGTATATTGTGGGCTTTGAGCCAGTTATTGGATCCCGCGAGGATCGTTATCATTGTCTTATCATATAGACATGCTAGTTTACTACTAGTCCGCAGCTATTTCTGTTATTATGCTAATTCCAATCTCTGGAACTTGATATTTCTGTTTTCCAACTGAAAAATAATAAAAAGAGTTTTCAAAAACTACTTTTGAGCCTGCGCGGCTGTATCTGCATATTAGCTGACTAGTAGTGGATCGGGTTGCGCGCCGCAGCGAGATATATGTTGGATCGGACTGTACGCCGCAGTAAATCTCTATGAGATGTGCTTGGGCTGTAGGAGCCCCTCCGGAGTCTGAACCCCCATAGTGAGCACGGGTACCCAAAATTGGAGTCGAGCTACGCGCCGTAGCGGTCATATCATGCATTGCATTGCATTTAGCTACATCTGCTAGCTGTTATGCTATTTATTGGTATTTGTTGGTACAGGTACAGTGAATATTGATTCTGTGACAAGGTAGCTGATTATAGCTTTACATAGTGCTTTATCGTGGAATTCTTATCTGCGCTGTCTTACCCTTGTTTATTACCACTGAGTCTGGCAGTACTCATTTTACTCCCTGCACCTTGTGTGCAGATCCAGGTACCTCTCAGCAGTGATCCGGTAGCTGTGCGAGGCGACATCTGTGGGATATACGAGGTAGCTGCAGAGTCCGCAGGACCCGATATTCCTTCCTACTGTCTTTTGATTTTGTATTGACATTTCTTTCCGCACTTGGTATTTTTGTAAACCTTTACACACTTACGTTCAGTAGAGGCTCATGACTCTTGACCCTTGGTCTATGGGAGTTGATGTATTATGGGACTTGGTTCCCCGTTTTTGTTATATGTATCGCTATTGCTTCGTGATTCGATATGCCTAAATGGGCTAAAGAGAGCTTCTAGCTCCGTTATTATTATTGATTGGTCAGTCTGGCTTAGCAATGTGATGGGCGCCATCACGACCGGATTTGGGGTCGTGACAGCTAGATTGGACAGCCTTTTCTCTGCTGTAGCTTATCATCGATTTGTTAGATGAGGAACTTAATAGCCTTTTCATCCTATGAGAAACAGAATATTATTCCAACTGCTAAATATTCTAATCTACATTGTTACACATCCTAATCATATTGGGCAATTTACCTATTGTTGTATGTTCTATGTACAGCTAATTCAAGAGAATGAAGTTTTATCAACTTCGTATTTTCTACCACATGGAATGTAGATAATGTACATTGGCCTCTCGATTGGAAAAAATGGATATATAAACTGGATAAGTGCTTCATTTTGTAACAAGTTATAAGGATTTTAGTTTAAATACTTATCTATCGATAGATCCTATCCCTTCTTATGTTTGCATAACTACTGACCATTATTGAGATCAATATAACTTCTTGCTTTATGTCAGAACAACATATTTTATTTTTTATTTTAGTTTAAATACTTGCCAATCGATAGATTTTATCCCTGCTTCTGTTTGCATTACTACTGACCACTGTTGAGATCAGTATAACTTCTTGCTTTCTATCAGAACAACATATTTTATTTTTTTGAGCATTACTTATGTCACGACCCAAGTTCACCAATCATGAACATGTCATGATGGCACCCAAGTCCCCATGACTAGGTAAGCCTAACACGTTGCGGAATATACCAGTTTATGAATATTTAATAAGAATTAGCGGAAAATAAGATAAAAGGGGATGTAATCCGTGCCGCTTGGCACATACACCCGTCAAATACACTATATAAAACACCACCAAGAATCCGGAATCCCACGGGTAACACAGACTAAAAGAGAACATACAACTGTAGCTCTATGTGTAAAGAGTATCTAACAATGGAATGAAGGAAAACATCTGCTAGCACTAATAGAATAGAAGGAAGGCCTCCGGATCCGCGGACGTAGCAGATCATACCTCGAGGTCTCCCCAAGCGCTGCTGAATCACCTGATATGAGCCTGTCCTGATGTACCTGGATCTGCACAACAAAAGTGTGCAGAAGAGTAGCATGAGTACACCACGGCGGTACTCGGTAAGTGCCAAGCCTAACCTCGATGGAGTAGTGACGAGGAAGGTCAGGGCCCTACTGAGAGAAACAATAACATTATGATATTAACAATATTAAGCAGTTTAAATGATAATAATTCCGAAATAACAACAATAAAGTGATTACCGCAACCGTCTACAATTAAAAAACAGCAAGTAACAAACTCAATCAATAACTCAGAAACGACTCCGTTGCCACGAGTATCCGACTCCGAGTGGCTCAACTCTATCCAAATAAATAACTCAGGATCTCCGGGAATTGAACCCGCAGTCCCTACCAATAACTCAGGATCTCCGGGAATTGAACCCGCAGTCCCTACCAATAACTCAGGATCTCCGGGAATTGAACCCGCAGTCCCTACCAATAACTCGGGATCTCCGGGAATTGAACCCGCAGTCCCTACCAATAACTCAGGATCTCCGGAAATTGAACCCGCAGTCCCTACCAATAACTCAGGATCTCCGGGAATTGAACCCGCAGTCCACAAACGCAAACACAATCAGTAAGAGGAAAAGCACAGATAAATATGTAACAAATAACTACAATTTACACCAAACAAGCATCGACAAGTTCAGGAAGTTCAAGTTAGACAAGTAGGCACTTAGACAGATAATCCTATCTAATCATGCTTTTCTAACGAATATCAGGTAAGTATTACAATGTAATCAATTAAATAAAAAGAATATGAAAATTTGAGCAGTTCAAGAATGGTGGTTTTCCAACAATCTGCGCATGTACACGCCCGTCACCTCGCATACAAGGCTTTAAATCAACACATAATATCCTAGAGGAGAAGGTTCCCCCACGAAAGATTAGACAAGTCACTTACCTCAATTCCGGTACAAAACCGCTAAGAAACGACTCCGTTGCCACGAGTATCCGACTCCGAGTGGCTCAACTCTATCCAAATAAATTGCATATTGTAAATAATAATTCAAGTAATTTATTCTACAATTAAATTCTAAGTTAATACGAAAAATTATGAAAAATGACCAAGATCACACAAACATCGATGAAGCTCGATTTCTAAAAGACGGCGTTTTTAGCCATACATATCCGAAATTCGCCCCTTAATGATACTACGATGATCCAATATAGTTATGTAACTTCAATCTACAATTCAACATTCAATAGGGCCAATATTGATCATAAATTCCATAACTTATGCCATTTAGGCATATTATCAAACACCTTGTAGGCATGGTTATTTTCACCTCATAACTATAATATTGGTTCTTCCAACTGTCACCATTAACCAACAATTCATCTCACCATCATTCCTAACCAATTTATAACTTCCAAATACACATGTATGACCATCCATTCACACCCAACCAACAAAATTCCATCAAATAAACACCTTTAAATCCCTACCATGTTCATGTATTTAAATTGGAAATTTATGACTTCCAATTACCATGCCATAAGTTGTAATACTTGATTCATAATATATATAAGTCTAAGGTGTAGGATTTACCTTTTGGAAGAAATCTTGCAAAGCCCCCTTTTGAGCTCTTGAAAGAATTTCTTGAAAATATAAAGATTTTCAAGATTAATCCATGTTAATATAAGTGTTTAGGAGTAGTAATCAACTCAAAATACTCCAAAAATCTTACCTTGGATCATAGAAATGAAGAGTAGGACGGATTCCTCTTGAGAGAGCAAGCCCTTGCCCCAAAAATGACTTTGGAACTCTCTATACCCGGTCTTGGGGTATTTAGGGGCCTGCTACTAGCACGCCCGCGCTAATTAGCGCGGGTTGAGGCGGAAAATAATCCATTAGCGCGGGCTACTAGCGCTCCCGCGCTAAGGCCGCGCTACTGACACATTCCTAGAACAATGGTCATAACGTTCTGTATACACCTCCAAATGACGAACGGTTTATTGCGTTGGAAACTAGACTCAATGGGCTTTCATTTGATAGGTTGTAGCTCACACAACCCTTTATATAACGGGAGATATGATCGTTTAAAGTGAGGTCTTGTGCACACTCATTTACATCTTCGCCTATTATGAAGTTTTCCAACTTCAAAAGTTTCCGTTAACCATCCGAAATCACCCCGAGGCCCCCGGGACCTCAACCAAAAATACTAACACCTCCTAAAACATCATGCAAACTTGTTCCAATCATCGACATGCATCAAACAACGCCAATACCATCAAATTACATCGAATTCAAGCTTAAGTTCTTCTAAAACTTCCAAAACATGCATTTAATCAAAAACCCGACCAAATGACGTCCGAATGACCTGAAAATTTGCAGACATATCCAAAATCACATAATGAAGCTAGAGAAATTGTTGGAATTCCATTCCGACCCCTGGATCAAAATCTCACCTATCATTCGGATTCGCCAAAATTTCAAACTTCGGCATTTCAAGCCTAATTGAGCTACAGACCTCATAAAAACATTCTGAATGCGCTCCCAACCCCAAAATCACCTAACGGAGCTAATGGAAACCATTCCGAGGTCGTCTTAATGCTATTCCAAATACGGGCCATTTTTCAACTATAAGGCTCTCATTTAGGGACTAAGTGTCCCAAAACGCTTCAAATTCTATAACCGAACCTCCCGGCGAACTACAATAGCAGAGATGAACTTAGGGAAATAGTTAGATTGGGGATCGGGGCATAATTTTCAAAAACGACCGGTCGGGTTGTTACATCTTCCCACACTTAAAAGATTCGTTTGTCCTTGAACGAGCATAGAAAACATACCTGGAGTGGTGAAGAGATTGGGGTACTAGCTGCGCATATCCTGCTCGGTCTCCCAAGTCGCCTCCTCGGCCGGCTGACCCCGCCACTGAACCTTTACTGAAGCGATGTTCTTTGACCTTGGCTGCCTGACTTGCCTGTCCAGGATGGCCACTGGCTCATCAACATAAGGCAGATCCTCGTATAGTTGAATAGAAGTGAAACCCAATATGTGCGACGGTTACCATGGTATCCCCGGAGCATAGGGACATGAATTACGGGATGGCCCCGACTAGGCTGGGAGGTAAGGCCAGCTCATAAGAAACCTCCCCAACACGCCTTAAATCTCAAAAGGGCCAATAAATCTCGGACTCAGCTGAGCACATTAGTTTCATATAATCTGAAGATATTCTCTTTTGTTCAAATAAATAAGTCTTAAAGACTAATTCCAACATCCGGAATTCTATGTCAGGCTTGTTTTTATCAAGAGATCACACAATTATTCCTAACACGCCGTCCTCAAACATGACTGCATAACTTTGCTGGATTCTTACCTTGCAACACAAAATCCATAGGACCACGATAATATTTTTTTTATGACCAAATCAGCCAAAAATTCGACGAATCAGATGCTCTCATTGCACCTCATGGTCTACATAGGTCTTGTTCTAACTTTTACAACACTGACACGACGGAAGAGATGTGCCGATATTCATAACCAACTACTGAATCAACAATTCATTAGGTCTATACTCCTGACAAGATCCATTACCTTGTCCTAAACCAGAGAATGGTCTTTTTCTCTATAATATACTTCATATAATCAGTTTGCACTGACCCCAAATCCCATAACCGAACTGCTCATTCGATAAGCCACATCAGACATAATCAAAAGTCCTACAATATGACACAATGTATCAGTAGGCCACTAATTCGTACGTGACACAAAAAGAAGGCGAACACTAGAGAGAACTATTCAACTCTCACACTAACATGGACTTCCTCAAAAAAATAGGAAACAGAACACATAGCAGCAAATATAGACACTGAAATAAGTATCACACTGTTGCGGCGTGCAACCCGATCCCAACAATATACCCATGGCGGTGTGCCACCCGATCCACAATATAACCATGGCGGCGTGCCACCCGATCCAAACAATGTAAAACTCACATAAGGAGCCAAACGTCGAGCTGAATAGCTCATCACATCAAAATACTGAATATCGAGCATAAGCACACTAAGGTGCATGATATCAGTCACAAGGAAATATATAGCGCTATAGGCTACAAACTCAAGCACAACCGAGGTGCGATATATGATCTAAGTCTCAAGAGCCATCATGCTCATATAACATCACCGCTGAGCGGAACCTCAACACATAAGGAATTTACCAAGCCGTCTCACAACTCATACGGTACAATATATCTTTACATGAATTAACTAACCACGAAATAAGACCGCGACTATCCCTCCATAAAGGGCGCATTGCTGGAAGAAACACAACTGGCCTGACGCAAGGCTCACTTCCACATTTAAATCTATCCACCGACCTTAAGTCTATCCTGGTCGTGCCAAGCTAAGTCAATAATATTTCACATGTCTATAACCCAATAAGCAGAGTGCCCTCCAGGCATAAATTCTCAAATGAATGATATCACCAAAATCCTCATACTTGGTTTAAATTTCTAACCAATCAAGTGACTACAAGTCACACCTATACAATCTTCTTGTGGGTCAAGCTCCCACCATCCTCCGAATGATTAAACGGGCCTGCACATTCAACCCACCGGCTGCACTAACACTGAAAAGCGATCAGGAGTCCCTAACCGGTATGCAAAGCCTTTCTCATAGAACACCGATCTCAAATGATACTGATGTTAATACCCATCTTACTCAAAACACTGAAACCCCTTTCCTGCTCATCCGAGCTCTTTATATAACATTCATTGACCAAAATGTGACCTTGGTCCTTACTTCAAATTTCATACTACTCACTGCACATCACGTGCCGATATACGATAGACACAATTTCCATCATAGCTCTAGAACTGATGATAGGCTAATATTTCATCACATAAGACTTTCCATTTAGCTCACTGCAGGAGAACTATAACAACATACGGCGAATTCTCATAACCATCGAATATGCCAATCTCTAAGTAGTGGTCCAAGCCACCATAACCCTTCCCAAGATCCGCCTACTCATAACATGCCCTTAACAGAAGAATACCTCAGAATTACCTCAATCACTACGGCCGACAAGTCTCAAATGCACCGCCACAAATCACATGCATAATTCGATCACGTTGCATGAATCGATCATTGACACCAATACGCCAACTCAACTATGGCTGATCAATCTACTTCCTTCCAGGTTATCCTTGATTGCCTTAGAAATGTTAATATCTTCCTTCAATACCTAACTTATTCCAACCGCACTTACCCCGAGTGACCTTAAATCATGAGGCCATGCTATCTCGAGAACGACGACCATTTCATGTCTCTCAAATACTACACCACAAGTCAAAACATCATAGATTGTTTTTGTACTTTATTCCTAAGTTGCTTTAAAGGCTTGAGCCTCAACTGTACTTATATGATTCAAAATTATCATGCACTACACTTTACCTCTTGAATTCACTAGGACCGCTATTGAGAACCATCCGGTTCTAACTTGCCCCAGTATGCAACCAACTCTACTGAATTTTGTAATATATGAATACCCTCTCGATAAAGCCCCCAGCGAAACCACTTCCCGCAAAGCCCGCACCTATACGAGGCATAAATCATGAGTCTTTCCTCAAGTTTGAACACGAGCCAGTAAGGCTAACCATAACATGCATTCAACAATTCATATACTGAAATTACCACTCATGGCCCTTTTTCCGTGGCTGAAATAACACAATAATACGCTAGTATCCAGAATTCACACAGGTAATTAACCATGCGACCCAATCTTAAGCGGTGGGACTCTCCCACTTAGCCCAAAGCCACTATTACACTACTCTCGAACACATTAGAACCATTCTCTCAAGTCATTTACTATTATTCAACTGCAACTCACTTGATCCAACGAATATAACCACATGTGCTCTATTAGTACTCTAACACCATAGGATATGACCTCATCCCAATACAACCAAACATTTTCTCGCTCCATGCACCGAGCATTCTCTACCAACGATATCTTAAAACATACTATGATTCTCACACGCCTACGAAGCACCATGTAGCCTTTGTCGAATATTTCCCTGCTGATAATAAAATGTAGAGTTTATTAGGGACACAGGAACATCCAAAGTCCCAACATTATACCATACGAGCCTCAACTCTTGCCCATCCGCAAGTTTTCAAGAACTTTTTGTTGAATAGCACCTAAATACATCGCAAGCCAAATCCGATATGACACATGACCTATAATTAGATCGTTGATAGTGAAATCCTTTCACTTGACACGAAGCCTTAAGATACATCTTGCTAATCCATGATACTAGCCTTTAACATTCGTACGTTTTCATCATAAGACAAGCCAAAGACATTCGTTTGGTACATGTCCTTCTTAAGACAGTTAAACTCATTTCCCACCAGTATCTCTGCTGTCCGAATCCTTCGCTAAATAGATATCTCATGTGAACCATATAGTCTTTATTACCACCAACTATCTTTAGATCTACATCCACCTTGTGATTTTACCATTGTTGTGACGATTTGGTTAGTTAAGTAAACCTTCTCAAGACCGTACTTATCAATCGAATGTCGGAATCTAATGCACCCCCATGTGCACAATTGAAGATCTCTCAATTCTTTTGCATTATCGATATGGATGACACGGGGTAACAATGGTTGAGTAAATTCTTGACTCCCTTGAAATCCCTCTGCAGCATCACGAACCGTCGGCGCATACTTGATGCCGAGTGCGCAATATCAATACACGAGTGGATGCAAAAGAACATATGACATAGGCTCTAACTGAATAAATGGCGCACGATAAGGAATTCAAAGAATTGAAGAGTTTCCTAAACAGTTACATAGCCCCTCATAGATAAATACAGACATCTCCGTATCGATCAGCGAGAATCTAAGTAAACGGTCTGTGTCCCGTAACTCCTACGAACCTAGAGCTCTGATACCAACTTGTCACGACCCAAGTTCACCAATCATGAACATGTCGTGATGGCACCCAGTCCCCATGACTAGGTAAGCCTAACACGTTGCGGAATATACCAGTTTATGAATATTTAATAAGAATTAGTGGAAAATAAGATAAAAGGGGATGTAATCCGTGCCGCTTGGCACATACACCCGTCAAATACACTATATAAAACACCACCAAGAATCCGGAATCCCACGGGTAACACAGACTAAAAGAGAACATACAACTGTAGCTCTATGTGTAAAGAGTATCTAACAACGGAATGAAGGAAAACATCTGCTAGGACTAATGGAATAGAAGGAAGGCTTCCGGATCCGCGGACGTAGTAGATCATACCTCGAGGTCTCCCCAAGCGCTGCTAAATCACCTGATATGAGCCTGTCCTGATGTACCTGGATCTCCACAACAAAAGTGTGCAGAAGAGTAGCATGAGTACACCACGGCAGTACTCGGTAAGTGCCAAGCCTAACCTCGATGGAGTAGTGACGAGGAAGGTCAGGGCCCTACTGAGAGAAACAATAACATTATGATATTAACAATATTAAGCAGTTTAAATTATAATAATTCCGAAATAACAACAATAAAGTGATTACTGCAATCGTCTACAATTAAATAACAGCAAGTAACAAACTCAATCAATAACTCAGGATCTCCGGGAATTGAACCCACAGTCCCTACCAATAACTCAGGATCTCCGAGAATTGAACCCGCAGTCCCTACCAATAAATCAGGATCTCCGGGAATTGAACCCGCAGTCCCTACCAATAACTCAGGATCTCCGGAAATTGAACCCGCAGTCCCTACCAATAACTCAGGATCTCCGGGAATTGAACCCGCAGTCCCTACCAATAACTCAGGATCTCCGGGAATTGAACCCGCAGTCCCTACCAATAACTCAGGATCTCCGGGAATCGAACCCGCAGTCCACATCTCAATAAATCTCAGGATCTCCGGGAATTGAACCCGCAGTCCACAAACGCAAACACAATCAGTAAGAGGAAAAGCATAGAGAAATATGTAACAAATAACTACAATTTACACCAAACCAGCATCGACAAGTTTAGGAAGTTCAAGTTAGACAAGTAGGCACTTAGAGAGATAATCCTATCTAATCATGCTTTTCTAACGAATATCAGGTAAGTATTACAATGTAATCAATTAAATAAAAAGAATATGACAATTTGAGCAGTTCAAGAAAGGTGGTTTTCCAACAATCTGTGCATGTACACGCCCGTCACCTCGCGTACAAGGCTTTAAATCAACACATAATATCCTAGGGGAGAAGGTTCCCCCACGCAAGGTTAGACAAGTCACTTACCTCAATTCCGGTACAAAACCGCTAAGAAACGACTCCGTTGCCACGAGTATCCGACTCCGAGTGGCTCAACTCTATCCAAATAAATTGCATATTGTAAATAATATTTCAAGTAATTTATTCTACAATTAAATTCTAAGCTAATACGAAAAATTATGAAAAATGACCAAGATCACACAAACATCGATGAAGCTCGATTTCTAAAAGACGGCGTTTTTAGCCATACGTATCCGAAATTCGCCCCTTAATGATACTACGATGATCCAATATAGTTATGTAACTTCAATCTAAAAATTCAAAATTCAATAGGGCCAATATTGATCATAAATTCCATAACTTATGCCATTTAGGCATATTATCAAACACCTTGTAGGCATGGTTATTTTCACCTCATAACTATAATATTGGTTCTTCCAACTGTCACCGTTAACCAACAATTCATCTCACCATCATTCCTAACCAATTTATAACTTCCAAATACACATGTATGACCATCCATTCACACCCAACAAACAAAATTCCATCAAATAAACACCTTTAAATCCCTACCATGTTCATGTATTTAAATTGGAAATTTATAACTTCCAATTACCATGCCATAAGTTGTAATACTTGATTCATACTCATATTCCCATAATATATCCATATATATAAGTCTAAGGTGTAGGATTTACCTTTTGGAAGAAATCTTGCAAAACCCCTTTTGAGATCTTGAAGGAATTTCTTGAAAATATAAAGATTTTCAAGATTAATCCATGTTAATATAAGTGTTTAGGAGTAGTAATCAACTCAAAATACTCCAAAAATCTTACCTTGGATCATAGAAATGAAGAGTAGGACGGATTCCTCTTGAGAGAGCAAGCCCTTGCCCCAAAAATGACTTTGGAACTCTCTATACCCGGTCTTGGGGTATTTAGGGGCCTGCTACTAGCGCGGGTTGAGGCAGAAAATAATCCATTAGCGCGGGCTACTAGCGCTTCCGCGCTAAGGCCCTGCTACTGATACATTCCCAGAACAATGGTCATAACTTTCTGTATACACCTCCAAATGACGAACGGTTTATTGCGTTGGAAACTAGACTCAAAGGGCTTTAATTGGATAGGTTGTAGCTCACACGACTCTTTATAGACCGGGAGATATGATCGTTTAAAGTGAGGTCTTGTGCACACTCATTTACATCTTCGCCTATTATGAAGTTTTCCAACTTCAAAAGTTTCCGTTAACCATCCGAAATCACCCCGAGGCCCCCGGGACCTCAACCAAAAATACTAACACCTCCTAAAACATCATGCAAACTTGTTCCAATTATCGACATGCATCAAACAACGCCAATACCATCAAATTACATCGAATTCAAGCTTAAGTTCTTCTAAAACTTCCAAAACATGCATTTAATCAAAAACCCGACCAAATGACGTCCGAATGACCTGAAAATTTGCAGACATATCCAAAATCACATAATGAAGCTACAGAAATTGTCGGAATTCCATTCCGACCCTCGGATCAAAATCTCACCTATCATTCGGATTCGCCAAAATTTCAAACTTTGGCATTTCAAGCCTAATTGAGCTACAAACATCATAAAAACATTCTGAATGCGCTCCCAACCCCAAAATCACCTAACGGAGCTAATGGAACCATCGGATTTCCATTCCAAGGTCGTCTTAATGCTATTCCAAATACGGGCCATTTTTCAACTATAAGGCTCTCATTTAGGGACTAAGTGTCCCAAAACGCTTCAAATTCTATAACCGAACCTCCCGGCGAACTACAATAGAAGAGATGAACTTAGGGAAATAGTTAGATTGGGGATCGGGGCATAATTTTTAAAAACGACCGGTCGGGTCGTTACAACTTAAGAGTCAAATCATTTTTGCATTTATAATTATACTTCTGCGAAAATGAGGTAACAAGCATAATTGCTAAGGAAATTAATACTTTAGCTCTAAACTGGCCCATGCAACTTCTTTTGAATCTGTTGCTTCAAATAATCAGAGTACAACCAAAACTTTACGGTTATTGGGCCCGGGCATAGCCCGGGCTAATCGTCACTAGTATACAAAATAGAGAAAACTATGCTCTATAGCCCCTCAAAATTTTAATAGCTCATGTTTTGACCCACTTTCAAAAAATAGCCATTCGGCCTAAATATATTGCATATACTAGCCGAACAGAATGAGTATGACAACATAAGTGCTTGTAGCTCAGTGGGTAGAGCGCCTATTTCCTAAGCAGATGGTCACAGGTTGGACCCCTACCTAGCGCAATAAAGAAATTTTTTTTTTGCAATGTATAAATATTGTATCCTAAGTTCATCATTGGTGTACAATTGAGTCTATCTCAACTGCGCTTGTGTATCTAAAGTGTATATATTTGTGTATCCCAAATATAACTTGTATCGTGAATGTATAATCGTATAATGTGTATTTTCTAATATTTTGGAGTGTATCATGTATTTTTGTATAGTGACAGTCATTTTGTATATATTTTGTATAGTAACATCTATTTTGTATATTTTTTGTATAGTGACAATCTATTTTGTATATTTTTTGTATAGTTACATCTATTTTGTACATATTTTGTGTAGTAACAATCCATTTTGTATATTTTGTATAGTAACTATCTTTTTGATGTAAGAATATGGCATTACATCATAGGCCTTCATTTCTTAAATATTGGTTGAAATTTTTTCTTGGTGCCCGATTTTTGTGTAGAAAGTCATCAATCTCATTAAAACACTTCCTTTTACAGGTGTTCTTCATTATTTCGTATCCGATATTTTCAGGTCTTTAGTTCAATCATGATATGTAGATTAAGTGAAGCTCGTGATCTCAAACCGGTTGAGTTGCCCGCAAATCTTTTTGATATTTAACTGAAGAAAGGTAAAGCGCTAAACTTCAACCCATGTGCCATTCGGTGGAGATTTCTCGGTTATCAAGAAAAAATGGAATCTGACATGGTTAAATAAACATAATTTTGCGACAAAAAATGATCATCGTAACTAATTCATGATGATGTCGTATGGATGTATATGTTTACATCTCAGTTAATAAAAAGCAAAAAGACAAAGGTATAAGATGGACGAATTATAAAACAGTTGCAATATGAATGCCCAGAAATGTGGTTGCTTTCTATGAATTATCGCTATATTGATCCTACTACGTTTCCCTGTTACTATTTATTGGCTACTGAGAAATTGAATATGGTTGTGTTCTGTTCACATGGGAAGAAGACATATGTCATAGTTGGCTGACTCTGTAATTGGCAGATTTTAGTAAAATTTATATGGAAGAAGACACTGAATTTCAGGCGTGGGAATTAGTAATATTTCTGGCTAGCACTTGTTTTATTTTTAGGCTATGATTTGTTAGGGTTAATTTGTGGGCTACTGGATGAAATTTGTTTTGCCCGATGGGCTACAAATGATATTTGCTCTACAAAATATAGTAGAAAGTTAAGAACCTTTTTTTCTCGAACCCATTTGTTGTTCGGACTATTACTGCTGACTACAATGCAGTAGGACATACAAGCTTCAGGACATATTTTAGAAAAAAGTTTCTGCACATTTTAAAGAAAGTCTTTCTAAAAGATTTGTTGGAAACTATTTCTGAAACTCTCCTAAAACCTAGTAAAGCATATCCATTCATCAGCAAACATAACCAGAAGCACAAACATAGCTAACACTTTCTTCCTTGTGTTAGTTAATAACATAAATAACCCTTCATTAACATACAAAAGTAGAAGAAGACACATACCAACACTTATTTCATGTTGTAGTAATAACACACTACAACACTACTAGTCATAACTTAGTTAATAACATATATAACTCTTCATTAAACTACAAGAGTAGAAGAAGACATATCCCAACACTTCTTTCATGTCATAGTAATAACACATGTAAATAACACTACACTATTAGTAATAACTACCACAGTAGAGGACTGATCAGAGCTCGAAGAGTGGACTGATCAGAGCTCGAAGAGTGGGGAAGCTCACTGCGTAGATTTCGCATCTACATCCGAATCAGGAGCTCTCTTATCACCTGCAAAAAAATGACAATTACATATATAGGAAAGAAAGGCAAACAAGTGTTGGCCCAAACCAAATTTAAACCATCAGCGATCCCATCATCACTTGATACACAAAATAATTTGGCAGTCAAAATGGCACGGAGCAAAAACCTTGAAACAAAAGGTAAACAAGCTGCAATGACAATGAATTTGAATTTTTTAGGTGTAACATAATTTTGATGTGCAGGAAAACTCCCATCCTACCGAAAATTTACCAAATGGACCTAATTAGCTGCTGAAAGGTCAGTGACAACTAAAAGAGCCGTCAACAATCAAAAGACATGAAGCTCAAGTGCACCCAGGAGGCCAGGACCCATATAAACATGGACCTGATTTTTCAAGAATCTCAAACTCTTTATAGCAAAATCTGGCTAGGTATTAGATTTCAAAATTGTTGACGAGACCAAGGACCTCAAAATTCCTGTGTTTCCGATACCAAGCCAAACAAATAAATCCACCAACCCAAATCAAACCAAGAGCATCGAGAATAGTTCAAATCTAGTGATTTCTAACCAACAGCAGCTCAAAACATGCGCTGATTTGAGTAACAAGGCAACAGGAAACAATGAAAGTAACAAAAAAATGATAGAAAAGAAAAACTCAAAACTCAATGCATATTACAACTTTAAAGGAGTGACTAACACAAAACAATATAAGTAGATAAGCAGTGTAAGTAACAAGGAAAGGAGAAGATGCAGATTAAAAAGTCTACCTTCAATCACTAAAGAAGGTTTCTTAAACCTGCAAAATTTCACATCTCTGTCTCCATTAATTCCCCACCACGCCAATGCTTGAAAAGTCTTTAGAGCATTGGAATCATCATCCGCAGTAGCATCTACATCAGCATCCCTGGCTTGAAAGGTGATATAACACCACATCCCAGAAGCATATGATGTGTTCACAGTCACATTTTTCACAAATTCGTATTTTGTAGCCTAAATATAAATAAAGACAGCCAAATATTCAATCAATCGCAGAATATAAGTTTTCAAAAAAAGAATGAGGCAGTTAATTAAGCAATTACTTACATTCCGCGAATTGAAATCTTTAATTGCTAACTTGGAGAGTTCAACAAACTTGGGTCTGCTCTCCTTACCCCGGTGGGGAATAATTGGAGCCCCAATAGCAGCATTCAAAGTCAAATCCAGAGTGATATCAAAACCCTAATTGCAGAAATGACAAATCAAAAAAGAGACGCCTAAAAAAAGTATGCATATTTGATACTAGCGTAGGACCTACCTCGCTCTCCCTGACCTGCCTGTGATACTCATCCTTATGTTCGATGCTCATCTTGCCACCGTCAGCATAGGTAACAAGATCATCATCAGAATCGGAGCAATCTTCTGGTCCTGCACCTTCTTTCAATATTCGCAATCCCACACGAGGAATCTCAGCCATCGCACTATTACACCGCGGAAACTGACGAATGAATATAAGGCCTAACCCTAAGAAACGCACGCTTTTCCCAATCCAGATATACTAGTGCTGTTAGGCCCGTATAAGCCCAAACACTAAATAAAGTTGGAGAAATCTATATCATGTAGCTAAAAAATAAGAAAAAATGGCATGGTACAACAACACATAAAGAGAATTGTGTTAAGAATAGAATTTTTTTTGGACTGAATGTCTATTTTATAGAGAGTTTTACTTTGTGATTAAGTTATTTTTTCCTATAAATAGAGGTGTCTTAGTAAATCATCCCAAAATTCAATAAGAATTCTCTCTCTTTCTGTGCAAGATTTCTCTTGTTCTTTTATTATTTTATAACATGTTATCAGCACGAGACTCTACCGTCTCAAGAAGCTCTTTGAGAATATTAAGGTAATTTTTCTCCTTTTTTTTTAATTATGACTAACATTATGAAAACAAAGTTCGTTGCCCTTTAAATTTCGGGCAAGAACTATATGACATGGGTGTTGGATGCTGGAATTCACTTAGATGCAATGAGTCTTGGATACACCATTAAAGACAGAAATAAAGCATCCACCCAAAACTATGCTAAGGCCTTGATTTTTTTACGTCATCACCTTGATGAAGGGTTGAAAAATGAATATCTCTCGGTTAAAGATCCACTTATTTTGTGAAATGACTTAAAAAAAGATATTACAACTTAAAGTTGGTCACTCTTCCACGAGCATAATACGATTGGGCTCATCTGAGGCTCCAAGACTTTAATTCTGTTTCTGAATATAATTTTGCGATGTTTAGAATTACTTCTAAATTGAAACTCTGTGGAGATACTATCAATGATTATGATATGTTTGAAAAAAAATTTACAATATTTCATGCCTCTAATATGGTTCCGCAACAGTAGTACAGAGAGAAAGGTTTCAAGAAATACTATGAGCTGATTTTTCTTCTCCTTGTGGCTGAGCGAAACAATGACTTGCTAATGAGAAATCACAAAAATTGACCCACTGGGTCTACACCATTGCCTGAAGTGGATGAGGTGTATTCTCATTATGCTAAGCATGGAAACGGCCGTGACTCTATTCGCAGTCGTGAACGTGATCATAGTCGTGGTCGTGACTATATTCGTAGTCGTGATCATGGACGTAGCCGTGACCGTGGCCGTAGACAAGGAAGAAATTTTTCTGGTGTTAATCATCCCCCAAAGAGAAATACCCACCAAAAGTGGAAAGGGGACGATAAGAAGCTAAAAGCAAATGGTTCAGAAACTGAATGTTATCGTTGTGGTGGAAAAGGGCATTGGGCAAATATTTGCCGTGTACCAAGACATTTGGTTGCGCCCTGAAGCCAATTTTGTCTCTGATAATGATTTTGACATCACCCACTTGGATCTGGCAGACTTCTTTGAGCGTCCTGATGGAAAAATAGACCACTTGATCGATGATAGATCCGATCACCCACTTGGTGTACTTTTGTCAAAGTCTCAGTGCTGCTGCTTTGGAATGGTACACACGACAAGATCATGCACGGTTGTACACCTGGATGATTTGGCCCAAGCATTTGCAGGTCATTTTCAATATAACCTCAAAATTGTCCCAGATCGCCCCTCATTGACCTAAATTGAGAAGAAGCCGATGGAGTGCTTCCGAGAGTACATATTTTGGTAGAGGGAACATGCTACAAGGGTCGATCCTCCAATAAAGGAAGGAAAAATGGTCGATTACTTTCTGCAGGCTTTAGAGCCTACCTACTATGGTCACCTGGTGTCATCTGTGGGAAAATCTTTTAACGAGATAGCGAAAATATGAAGTATGGTTGAAGAGGGGCTCAAATCCGACAAAATCATGAGCTATTCGGCAATCAAGGCAATTACCTAGGCTATCCAGAGAGGAGGGGTACTGGGAAAGAAAAAGAAAGAACATGTGGTGGTAGTTGACTTGAGAACTTGGATCACCCTATTACCCTCAACCTCGACCCCGTCCCCAAATCTACTCCCACAATCCACAGTACTATCACCTACCCCGTGGTCCCCACTTCTATGTCCACCATGCCCACATATATCCCCAATATCTTACCCATGCGCCATGGCGTGCACCCACTCCACAAAATGCTTACCCAACTCAAAATACTTACCTACCTCCAAGAGCCTACAGGAATCCCCCTGGAGCAGGTTTGCGAGCTAGCCAAAATTTCAATAAAGAGAGGGCACAGAAGCAGGAAACTTTCACCCCCATCAGAAAGTCATATATAGATTTATTTGAGAAATTAAAGCATTATAACTTGATTGCATCAATCCCTCCGAATCAGGTGGACAAGCGTGCAAGAAGTTTTGACCCCTCTAAAAGGTGTGAATACCATTCCAATTCCTAGGGGCACGATGTCGAAAGCTGCCATGATTTGAAAAGAGAGATAGAAAGAATGATTCAGGAAGGGGTAATTGCGGTCGAGGACAGTGCCACCCAGAACATTACACAGAATCATTTACCTGCGCATGATGGTTCACATTTTGTAGGGAAGATCCATGGCGATGGGGAGTATGATAATCCTCTCATAAACATGGTGAATGAAGGCCCCAACAATTTTGATGGGCAATCCAGTGGCTAAGATGTAGAGGTCGGTAATTGGAAAGACGCTCCATCTCCGGGTTAACTAGAGTGGAGCTTTGGTGGTTTATTTTGTTGTCATTTCTATTATTCGGGTTATTTTCACGGCTGTAATCCACACACTGTCTTGTGACTCAAACCCTTTCTATCTTTTCATTTTGCCTTGTTTGTCTAGTCGTAGTAGCTTGTTTAGTGCTGTTTAGATTTGTTCGAGGGTTGAAACTCTGGTCTAGTTTGCTTATTTTGTCGTTGAACCCCTTTCACCATCAGTGTAATGCAATTCTCTGTATCTCGCTATTGCTAGTCATTTTATTTGGTTCCCTTTTCCTTTTACAATTCTTTTTATGCTGGTTCTAGTGATATGACATGCATGCATAATGCTCAGCCTGATTATTCAAAGTCATTTTAGTAATTGAAGCAATGAAACAATGTTGAAGATGTAAGGACATTCGAGGGAAATAAGTAAAGGCATTCTGAGATCACTTCAAGCCCAAATCAAGTGAAACTGGGGGCAGATAGAACATAAAGAAATACCGTTGAAAAGCATCATGTCACATCGGTTTGAAGCCAAAGGCAAGTTTGCCCCAAGTCTACAGGGACCATTCGTGGTACCGAGATTGTTGTCCGATGGTGCTAGGTAGTTGACAAATACCGAAGGCAAATATGTGAATCAATCAAAAGGTGTTATGTGTGTTTTCCTAAGCTTATTTAACTGTGTAGTTTGTGCTTGGCATGTTTTGGATATTGGAATGACGAAGGCATTTTATTCTGTTATCCAAATACTTTATACTTTGTTACCCCTTTGAGCCTCGGTTATTTTCTTGCATACCTATCTTTCGGAATCAATAATAAAACTCGAAAGCCCGAGCGGGGAAAGTAAGTGGAGAAACAAGAGAACAACAATGAAAAAGAAAAAGAAGAGAAAAAAGAAGAAAAAAAAAAGAAGAGAAAAGAAAAGCAAAAAGAAAAAAAGAAAAGAAAAGAAAATAAGAGAAAAGAAAAGAAAAATCAAAAAAAAGAAAAGAAACGAAAAGAAAAGGAAAAGAAAAGAATGAAAAGAAAGGAAAAGAAAAGTGGAAGAAAGATCGCACCAATCAAAGTAGTTGCCTGAACTACATTTGACTTGATCCCGAAAGGGTACGTAGGCAGCCTCTCTAAGGTTCAGTCACACCAAAATAAAATTCAAAAGTCTCCATGAAAGAAACTGGGCCATAAGTCGTGGTTGTCGTGGTAAATCTGATTCCGAAAGTTGTAATTTTGAACCCATGTTAAATTGTTTGAGCCTTTGATACCCTTATTTCCATCCCCATCCAAAAGCCTGCATTACAGTCTAAAGAAAGACCTTCCAATCAGTCTTCAAGAAATGCAGAGTCAAGCGAACAGAGGTAAATCATATCAAGGGCAACACACTCGATCCAAACGAAGTAAATAAAGAATATGAAAGTCTTGTTGATGAGAACCCTCATGTACCCCCAAGGTGATGAAATTGAGAGAAATCTAAATGAGAGAGTCTTACTGGTGAAAACCTTTATGGGCAGCATATGGCAATGGTGAGTTGAGAGAAAAATCAAAATGAGAGAGGATTGATGGTGAAAACCCTTCGGGCACTACAAGTCGAATAAGGATTATGAATCAGATCAGGCAAGCAGAGCGTTGAAACCCAATTTTATGGCAAAGGTACAACAAGAGCTGAACATTAGATTTGCTAACCATAATAGGTTGCAGGTGCATGTCAAGGTCTCTAGAGTCGGTATCCACATCTGATGGTTGGCTACTCTGTAGGTTTCTTGTTAGGAATCGTCTCTTTCCATTATCCTTTACTCTATTCCTCCCACCTTGTTTTACTCCATCTTCCTGGGTCGGTTGTTCAAAACAAGTGACAAATGACTTCAAAATCTTCCACCAAGCTTTCTAATTAAACAAAACAGGATTTGGTAAACACATCAAGGCGTCAAGTCAGGAGAAAATAGCAGGCACAATGAGTTGGCCACAATCAACATGCTTTGAGGTTTGTGTGAAATACAAGGGCGTGGTACGTATCAATTCAGGAATAATGCAACAGACGGAGGATGGTTAGTGAACGGATTGCTGCATTAAGGGTAACAAAGAAAAGGGGTTAGCAAGGTCTCCAAGTGGGAGTTAGTTATCATGGTGAGTAAAGGAACAATAAACTCAAGGCCAAAGCCAGTGGTTAAGTCAAGAAAGAACATCATATACACGAAGTGGGGACAATAGACATGCTATGAGATTCATATGAAATATAAGGATTGGGGAGATGACAGTTTATGCAATGCAACAAATGGAGGATATCGGGTCGCCCTTTAAAGTTCAAGGCCACAAACCAACCACCAAATTTTAAACTCACAAGTTTTCATTGTTTGAGTAGGAACAAAGCAGTGCAAGAAAGTTGGTTCAACAGTAAGGGAACAAGAAAGGAAAGAAAAAGAAAAGAAAGAAGAGGAGAGACGAGAAAAGGAAAGTTTCTTAAATCATTGACCTTTTGCCACTACTTTTCACAATGTTTCCTCCTAGGATAAATGGTCTGGTCTGATGGATTTTTCTCCAAATCAAATCTTAGTCTGATGAATCTTTCTCCTAAGATAGAAAAATGGACCTAGTCTCATAAACCTTCTCTTAGGATCATAATCTTAGTTTGATGAATCTTTCTCCTAAGATAGAAAAATGGACCTAGTGTGATGAACCTTCTCCTAGGATCATAATCTTAGTCTGATGCATCTTTCTCCTAATATATAAAAATAGACCTAGTCTGATGAACCTTCTCCTAGGATCATAATCTTAATTTGAAGAATTTTTCTCCTGAGATAACGAAGGACCTAGTCTATCTTCTCCTAGAGTTAAAATCTTAGTTTGATAAATCTTTCTCCTAAGATAACAAAAGACCTAGTCTGATAAATCTTCTTGTAACGACCCGACCGGTCATTTTTAGAATTTACACCCCGATCCCCTGTTAACTGCTTCCCATAAGTTCATTTCTACTATTTTGGTTTGCCGAGATATTCGGTGTTAGGATTCAGAGTGTTTTGGGACACTTAGTCCCTAGATGAGAGCTTAAGAGTTGAAAGATGGTCCGTATTTGGAACAGTCTGAAAACAACCTCGAAATGGAAATCTGATGGTTCAGTTAGCTCCGTTACGTGATTTTGGGGTTGGGAGCATGTTTGGAATGAATTTTGGGGGTTCGTAGCTTATTTAGGCTTGAAATGCCGAAGTTTGAATTTTTGAAGTTTCTGGTTCGATAGTGAAATTTTGATTCCGAGGGTTGGAATTTAATTCTGAAAGTTTCTGTAGCTCCGTTATGTCATTTTGGACTTGTCTACAAAATTTGGCGTCATTCCGAGTTGAAATGATAAGGTTTCGGCATGAGGTTAATTATTTGAAGATTTGGAAGTTCATAAGCTTGATTTTGATTCAATTCGTTGTTTCGATATTGTGTTATATGATTTGAAGCTTTGAGCGAGTCCGTGTTAGGTTATATGACTTGTGTGTGTGATTAGACGGGGTCCAGGGAGTCTCGGGTGAGTTTCGGATACGTTTAGGCTATGTTGCGCTTGTTTTGGATACTTTGTCATCGTTTCTTCAAGCAAAAATGATATCATATTAAGCAAATGATATCCAAATTTAGTTTTTTTTGAACCATTAGATCCGTATCGAAATTTTGGAGCCATAGGAAAAAGAATCATCGAATTTGGACATCGTATGAGGAAGTTATGCTCATTTTCGTGTCAGGAAAAATTGCTGGTTTCTGCTATGTTTGCAAATGCGAACTTTTTGTCGCATTTGCGATGCCCAGTTCGCAAATGCGAACTTTTTGTCGCAAATGCGACCTCTGTTCGCAATATCTAAGGGTTCGCAATTGCGAACACTGGGTCGCAAATGCGACATCTGAGGCATGTTAAGTGAGGTTTTTGACGGGATTTTCACCCATTTTTCAATTTTCTCAAAACATAAACCTCCATAGGCGATTTTCCAAAGACCCAAACTTCTGCAAATCATTGGGTAAGTGTCTCTAATCCTTTTCCAACTATATTTTGTGATTATATCTTAGATTTAACATCAAATTCATGAGAATCTAAAGGAAAATTTGGGAAAAATTGTGAAATCTTTCAAAAATGCAAAATGATGATTTGAATGACCAAATGGTATCATAATTAGATAATTTTTGTATGGGTGAACTCGTTGCGGAATGGGTGTTCAGTTTTTGTAATTTTTTTTGGGTTCCGACGTGTGGTCCCGAGGAGTTGACTTTTGTTGACTTTTTGCAAATTGTGTAAGAATCATAGTTTTGTTAATTGAAATTATTTTCTCTTGCATTGTTTGATGTATTCAAGATATTTTTGGCTAGATTGAGCCAAGCATTGATGAATTAGTAAATGAAAAGCTAAATTGAATATTGAAATTGCCGGATTAAGGTAAGTATCTTGCCTAACCTTGTGTGGGGGACCTCCCCTTAGGATTTGAGTCTTCTCTATTGATTGTAGTCCGTGTACGCGAGGTGACGAGTGCGTGCTCGGATTTAATTGTGGTAAATTGTCCCTTTTAGGTTCTTAGACTTGTGAAATTCACCGAGTAAGAAGATAATATTGATACGATTAAGTCCCCTGTTATTAGTTTCACCTCTACAAGTCTTGATTGATATTTGTTGCTCTTCTTGATTTATTTCTGCTGTTAAATGGGCTTTTACGTGTATAAACGAAAGACAAGTACACTTCTATATTCATAATACCCTCCCTAACTACTCACCTTTAAATTGAAAATTTATAAATGTTATATCTCATATAATTAATCGGTTTTAATTGGAAGAAAGATAGGTATCTCATAATTAATTGATATTTCTTAAATGGTAATTATTTGATTCATGTTAACTTCCTTACTATTGAATACTCCTTGATTGTAAGTTTACCCGTAACCTTATGCAATTATATTATATGTCCAACTGTTGTGGTATTAGTGTAGTTGTTATGTGTTTGTTACGCCTCGATTGTCATTGAGGTTATTGTGTTTTTCCTTGGTGTTCCACGACTTTATTAGTTATTGTTGAATTCCTTGTCGGGACGTTATTATTTCTGCTGTTGATTTTCCCTTGCTCGGATACTATTGTTATTGTGTGGTTGTTGGTACCATAATGCACGAGGTCTCTACCGTGCGGTTATTGTTGGGGATTTACACGAGGTCTTTGCCGTGTTGTTGTTGCTATTAATGTCTTTG
Source organism: Nicotiana noctiflora (assembly GCA_032618575.1). Lineage (NCBI taxonomy): Eukaryota > Viridiplantae > Streptophyta > Magnoliopsida > Solanales > Solanaceae > Nicotiana > Nicotiana noctiflora. The sequence goes on from JASVEL010005843.1 coordinate 174,101, forward strand.
CACATGCGGCGTAATAAGGTAGGATATGTTATATATTTATGTGTGGGTTGCGCATGTGGCGGAATAAGGTGGGAATATTGTGATGCACGTGTGGCGAAATAATGCGGTGTTGCTATGTTGTTATTGATTGTACACGTGGCAAAATAAGGAGGGATATGTCAGGGGCTGATTATGAAGGACTACGGGTTCAATTCCCGGGAGTACCTCTGTCGTTATTACGAAGGACTACGGGTTCAATTCCCGGGAGTTCCTTTGTTGTTATTATGAAGGACTATGGGTTCAATTCCCGGGAGTTCCTCTGTTGTTATTATGAAGGACTATGGGTTCAATTCCCGGGAGTTCCTCTGTTGTTATTATGAAGGACTATGGGTTCAATTCCCGTGAGATCCTTTATTATTGGTATGCCGGGCTACGGGTTCGATTCCCGAAAGTTCCCTATAAACTCAATGTGATGTGACTGATAGTTTTATTGTTTCTATCCGGGGTGAATGAGTCGGGTGCTAATTGTTCCCATTTCTTATACTTACTAGTTGGCAGGATTCCTGTTAGATACACTTGCACAAGCATACACGTAGCTGGACCCTTCTATTTGAGATGAATCCCTTCTGATTTGATTGAGGGTAGAGATATGACATCGTTTATCCATTGTATATGTGAAAGTGACTCTAGTTGACTAGAGAGTTGCCAGCATTGTCGTGTTATTGATGGGGCACGAGATGCCAAGTGTTAGATTTCATATTCTGGGTATTTCCATGAGTTGTGGCTAATCTGAGAGTTGTGGTAGGATTGAGGAAAAAGTTGGAAAGGCTTTATGTAAGGATCATTTCAGAATAGCGACTTAGCGATTTGTTTGGTCTCGTTATGTTGTGATTTCAGGACTTGGGTTGTGATTTCTACTGCCATTTTTGTATTATCATTTATTGTATCTTGATTTTTCTTATTGTCCTTTATCCTTGTTGTAAATTGTTGTGTTCTTATTTATCCGGATAGTCCTTACATATTCCTATAGCATCTCTATCTTATCTGTTATATTGTTTATTGACTGGTAGGTGTCATGACTGTTCCTCGTCACTACCCCATCGAGGTTAGTCTTGATACTTACTGGGCACCGCTGTGGTGTGCTCATACTACTCTTCTACATATTTTTGTTGTGCAGATACATGTACTTTCGTTCAGTTCTGTCGGCCTTGGAAGGAGGCATACCGGTAGAGACTTCAAGGTATATCTGCTACGTCCGCAGACCGAGGAGTCCCTTTTCTAGTTTTCTGTAAAAAAAAGTGTAGTGTTTCATTATTTCTTCTTATATAGATATTCTTGAGTTAGAGCCTCTTTTGTATCCTCTTAGCTTGTGATTTGTGAGTTTCCGGGTTTTGGGAATTGTCGTCAGTTTTGAGTTTGTTATGCTACGTGCCAAGCGGTACCTTAAGCATCATTTTATTTCTCTAATTCAGTTTGTTTTGCTTGCTTCCGCAAATTTTGGTTATCTTCCGCGTTGTTAGGCTTACCTAGTCGCAGGGACTAGGTGCCATCACGACATGTTCATGGAGGGTGAACTAGGGTCATGACAAGTTGGTATCAGAGCTCTAGGTTCATAGGAGTCACAGATCACAAGCCGGTTTATTAGTGTCTCGTGGATCGGTACGGAGACGTCTGTACTTATCTACGAGAGGCTATGTAACTGTTAGGAAATATTTCACTTTATTTGATTTCTCTGTCGTGCAATATTTTGACATCCACAATCCTAAACCCATGTCTTCTACTCTCTCACAGATGGTGAGGACACGTACTATCCGAGGTGATCAGGCACCTGCGCCCCCTGCTGCAGCCTTCGGAGGTCGGGGTCGAGGTAGAGTTCGAGGACGCGCACGTGGTGCAGCGAGGGCACCTACACGAGCTGATGCAGATACACCACCAGAAGATCCAGCTAGAGTCTAGGCACCCGACACGCTTATTGTTACTACTACCCCAGCCGTTCAGGAGACTTTGGCACAGTTCATGAGTATGTACACCGCTTTGGCTCAGGCCGGATTACTTCCTCTTGTTGCAGCCACACCCCAGGCCGGGGTAGGAGCACAAATTCCCGCCGCCCGCACTCCTAAGCAGCGATCGCACGTTGAGCACGTTCCCTAGATTATTCCTGCGCCGCCTGTGGCACCAGTTCAGCCCGAGGGCATGGTAGCGGTTTCCGAGCAGGAGCAGGTAAGACTAGAGAGGTTCAAGAAGTATGGCCCTCCGGTATTCAGTGGATTAGCATCAGACGATGCATTGGGTTTCCTTGATGAGTGTTACCGTATTCTCCGTACTATGGGTATCTCGGGATCGAGCGGAGTTTCTTTCACTACTTTCCAGCTTCGAGGGGCCGCCTATGATTGGTGGCGCACCTATGAGTTAGATAGTCCATACGAGGCAGCTTCATTGACATGGACTCAGTTTTCAGATATGTTTTTTAGAGAGTTTGTCCCTCAGAGCCTCGGGGATGCATGGTGCACGGAGTTTGAGCATTTACGCCAGGGTGCCATGACCGTTTCGGAGTATGCTGTCCGTTACACCAGTTTCGCTAGACATGTCTCAGCCTTGGTTTCCACTGTTCGCGAGAAGGTTCGCCGGTTCATCGAGGGGCTTATTCCTAGAATTAGGTCCAGCATGGCCGAGAGTTGGAAATGGACATTCCATATCAGCAGGTGGTGAACATTGCCAGGAGGATAGAGACTATGTATGCTAGAGAGAGAGAGGGCAGGCAGAGTCATGAGAGAGAGAGTAGACGAGATCATGAGGGAGAGTTAGAGGAAGCGAGGAGGCCTCGTAGGTCGGTGAGATATACTGGTCCTTATTATGGGGGTAGGGTACGTCATTGCAGAGGTTTTGTGGGTCAGCCAGTTCAGTTCGCGTTTCGGGCTTCGCATGGTGACTCAGGTGTTCATGGGTCTCGAAGGACCCGTACCGCACAGTTCCCACCGCCTCGTCAGCAGAGATGATGCTTTGAGTGTGGAGATACTAGCCACATGGTGAGAGATTGTCCGAGACTTCGGACTGATGTGATGCAACGAGGTATTCAGATAGGGAGAGGGTGCCCAAGATGGGGAGGCCCGGCTCGTTGATGTGTTTCATATAGTGGGCTTGATGCTGGTGCGCCAGCTAATGTCACCCAGGTACGAATTCAGTTGTTATAGAAAGGCACTATCTGTAGCTCGTCACAATTCTACTTATTAGGATGAGTTCCTTATTTGTTGTTCCATTTATCGGAGTGCTTCATGATTTTCACTCTGTCTATGTGGTCATCCTGTTGGGAGATTTAGTGAGTGATAGCTGTGTCTATCGTCTGTTCTAGCCATTGTCGAGAGTTATTGGGCTACTTGTTATTTTCCAGTTATCTGATTCTAGTAGGCCTGATGTGATTTCTGAGCATTCTTGGCTACGAGCTTTGATTCTTATGCTCCACCGGTGTGGAGGCTAGTCTATGTGTAAATCGTAGATGGAAGTGATCTAGTAAGAGTTTCTAGATGGCTTGATGTGTACCCTACTTGTGATCCACTATTGAGGGCGAGACCCTCGTTATTTCTCATGATTTGATATGTTGAGACCGGGTTGTGTACCGTGGTGAAAGTTACACCAGTATAAGATTTTGTGAGACCATTATATGTTTTTATTCCTTCTTGTTAGATGTCTTATAGAATTGTGTTTTAGAAGAATTTTCTGGTAGTTTAACTGTTTGTTAGTTCTCTTATGTGTTCCGTTTCTCATATTCATTCATTTTCGTTCTATGCTCCTTGAGTTTCGGTTTGTGGGGTGTACTCATTGGTATGGGCTGAGATTTAGTTAATCGGGTGTTTTGCCATATGATTCTCATAGTTGTTGTATCGTCACCAGTGGTATGGGTGACTGAAAAGAGTTCCTATTGAATATAAAGCTTATGGCCGATACAGATTTGATCTTAGGCATTTTATTGCTATCAGAGATGTTATTGCGGAACTATATGTGGTGTGTCATGTTACGTGGTTGTACCCTGTGTGTGTTGGCTTGTGTTGAATTAGCTAGGTGAGACAGGTACCAGGTATGGACTTGGAATTCTTTTGGAAATGGATGAAGGATGAATCTGGTTTGAAGGCTTAATGGTATTGCTACAAAAGTTAAATTTCAGTTGAGATGGTGTCATCGGGCTTGAGTAGATTGGGGTGACGTGGGATCACCCGCGGGTGTACGTTGGAAGTGCACATCAGTGATTAAAGACTTCAGGTTTGTTCTTTATGCTCGTTCGAGGACGAACGAATGTTTAAGTGTGGGAGGATGTAACGACCCGACCGGTCGTTTTTAGAATTTACACCCCGATCCCCCGTTAACTGCTTCCCATAAGTTCATTTCTGCTATTTTGGTTTGCCGAGATATTCGATGTTAGGATTCAGAGTGTTTTGGGACACTTAGTCCCTAGATGGGAGCTTAAGAGTTGAAAGATGATCCGTATTTGGAACAGTCTGAAAACGACCTCGAAATGAAAATATGATGGTTCAGTTAAAAACCGTTAGGTAATTTTGGGGTTGGGAGCGTGTTTGGAATGAATTTTGGGGGTTCGTAGCTTATTTAGGCTTGAAATGCCGAAGTTTGAATTTTTGAAGTTTCTGGTCCGATAGTGAGATTTTGATTCCGAGGGTTGGAATTTAATTCTGAAAGTTTTTGTAGCTCCGTTATCTCATTTTGGACTTGTCTACAAAATTTGGCGTCATTCCGAGTTGAAATGATAAGGTTTCGGCATGAGGTTAATTATTTGAAGATTTGGAAGTTCATAAGCTTGATTTTGATTCAATTCGTTGTTTTGATATTGTGTTATATGATTTGAAGCTTTGAGAGAGTCCGTGTTAGGTTATATGACTTGTGTGTGTGATTAGACTGGGTCCGGGAGTCTCGGGTGAGTTTCGGATAGGTTTAGGCTATGTTGCGCTTGTTTTGGATACTTTGTCATCGTTTCTTCAAGCAAAAATGATATCATATTAAGCAAATGATATCCAAATTTAGTTTTGTTTGAACCATTAGATCCGTATCGAAATTTTGGAGCCATAGGAAAAAGAATCATCGAATTTGGACATCGTATGAGGAAGTTATGTTCATTTTCGTGTCAGGAAAAATTGCTGGTTTCTGCTATGTTCGCAAATGCGAACTTTTTGTCGCATTTGCGATGCCCAGTTCGCAAATGCGAACTTTTTGTCGCAAATGCGACCTCTGCCAGCCTTTTTTTTGTTCGCAATATCTAAGGGTTCGCAATTGCGAATACTGGGTCGCAAATGCGACATCTGAGGCATGTTAAGTGAGGTTTTTGACGGGATTTTCACCCATTTTTCAATTTTCTCAAAACATAAACCTCCATAGGCGATTTTCCAAAGACCCAAACTTCTGCAAATCATTGGGTAAGTGTCTCTAATCCTTTTCCAACTATATTTTGTGATTATATCTTAGATTTAACATCAAATTCATGAGAATCTAAAGGAAAATTTGGGGAAAATTGTGAAATCTTTCAAAAATGCAAAATGATGATTTGAATGACCAAATGGTATCATAATTAGATAATTTTTGTATGGGTGAACTCGTAGCAGAATGGGTGTTCAGTTTTTGTAATTTTTTTGGGTTCCGAGGTGTGGGCCCGAGGAGTTGACTTTTGTTGACTTTTTGCAAATTGTGAAAGAATCATAGTTTTGTTAATTGAAATTGTTTTCTCTTGCATTGTTTGATGTATTCAAGATATTTTTGGCTAGATTGAGCCAAGCATTGATGAATTGGTAAATGAAAAGCTAAATTGAGTATTGAATTGGCCGGATTAAGGTAAGTATCTTGTCTAACCTTGTGTGGGGGACCTCCCCTTAGGATTTGAGTCTTCTCTATTGATTGTAGTCCGTGTACGCAAGGTGACGAGTGCGTGCTCGGATTTAATTGTGGTAAATGGTCCCTTTTAGGTTCTTAGACTTGTGAAATTCACCGAGTAGGAAGATAATATTGATACGATTAAGTCCCATGTTATTAGTTTCACCTCTACATGTCTTGATTGATATTTGTTGCTCTTCTTGATTTATTTCTGCTGTTAAATGGGTTTTACGTGTTTAAACTAAAGACAAGTACACTTCTATATTCATAATGCCCGCCCTAACTACTCGCCTTTAAATTGAAAATTTATAAATGTTATATCTCATATAATTAATCGGTTTTAATTGGAAGAAAGATGGGTATCTCATAATTAATTGATATTTCTTAAATGGTAATTATTTGATTCATGTTAACTTCCTTACTATTGAATACTCCTTGATTGTAAGTTTACCTGTAACCTTGTGCAATTATATTATATGTCCAACTGTTGTGGTATGAGTGTAGTTGTTATGTGTTTGTTATGCCTCGATTGTCATTGAGGTTATTGTGTTTTTCCTTGGTGTTCCGCGACTTTATTAGTTATTGTTGAATCCCTTGTCGGGACGTTATTATTTCTGCTGTTGATTTCCCCTTGCTCGGATACTATTGTTACTGGGTGGTTGTTAGTACCATGATGCACGAGGTCTCTACCGTGCGGTTATTGTTGGGGATTTACACGAGGTCTTTGCCGTGTTGTTGCTGCTATTGATGTATTTGCACATGCGACGTAATAAGGCAGGATATGTTATATATTTATGTGTGGGTTGCGCATGTGGCGAAATAAGGTGGGAATATTGTGATGCACGTGTGGCGAAATAAGGCGGTGTTGCTATGTTGTTATTGATTGCACGCGTGGCAAAATAAGGAGGGATATGTCAGGGGCTGATTATGAAGGACTACGGGTTCAATTCCCGGGAGTACCTCTGTTGTTATTACGAAGTACTACGAGTTCAATTCCCGGGAGTTCCTCTGTTATTATTATGAAGGACTATGGGTTCAATTTCCGGGAGTTCCTCTATTGTTATTATGAAGGACTATGGGTTCAATTCCCGTGAGATCCTCTATTATTGGTATGCCGGGCTACGGGTTCGATTCCCGAAAGTTCCCTATAAACTCAATGTGATATGACTGATAGTTTTATTGTTTCTATCCGGGGTGAATGAGTCGGGTGCTAATTGTTCCCATTTCTTATACTTACTAGTTGGCAGGATTCCTGTTACATACACTTGCACAAGCATACACGTAGCTGGACCCTTCTATTTGAGATGAATCCCTTCTGATTTGATTGAGGGTAGAGATATGACATCGTTTATCCATTGTATATGTGAAAGTGACTCTAGTTGACTAGATATTTGCCAGCATTGTCGTGTTATTGATGGGGCACGAGATGCTAAGTGTTAGATTTCATATTCTGGGTATTTCCATGAGTTGTGGCTAATGTGAGAGTTGTGGTAGGATTGAGGAAAAAGTTGGAAAGGCTTTATGTAAGGATCATTTCAGAATAGCGACTTAGCGATTTGTTTGGTCTCGTTATGTTGTGATTTCAGGACTTGGGTTGTGATTTCTATTGTCATTTTTGTATTATCATTTATTGTATCTTGATTTTTCTTATTGTCCTTTATCCTTGTTGTAAATTGTTGTGTTCTTATTTATCCGGATAGTCCTTACATATTCACATAGCATCGCTATCTTATCTGTTATATTGTTTATTGACTGGTAGGTGTCATGACTGTTCCTCGTCACTACCCCATCGAGGTTAGTCTTGATACTTACTGGGCACCGCCGTGGTGTGCTCATACTACTCTTCTGCAAGTTTTTTGTTGTGCAGATACAGGTACTTTCGTTCAGCTTTGTCAGCCTTGGAAGGAGGCATACTGGTAGAGACTTCAAGGTATATCTGCTACGTCCGCAGACCGAGGAGTCCCTTTTCTAGTTTTCTGTAAAGAAAGTGTAGTGTTTCATTATTTCTTCTTATATAGATATTCTTGAGTTAGAGCCTCTTATGTATCCTCTTAGCTTGTAATTTGTGAGTTTCCGAATTTTGGGAATTGTCGTCAGTTTTGAGTTTGTTATGCTACGTGCCAAGCGGTACCTTAAGCACCATTTTATTTCTCTAATTCAGCTTGTTTTGCTTGCTTCCGCAAATTTTGGTTATCTTCTGTGTTGTTAGGCTTACCTAGTCGTAGGGACTAGGTGCCATCACGACATGTTCATGGAGGGTGAACTAGGGTCGTGACACTTCTCCTAGAGTCTAAATCTTAGTCTAATGAATCTTTTTCCTAAGATTATAAGAAAACCTAGTCTGACGAATTTTTCTCCTAAGATCACAAAAGTGGACCTAGTCTGATGAATTTTCTCCTAGAGTCAAAATCTTAGTCTGATGAATTTTTCTCCTAAGATAGCAAAATGGACCTAGTCTGATGACCCTTCTCCTAGGATCCCAATCTTAGTCTGATGAATCTTTCTCCTAAGATAGCAAAAAGGACCTAGTCTGATGACCCATTTCCTATTATCCCAATCTTAGTCTAATGAAACTTTCTCATAAGATAACAAAAGATCTAGTGTGATGAATCTTATCCTAGTGTCAAAGTCCTAGTCTGATGAACTTTCTCCTAGGATCCAAAACTCTAGTATGATGAATCTTCTCATAGAGTCAAAATCTTAGTCTGACGAATCCTTCTCCCTAGATAGAAACCTAGTCTGATAATTTTCTCCTAGATTCAAAATCTTAGTTTGACGAATCCTTCTCCTGAGATAGAAAATCTAGTATGACGAAGTTTCACCTAGAATCAAAATCTTAGCCTGATGAATCTTTCTCCTGAGATAACAGAACACCTAGTCTGATGAATTTTCTAGTAGAATCAAAATCTTAGTATGATGAACCCTTCTCCTGAGATAACAGAAAATCTGGTCTGATGAATTTTCTCCTAGGATAAAAGTTAAGTCACATAGGACGTACATGCCAATCAAGTCTTTCGTTTTGCTCTCACCATCATACCAGTAACTTAGGTAACACCTCACAAGTCTGTCTGGCCACCAAACAGGGGTAGGAAATTTTGCTTATTTGTTTATTTTGTTGCAGTTAGGAGCCCACCAGGAGAACAAGGGAATACTTTTCATGTTTTAGCAGTCAGGAGCCCACCTGGAGAACATGGAAAATATAATTCAAATTTTAGTTTTTTAATCTTAATATCTGATAACATGATGTGCCCAGTCACCAAACTGGGGCAGAAAAATTTTCTTTGTTGTGTCTATTTTGTTGCAGTCAGGAGGTCACCTGGATAACAAGGGTATACTTTTCAAGCGTTAGCAATCAGGAGCCCGCCTGAAGAATAGAGGCAAATATGTCAAATTTCAGCAGTCGAGCATCACTCGGAAGAATGGCAAAACATCCCTCGATCATAATGCAAGGCAACAACAGAGGAAGTCCAGTGGAAAAATACAAGTTCAAGGTAACACAAGAACAAGTTTGAAGACATAGATAGTACCTTTTTGTAATCCATAGATCATAGCTTAGGTTAGCTTCTTTTATTTTAACACGGTGTAATAAGGAGGTCAACAAGCAGTAGCAGCAACAATCGTAGTGAATCACAACTCCTGGTAGTCCCAGCTACCAGACACTCCCGAACTGTATTGACATGATTCTTGTTTAGCCCTGAATATGTAGGCAACATCCAAATCAGGGTGCGGTCAACTCTTTTCAAAATACTTCACAACAGAATACTTGAACGGGCAAAAATCGCTCGTATTTGCTCACTTATCTTTGCCAAAAAACTTTTCATGTTTCCGAGCAAAGAGGGACAGCTGTGAGTACGTGATTTTTTTTTCCTATATTTGAATTATTCCAAAAAAATTCAAACAAAATGATCTTTCTCTATTATTACTATTTTTGTGAATTCTGTGTCATTTTTTGGTAATTGTTGCATTTTTATCTGTGCATCTTAATTCGTATAAAAAATATAAAAAATATGCATGACATTGGCATTTAGGATCTAGTTTCATATTAATTAGTGGTTAATTTATTTTAGAACCAAATATAAAGAAATTAACAAAATAGTTTACTTTTGCATTTTTAATTGTTTAATTATGAATTCATCGTGAAGTAGATTTTAAACAATTTTAGGATTTAATTAGAACTTATTTTAATTTTTGCATTTTTGTCAATAAGAAAAATACAAAAAAATAATAATACAAATGAAAAACAAAAAATAAATAAAGGAAGTAAAAAGAGGAAACAAAAGAAAAAACAAATTAAAAAAAGGGTGGTCTTAATAAGAGACCAAATTGGCCTCATTTCATTTTAACCAAACCTTACCCCAAATAAAAAACCAATTCAAACCCAACCCCCGTCCAGCCCAAGTACCCCAAAACCCGGTCCAGACCCCCCACACATAAAATGACACCATTTGGCGTGTGTCAATCCTGGCCCTTCATCATCTTCAATCCAACGGCCCAGGTTTCATTTCGTTCATTAGATATAATTGTCCAAATTTTTTGTCAAACCCTAGAGACCAAAATCAGCCTCCTCGTACCCCTGCCCCCTCTTCACCTCCACAACCAGATCCACCGTAACACCACCGCCTCCGCCCTAACGCTGTCGGTGATGAAGTCCCAAATCACGCCAAATTAACACCCTAGGACCTCCTCAACCGCCGCATCCCAAATATCTAAGTCGTTTCCCTCGAATCCTTGCCAATCTTTTCGATTATTCATTTGAAAATCCGGCCAAACCCTACTTCTTCCAAACTCGGTCAAAATTGCACCCTATAGCCTCCGTGACCCCCTCATCCTAAATCTCAAACCAAAACCCCTCAAATCTAAGAGGAGCCTCATAAATTGCAATCTAGGGTTTGCCTGTATCTCTGGAATTTCTCGTGTGAGTCAAGGGCTCGTTTGGTTTTATATCATATTATGTGATTGTTCTTAAATAGAACAAACACTAATATTGTTTGAGAATTAACTGAGAAGTCAGTCCGGTCAAAGATTAAGATGAGTAAGTGTTTTTAATTGATTATGTTTCTTTTCAGCTTTATATTTATTCTTATTGTTTTGGTTTAATTTTTGTTTTATTGGAATTTATTCTGGTTTAGCTTGATTCAGTTCGTAATTTTGATATACTTTAGTGTCAATTTTTATTTGTTTCAATTCGTATTTATTAGTCCATGATTTCAGTTTATGATTTATGTTCATGAGTTTTGAATTCAATGTTTGTTTGTTTGTTAATTGATTAGTTACTTTAGTTGTTAGTTGATTAATTCATTGTTAGTATTGATTAAAGCATTTAGGTTAGTTAGTATTGATTAGAGTTAATTTTAGCTTTATTAATTAGTTATAGCTAATTTAGAGTCACTAGGATTAACTATTGTTAAAACCTTAACTAGGGTAAAAAGGTTGATTTAAGTAATCTTAGAGGCATTAAAGGGTAGTTAGGTATTTGGTATTGGGTAGAATACGGTAGATCACACTACAATAGTTTAGACCCTTCTAAAATAGGATTTTAGTGAATACTTCAGCAAACTTAGGGGCTAAATTGTGTGACAAGTTTAAAAATAAGGGGGATAAAAGATAAATGAGTAAGGACCAATAAGAAAAAAGAAAATCTGAAGTTTCCATCACTCATGCCTATATAATAGGCATTCGCATGCCTTCACTAACAAGTTTTGGAGCCTCAATATTCCCCCTCCCCCCCCCCAAAATATACTTAAGCCCCACATATCTGAAATTCAAATTCAGATCCAAAATTCTTCTTAGATCTTAGATTTCTTCAAAGAAAAACTACAAATATAAAAAATAATAGAAAACTTTCCAAAATCAAAAAAAGAATTACTGTTTCATTAAAACTGAGAATGAATTTCAACCTTTAGTTATTGGTTTACATTTGCGTTTGGTTCAGTTCTGGTAATTATAAGGTTCAAAGGCGTCTCTATTTTATTTCGAGCAATTTTTGTGGTTCGACAATTTATTTTGGTCATTTGTTGGTGTTGTGTTTCTGTGAAGTTTCCTGAGTTTTTTGTGAAGTGATTTTGGTCCAAAACTATCTCTATTGTTGATGTGTTTGAATGTTGGATACTAGCTATTATTACTTGCTGTTGATCTCCTCTTCTTCTGCTATAATTCGATTCCCAGGTACACATTCGAATCATGTATGATGAAGCTGTGAAGTGTAATGATGAAATGAAGTATCTATCTACCTGTTTCTGCGAAATGTGTGTCTGAGCTATCATAGTTGAAGTAATGATACATGACCTGTATTTGCCTTGGAATACATGTGATTTGTGTATGTATTATATAACTGGACTACTGAACTAAAACTATACTGTTTGACAAGCGATCAAGATGTGTTATAACTTGGTTCATTTTGGTGTGGTATGATAACTGGAATAGGATTCATGCTTCGATGACTGGAACTTTATAATTGTGATGACTAGACTGCTTTTGGACTATTAGTTTGGTAATTTTGGACATTGTACAATTTAATACTAGTTTTTAGCTAGCATTTGTCTACAAACATAAATTAGGACTAATTTAGAATCACAATTAACATCGGTAGTTTATTCATGTTAAACGTGAATCATTAACTAGTTTGATTGAATAAATTGATGTGGTCATGAGTATTAATAGAGTCAGGTAATATGAAGCTTAATTTGTAATTCAAATGACTAGCAATTTGTTAGATTGAATAATTGTATATTGTTATCCTTGTTATAAGTATTGACAACAATTTGGATCAATTTTGGTTTAAATCTTTATGAGTTCGTTAACCCTCAACAAGTGTTAAATTGAAGATCTCCTTTTATAGTTGCAATAAGGAAAACGTCTTTGTATTCGAAAATTAACTCACTGCTTGGACACTCATAGTAATTAGGTAGAAGATCATTTGTGATATAAGTGTAATCAGGATATTGAAATTGAACTGGAATCCTGATTAGGTGTACTTGTCAATTGGTCAATTTTCCATAAACTCAGCATGTTGATGTGTTAAGATTCAATTTGGTGCTTTGATTAGCATTAAACCTTGTCTACATTCAATCCTTGGTTCTGGGCTCAAATGCGAGGCCCAGATGATGCACTATTAAATTGAATAATGACTTTTGGGCCTGGGTTCCTCGGCAATAGGCCCAAACTGCCAGTCCTTTTTTTTAACAGGTAGGCTAAGATATGTTTTGTCCCTTTCATAAATTGATGGCTGGGACGATTTTTATGTGAATCATAAGAATTCAGCCCAATAGATATTAAGTAATAATGTTTCTTTTGTTTAGAGACAAATACCAAGTAGAAAATCATAGCAACTTAGGATTAACCTTTAAATAAAAATAATGAGACGAGCCTCGCCAATTAAGAAAAAACAATTTGCAGGGCCCTAATTCAATGCTTTATGAAAATATTTTAGACTTCGGGATGGGCCGTTTAGCTAAATTGACGGTCTTTCTTCAAAATAATGATACGTTTGACTCTTTAAGCACAATTCTAATAAAATTATATTCCTAAAATTTGGGTGCACATTATGTGACCCAAATCCAAATCTCGACGGAGTCGAAATATGTTGACAACCATGGGTGCACTGTTGCGACGTGGTTCGAGGTGCATTTTCACGATGTTGCAATTCTTAAAATAAAAACAAAGTGAGTTACTAATAAAGGCACATAAGTTAGAACATGGTTTGAAATCAGATAAAATCAACAATGACAGTTGAGCGACCGTGTTAGAACCACGGAACCCGGGAATGCCTAACACCTTCTCCTAGGTTAAGAGAATTCCTTACTCGGGCTTCTGGTTCGCGGACTCTTAATAGAGTCATAATTTCCTCAATTCGAGATTCAATCGGTGACTTGGGACACCATTCATCTTCCAAGTGGTGACTCTGAAATCTAATAATAAATTCTGTTTTGATTGTCCTTTAAGTGGAAAAACTCCTTTACGCCCTCGCGGGTGTAATAAAAAAGGAGGTGTGACAATGAGTCACCCTATTCATTTAGCTCTTCCAGCAGCCTGTGGTATTCTAGGTCCTCCTGAGTCTTAGAAGCCTTATCATGCACCTCCAGTATCGAGTGCACCTCCTACACAAGGTTCTTTCAGAGGTTAATCTAGCAGACATGGCCCGAGCCAATCACAACCACCACATCCTCCCAAAGTTTATTTTGAGTGTGGTAACACACACCATGTGGTGAGGGATTGCCCTATACTTGGGAGGGGTGTGCCCCCACAGACTTTTTAGCCATAATGTGCTCTGTATAGTTCTTAGGCTATGATCACAACGCCCATTGCTACCCCACCTGCTCAACCAACTAGAGGTGGAGGTGGGGGAGGTAGAGGTCACCCTAGAGGGGGAAGCCAGGCCAGATACTATGCTTTTCATGCCCGTACCGAGGTTGTTGCCTCCGATTCTGTCATACAAGGTATTGTCCTAGTTTGTCACAGAGATTCATCGGTTCTATTCGATAGAGGCTCCAATTTTTCTTATGTGTCATCTTATTTTGCTCCACATTTAGGTGTACGTCGGGATTCTTTGAGTTCCCCTATTTATATTTCTACTATTGTGGGAGATTCTCTTATTGTGGAGCGCGTTTATCAGTCATGTTTGGTTGCTCTTAGTGGTTTTGAGATAAGAGCCAATATATTGTTGCTTAATATGGTTGATTTTGATATTATCTTGGGCATGGACTGCTTGTGTGACGACCCATCCAGTCTTCTAATGAGTTGCCTCTCTGTTTTCCCCATTTATACTTCTATTTGCCTTGAATGTGAGTCACGATGGTTCTCATAGTTTCAGGAGATGATTTGGGACTTAGGAGTATGATCGGACTGTGTTTTGGAGGTCCGGAGAAGATTTAAGCTTGAATTAGCGAAATTGAGTTTTTGGCATTAATGGGATGATAGGTGAGATTTTGATATAGGGGTCAGAATGGAATTCCAGAAGTTGTAGTAGCTTTTTATTTTTCTCTTATTGCTAATTGGAACTCCGGCTCCGGTAACCTCCTGAACCTTATCCATTACGTCAACCCTTCTTCAGCAAGGGGAAGATATGAGGGAATTCCCTTTCTCAAGGCCCCTAACTCTAGCCTGGACTCTACACCAGATTTTATGTGAGATGACGAGAATTCTTTACTAAAGGTATGGCTTAAGCTAACTAGGGACGGGAGGTTTTTCTACTACTATTACAGCTCATCAACCTTGAGGAGAATTTTAGTAGGGAGGGCCATGGCTTCTCGATATACACTGGTAAAAAATTTCTATTTTTTTTGTAGAGCACGAAGGCTTATTGAGCCTCTTTTTATAGAGCGTATAGAAATTTATTTTGGATATGTGTGCAAAATTTCAGGTCATTCGGACACGATTTGATATACTTTTTGATCAAAAGAGGAATGCGGAAGATTTTTGAACCTTAGGCTTGAATTCGATGTGTTTTGGCAGTTTTGATGTTGTTTGAGGTATTTTGAAGATTTGCCTCAACATGCTCGATTGCAACCATGTGAACACATTGATGGAAAGTGGGACAAAATTGTCCAAGTTTGATGAAGGAGAAAAAGTGGATCCCACATTCTTCAAAAGTCTTGTGGGAAGTTTGAGGTACTTGACTTGTACCACGCCAGATATACTTTTTGCAGTTGGAGTAGTAAGTCGCTTCATGGAGGCTCCTACCTCTACTTACTTGGAGGTTACTAGAAAAGTTCTTCGTTACCTAAAAGGTACGATTGACTTTAGGTCATTTTATTATTCTTCTAATGATTTCAACCTTGTGGGATATTGTGATAGTGATTATGCGATAGATATTGATGATAGAAAAAGTACAAGTGGTTTTGTATTTTTCTTGGGTGATTCTGTTATTTCTTGGAGTTTAAATAAATAACCCTTAGTTACTCTCTCGATTTGTGAAGCCGAATATATAGAAGCAACATCATGTACCTGTCATGCTATTTGGCTAAGAAGATTATTGAAGGAGCTCAATTTTCCACAAATTGAGGCTACAAAGATTTGTATTGATAACAAATCTGCACATGCACTTGCAAAGAATCCGGTGTATCACGATCGAAGCAAGCATATAGATACAAGGTATCATTTCATCAGAGAGTGCATTGCCAATATGGAAGTCGAGCTCAAATATGTGAAGTCTCATGATCAAGCTGCAGACATTTTTACAAAGCCTCTCAAGTTTAAAGATTTTCAGAGATTGAGAACAAGACTTGGATTGAAGAAGAAAATTCAAAATTAAGAGAGAGATTTGTGAGGTGCCTAACAATATTGTTGACAAATTTGGTGAAGAAAAATGGGATAGGAGGTACCTAACTTGGTTGACAAATTTATTGAAGAAAAATGGGATAGGAGGTGCCTAACTTTGTTGAAAAATTATATGACTAAATGCATCTTCTTTGTAGTAGTTGGATGAAACTCTTACTATAAATAGAGGCATCCATTCTTCATTTCTAACACACAAAAATAAAGAGAGAAGCAACATATAGTTAGTGAGAGTAATCCACAGATTGTTGTCTGTGAGATAATTAGTGAGTGGTAGTAATATTATAGTGAAGTGTGTTAAATAAAGAGTGTTATTTCTTTCAAAGTTGTAGTAGTCTCTTGACACTACTACGTTGTATTATTATAGTGATAATATTGCTCCACTCGGGTATTATATTTTACCCCGCTAAAATATTTGGTGTAATTACTACTCTCTTGTGTTATTATTATTTGTCGTGGATATTATTCCTGGGCGGGATTATTTATTTTATCCCAACAATATTAATCACGCACCTGTTACTTTTGTATGTATACACACACTTTGTATATCTTTTTTTATAGTCATGCATGCACCAACGGATGATGTAATTATAGTGATCATCTGACAATAACTTGTTAAGCTTCGCCCTTTAATAAAATAATGTAAAAAAAAAGTAACACTTTTACATCCAGTTGAGCAACAACAAATTGTTAAAAGTAAACATAGTTAAATGACGAAATATATAAACCGCCCCTTGAAGTTGTCCTCAATAACCAGTTGAACACCTCAACTGACCACTTTATCGTTTAAACACTTCAAGTGATTGTTAAGTAAATCAAATAGACACCCGAGTGCAATAGACTAGGTACATGAGTTACACTTGCCATTGATGTGTCAAATAAGCCAATCAGTGAACGACACATGTAATTTATAATTAAAACTTAACACTTAAAATTAACAAAAAAAAATGAATTTAAAGAAGAAACAAAATTTTCCCCCAAAGAAGCGGGCCCCCTCCCCCCAACCCACTTCTTCTTCTTCCTTCCAGAACCAAAACCAACACTACCCCCACTCGCCCTTCTTCTGGTCTCCTTCCCCTTTTTCCTAATTCACTCTCCATCCAACTAATTAAACATAGATCTTCCCATCCCAAAAGTAGCTTTATTTAGGTTTAATGAATATTTGTTGGACTAACCCAAAAGTAGCAGAAGCGGGGACTGGATAACAAAAAATTGAAGGCGAAGGAGAGGAAGGCCGGTGAAGACGAAGGAGAAGAGAAATATCGAAGATGGAGGATCTAAAATTTGGGTTATACAAATTGTAGTTGTTTATAAATGAAAATCGGTGGGTTTTATTTTTTGATATTTGGATTGTTGTGCTAATAGTGATTTGAGCAAATTTTATTGAAGAAATAGAATTTCACCATTATTGAAACCAAAGCTTTTTTTTCTAATTTATTATTTTTGGTGAAAAATTATCGATTGATTCAAATAATTGATTGTTGTTTGTGTGTTTCTGTTGGAATGAAGGTGTTGTTAGATGAAAGAGGGTGTTTATCTAGAGGAGATTTGGTGGTTTTCTGCAACTATTATTGCTGCAATTTTGCTGCTTTTTTCAGCTAGCTCGGGATTAGTTTTGGCTCGACAGATATAGGCGAAGCTCCGAAAGTTATGGGCAGTAAGTTTTTTGATGAAAGGCGATATTTTCTAGTGATTTACGGTGGCTTAGTTGGAGAGTTAATGACTAATTTTCATGGAAGCTATGGTGGTTTCATAGTGATTTGCACTTGAAAGAAGATGAGAGGCTAAGTTAGGTATTTCATATTTTTTTTTTAAAAAGAAATTATGCTGCAAGAAATGTGTCACGCTGTAACGACCCGGCCGGTCGTTTTAGAAAATTATGCCACAATCCCCAATTTAACTATTCCCCTAAGTTCATTTATGCTATTGTGGTTTGCCGGGAGAGTCGGTTCTGAAATTTGGAGTATTTTGGGACACTTAGTCCCTAAATGAAAGCTTTAAAGTTAGAAAATGGACCGTAGCCGGAACAGTGTTAAGACGACCTCGGAACGGAAATCCAATGGTTCCATTAGC
The DNA here is from genome assembly GCA_032618575.1 of Nicotiana noctiflora. Classification (NCBI taxonomy): domain Eukaryota; kingdom Viridiplantae; phylum Streptophyta; class Magnoliopsida; order Solanales; family Solanaceae; genus Nicotiana; species Nicotiana noctiflora. The sequence continues at coordinate 192,293 of JASVEL010005843.1, forward strand.
TCCGTTAGGTGATTTCAGGGTTGGGAGCGCGTTCGGAAAGTATTTTGGAGGTTCGTAGCTCAATTAGGCTTGAAATGCCGAAGTTTGAAATTTTGGCGAAACCGAACGATAGGTGAGATTTTGATCCGGGGGTCGGAATGGAATTCCGACAATTTCTGTAGCTTCGTTATGCGATTTTGGATATGTCCGCAAATTTGATGTGCAATTCGGAAAGTTTTAAGAAATTTAGGCTTGAATCCGTTGTAAATTGATAATTTTTGTGTTTATGGACGTGTTTGCATGATTGGAACAAGTTTGAATAAGGTTATAGGAAGTGTTGGTGTTTTTGGTTGAGGTCCCGGGGGCCTCGGGTGAGTTTCGGGGTGGTTTCGGACCATTTCTAGGCCATTTTTCACTGTTGGTTTTTGGCTACAGCAGTGCTCTACACGATCGCGGGGTATTGGTCGCGATCGCGGTGAGTAAAATCTGAGAAAAGAACTAATGAATCGCGATCGCGTAGGTGGCTTCGCGATCGCGAAGAAGAAATTTCTGTCGCGCAGGCCCTACTTTGGAAGATCATATCTTTTGATCTAAAAGGTATTTTGAGGTGATTCAAAAACAAAAGTTGTAGATCATCGTGTCTTGTTTTCAGAAGCATAAAGAAATCCACATTTTAAAATAGTTAGCAAAAGTTATGTACGTTACACTCTATGCTGTCCGAGAAGGATATCTAAAACACATAAATCGATTTAGAAGCTTGTATCTCGAAATGTATAAGGATTCAGGAAATTATCAACAAATGAAAGTTATCTCCCTATGTGTCTAATTTCCAGAACATCAAACCATTCGTCATTTGGAGTTGTGTGTAAAGAGTTATGACCATTTTACTGAAGCCTGTCCGGAGGAACTGGAAGTTGTTCACCGCGATCGCGAGGCATTTCCCGCGATCGCGAAGGGTAATTTTTGGGCCAGAATTTGTTCTTCGTGATCGCGAAGCATTTCCTGCGATCGCAGTGAACAAAATACCTGGACAGAAAGTTTTAAAACATTTCATCCGCGAACCAAACCCATTTTTCCACCATTTTTGGTCATTCTTGAGAGCTTTTGGACGAGAATTGAAGGGGTTTTGACAAGAAGTGATTAGAGGTAAGTCCTATGAACTAAATACATGATTTTATTGAAGAATCATCCTTGAAATTTATGAAAACATAGCAAAATTGTAAGAAATTAGGGCTTGGAGCAAAAACTTTAAATTTGGGATTTGAAGGGCCATTTGTGGTCCGATTTGGGAGATTTTTATATGGTTAGACTGGTGAGAGTACGAGGGTTCTGAAAACGTAAAAATATTTCAATTCCGAGTCGATGGATTCAGGGGTATTTTGGTCATTTCACCCACTTTCGCGCTGTAGCTATAATTTATCATTGTAATTAGTTATTTGCGATGTTATTTATACTGTGTAATTGGTTTGACTAGATTCGGGCCACTCGGAGTCGGATATTCGCGGCAAGAGGGTTGTCTCTTAGCGGTTTTGTACCGGAATCGAGGTAAGTGGCTTGTCTAACCTCGTGTGGGGGAACCTTTACCCTTAGGATATTATGTGATAGTTTAAATGCCTTGTACGCGAGGTGACGGGCGTGTACATGTGCTGGTTGTTGTAACTCACTTTACTTGAATTGTTCAATTCGTGATATTCATGTTCTTAATTTATTAAATTGTGACATTTACCTGGTATTCGTTAGGGAAGCATGATTAGGTAGGATTTATCTGTCTAATTGCCTAATTGTCCTACTGAACTTCTTGATAATTGTTGGCACTAGTCCTCGGTGAAGTTGTAGTTAAGTATATTATATTTTCCGTGTGCGTTTTCTTTATTTGTTGTGTTGGTGGACTGCGGGTTCAATTCCCGGAGATCCCAGGGCTGTGGGTTCGATTCCCAGAGACCCGGAGTGATATGTGGGCTGCGGGTTCGATTCCTGGAGATCCTGAGATTTATTGAGATGTGGACTGCGGGTTCGATTCCCGGAGATCCCGAGATTTATTGAGATGTGGACTACGGGTTCGATTCCCGGAGATCCTGAGATTTATTGAGATGTGGACTACGGGTTCGATTCCCCGAGATCCTGAGTTATTTGTAGGGACTGCGGGTTCGATTCCCGGAGATCCTGAGTTATTGAGATATTATTGAGACATGGGTTGCGGGTTCGATTCCCGGAGACCCAGGGGTACTGTTAATGGGACTGTGGGTTCAATTCCCACAGGTCCTGGACTTATTAATTGAGTTTGTTACTTGTTGTTAGTTAATTGTAGACGGTTGCAGTAATCATTTTATTGTTGTTATTTCGGAATTATTATCGTTAAGATGCTTATTATTGTTATTATCATTTTTGTAACTGTTTTCTCTCAGTAGGGCCCTGACCTTCCTCGTCACTACTCCATCGAGGTTAGGCTTGGCACTTACCGAGTACCGCCGTGGTGTACTCATGCTACTCTTCTGCACACTTTTGTTGTGCAGATCCAGGTACATCAGATCAGGCACATTACAGGTGATTTAGGAGCACTGTGAGGAGACTTGAGGTATGATCTACTACGTCCGCGGATCCGGAGAGTCCCCTTCTATTCTCATTAGTGATATCAGTTATTTCCCTTGGTTCCGTTGTATAGACATTCTTGATGTATAGATCCACAGTTGTACTCTTTCTTAGTCTGTGTTGCCCGTGGGATTCCGGGTCTTGGTGGTATTTTTTTTACAGTGTGTTTGACGAGTGTATGTGCCAAGCGGCACGGATTACATTCCTTTTATCTCATTTCCCGCTAATTCTTATTAAATGTGCATAAGCTTGTATTTTCCGCAATGTGTTAGGCTTACCTAGTCGTGGGGACTAGGTGCCGTCATGACAGGTTCAAGATTGGTGAACTAGGGTCGTGACACACGCAGTCAAAATTTAGTTAACAATCACGCATATGCCACATCATCAGCGATCTGTGTTTACTTAATATGATTAATAGTCACTTGAAGTATCAAAATGATAAAAGGGGTAAGTTGAGGTGTTCAGCTGGTCGTTGAGGACAACTTAGAAGGGCTGTTTGTGTATTTCACCTAGTTAAATGGATACTAAAATACTAATGAAAGAGAGGTATAAATAGTTTTGAAATATTTGAACATATATGTGAAGTTGGAATATCACTCAGTACCTACAAATGATTTAAAGAAACTTTTTTTACTATATTAGAAGTGGTAGTGCACTAGGTGAAGCTGATAGGACTTCGTCGACATGCCTGCTTCAGCTTTTATGTTTTTGCCCTTGGTTTTCAGTATTTTTACATTTGTTGCCACCGAAGAATTCAGTAAATAAAGCCACGTTTTGAAGCATTTTTAAAGCCCACTTTACAACTGTAAAATTTACATGTTTTGTATCTTAACAACACAACGTATGGACTTTAACACTTGACAACTGGGAGTCAGTAGAAAAGCACAAATCTATGAAATTTCATCGGAATTTACTCAGCTTCATCATCTCTTCTCCTCTCTATCTTTCTGTCGAGGTTTCTCCGTGAAAATAATATGACTGGTTAGAATTTCTCTTTTGTTCTTCTTTACTTACTGGTTACAATTGGTAGGGTTTTAAATTAGGGATTTCTATTTTTACATTTTATTTCTCTCTCTTGTTTGGGGTTCGATCTCATTAGGTTTTTTTTTTCAAATACCTATCTTACAGATTGTAACACTTCTAAAATCTTTGGTTTTTTGCCGATGTAATTTGCTTACCAAAGCATTCAACTTTACTGATCTTTAATAATAAATTATGATGCATATCCGTAAGTATAATTTCTTTATCTTTTTTTTGCTGAATCGTTGTGAATGGTATGTGTAGAAGAATGATTATTATCAGCTTCTGAATAATCAAAATTTTGAGGAACACCAATTTCATCACTTGAGATATCATGTTTATTAATTATAATATCTTGAGAATTTTCCTGATTTGTTGAAGGTATCAAAAAAGAAATGGACTGAGAAAGACAAATTAAATGAGCTTTTACCGTCTATTATAGACCAACTTTTTGTGTTGATGGGCCATAATGCTGCAATATGTCTATGAGAAGGGAAACTAAATTAAATTTTCATATTTCCTAGGTTTACTTGTGAAAATTTTCTTTGTGGGTATTGAAGCATGGTGTTTTTCTACACCAACTGATCTACAAGCCTTTCTTGGTTTATATTTGCTACCTGTATCAAAATGTCCGTAGTTTGACTTTGAGATATAATTGATTTGCTCCATTGTTTTGTCTCTTCAATTCTAAAATTTTCTTAGCTTTGCTGTAAAGTTGGTGCAATATAATATAATAGAGAGTGAGGTGGGGAATGCTTTGATTTACAGAAACATAATTTTCAGTTCTAAGCAACCAAATACAAAGAATTTCAAAGGAAAATTATTTTATATCGCCCCAAATAAGATCAAGTATTTTATGTTTTATAATCATATTTATTCTTGTATCACTGTGCACCGCACTATAGTAGTCCATTTCTCATATGAAATATCATTTGTATTAAAAATGTCCATCAAAAATGGATTGAAGGATCCATGTTTTAGTTTTTGATGGCTGAAATTACTTTACGATTAATTGATTAATTCCAGTTGCAAAGGTAGCAGCAAAAGATTATTTCTTTAGTACTGTGTGATTCATCAGTTCAATTTTTGCAGTTTGAATGATTAAGAAAAACAAACATGTATTTATTCCCAGAATACCTTTGTTGTCTTCACAAGATGAAAAACTGCCTATTACTTTAAAAAAACACAATTTCCTATTAGATTATGTTTTGCTATGACGATAAATAAAGCTCAAGGTCAGACATTAGATTTTGTTGAAATTTATTTACGATAGCCTGTTTTTTCCCACGGTCAGCTTTATGTTGCTTTATTGCGACCAAAAAACCTCAAGTTTTGTGAAATTGTTGATCCGACCACCAACAGATGATAGCAACGATGATCATACAACACACAATGTAGTATATGATAAAATCATTCAACTGTCCCTCTTATGAATCAAGAATAACACTATGAGCAATCACTTATTTGAGATTTGATGTACATGTGACTAATATCCTGCAAAAGATTGATCCTCATCGCCTACAAATTGGATTGATATCACATAGATGTTTTTGCATCTTGAATCCTTGCTTCACTAAAGAGCCTAAAGGTGAATACTACTTGAATATTGCAGTAACTATCCGATAAGTAATTTTTTTCTTGAATATACATCTAATACTTGAAACCTTGCTTTGATTAATGATTTTACGTATGAATCTATATGTGTACATGTTTGCCTATTTCTGAATAGATTCCAATAGTGTACCAAATAAAATTCTTCTTCTTCTTTAGTTGTTCGAAATATGATATCTCCTTATATTCTCCAGAATAAATGAAAGAGCTTGGTTTAGTTTCTTCAATGGAGATCTAAAATGAATTTGTTCAATATCATCTTACTAATATTCCACAAAACTACTTGATGATTCCAAGGTAAGTTTCTCTTTCTTAGTTTAAATGTTATTTGACGAAATTTTCCAAATTGTTTTGAGTTCTTTAGAAAAGAATGATATCTTAATATTTTTATTTTACCTTCTCAGTTTCCCTTAACTACATAATTTCTTTTGTTGAATACTTACGTAGGTCCTGAAGACATATTTGAAAAAAGAATTGTTATTCTCGCAGATTCTTGCCATTATTGGTTGCAATAATTCTGCTATCTTTAGGTTTGGGCCAGTGTAGACATAAAAGAACAGAGAGTTCAATGCTAAAAAAGATAAAACATAACCTTGTGAATGAACCTCTTAAAGTATGAAAGTTTATGTTGGTCATCTTATTCATCATGCAGGTATAGATGTTCTTGGGTGAAAATGGTTTTAGTTGACTGGTTATAGTACTTTATATCATGGAGTTGTTACCTACCGGTCATTGATTTGACTGAGATAAATTAATTTTTTGCTTGACTTTGGGACATTAATGAGTCTTCTGAGCTATATACTAACTGATGCTGATCATATCTCAACTCTGTTCTTACCTTAAGTGAAGAGTCATTTCTGTCAGTTCTTTAAAGTTGTAAATGTAGCTCTACAATTGAAATTCACCTGTCACGTGTAATTAGGTAGAGATGCATGATATTAGAACTGATAGTTGCTTATCACTTATTAAATGCAGATATATAATAGTAAAAACTAAATGTGGGAAATGCACATGAAACAAAAGTTTTATCTAAGAGTTTTATGTGGATTGCATGCGATTTGGTGTTACATGGTAGTCTATTTCTCTCGTGGTTCAACAATATGTTGTACTAATATTTGGTTTCAAGAAAGATTTTTTGTGATTATAATTTGAGAGTGTAGCTCTTTTTATATTTTAAATTATTTATATGGTGACATCTGAACATGAATGAAACTGCTTACAAGTTTCACGAGCTCTTGTTGCATGGACTCCTATTCTTTTTGTTTTTGCAAACAAAGTTGAGCAATCTAACTTCGCTTATTTATTCAGTAAACTTTACTCCATACATGGTTATTGAAATTTTTCATTGCATTAGTAAAATCACAAAAAAAATTTTTAATTATTAAAGCCACAGAACTTTACATATTGTATCGATGAAGTTATAATGCTCTTTTTTATTATTAAAGTCATGAATTGTCACGACCCAAATTTTCCCCCAACATCGGGATCGTGATGGCGCCTACTCGTGGTAGCTAGGCAAACCACTGTATTCATACTATCCTGCTTTTAACACAATTTTACTTAAATAAATGCGGAATGCTTTATCGAAATAGAAATAACAAATCACAAGGTGAAAATCATACTGAAATCCTCTACCCAAGACGTGGAGTCACCAACTCACAAACTACTATGGAATACTACACATAAAAGTCTGAAGGAAATATAACATAATTCTGTTTGTCTCGGAACAAAGAGACTACAGCTAATAACATAAATAAAGAGAGAGACGCCGGGCCTGCGGACGTCTGCAAGCTACCTCGGTCTCAAATATGATCAACTCCCACGCAATCTATTTACTGCTGCTGCTGCTCCTGATCGTAACCTGGACCTGTGCAAAAATGCACAGAAGTGTAGTATCAGCACAACCGACCCCATGTGCTGGTAAGTGCCTGGCCTATCCCGGCGAAGTAGTGACAAGCCTAGGACCAGACACCCACATAAACCTGTGCAATTTAATATATATATATGTGTACCACAAAATAACAAGAAATAACCAAGTATTAACACAATAAGGAATATCTCAAAGTGTTCAACAATTAACCACAGTTAATAATTTCACAAGGAAAAACAAAGTATAATGTAAACACAAGTAATATCAATTCAAGAAATAGCAAGCAGTTGCACGGCATCACACTTCGTGCTTTTACTCTCATCCTCACCAAATAAACAAATAAAGTACACGGCATCACCCTTCGTGCTTTTACTCTCATCCTCACATCCATAGTACGGCATGATCCTTCGTACATGGTTCAATAACGGGGCACGGCATGATCCTTCGTGCATAATCAATAAATAAACATGGCACGGCATTAACCTTCGTGCATGCATAAATAAATAAACATGGCACGGCATTAACCTTCGTGCATAAATAAATAAACATGGCACGGCATCACCCTTCGTGCATTATCACTCTTCCTCACCCAAATAACAATCACAGTTAAGGGCAAGAAAGAAACAACAATTCATAAACCGTCCCATCAAGGGCAATTAATAATTATCTTCACAACAAGTCCCAACAAGGGAAAACAATAACAATTCATCTGTAATATATCTCAAAATAATCAATTCTCAACGACTCACGGTCATACTAGACGCCAGTGTATGGATGCTCATCACCACAGCCCATACACCGCACTCGATCACATAACACAAAACACATAATCCTATTCCCTCAAGCTAGGATAGAACAAACACTTACCTCGAATGCTTATGAACGATTCAATCCGTGGAAATGTCTTTTCTTTCAATTTGGCTCCAATCCAACCGTATCTATACACAATTGATTTAATATCATCAATTCTACTCAACAAACTAATTCTTAAGACCAAATACAACTTTTACAACATTCTGCCCGGAATAGTGAATTTCAACCCCGGGCCCACATGGTCGGAATTCGGGGTTAGGACCAAAATCCGGTTACCCATCCCCCACGAGTTCATGTATATAATTTGTTTCAAAATCGGACCTCAATTCGAGGTCCAATTCCCCAATTTATGAAAAAACCCTATTTTCTAATAAAAACAAGAATCCTACCATGAAAACCTTTGATTTTTATTGAAAAACATGTTTAATGATGTTAGGAATTGAAAGAACTAAGTAAAAAGTGACTTACAATTGTTTTGATGAAGAAGGAATCCGTGAAGAATCGCAAATGGGTGTTTTTGTTTTGTAAAAAGTGAAGAAATGAACTTAAAATCGTGTTTTACAGGTCTCTGTGTTCGCATTTGCGAACATGGGTTCGCAATTGCGAACCCCGACCAATTTCTGGAGTTTGAAAAATAAGCTAAGGCTGGGAAGTTCGCATTTGCGAATATTTGTTCGCATTTGCGAACACTGGTAGACAAAGGGACAGTTCGCAATTGCGAACTAAGTTCGCATTTGCGAACCAAGGCAGTATGGGGCAGTGTTCGCATTTGCGAACTGTTTTCGCATTTGCGAACATAGGCAGGCCTGGGGACGTTCGCATTTGCGAACAATTGTTCGCATTTGCGAACAAGGCTGGATCAATGGGGCTTCGCATTTGTGATCAGGGTTCGCATTTGCGAGCCCTGCCTTGTACTGCCCCCTTCGCAATTGCGAAGCCAACAGCTGGGTGAAAAACCAGCAGTGCAACATTTTAGAATTTCATCCAACGGCCTATCAAATCTTTACCCGAGCCCCCGGGCTCCAAACCAAACATGTACATAACCTCAAAAACACATTATGAACTTGTTCGTGCGATCACATCGCCAATATCACTTCGTTTTAATCAAATCAAGCCTCAAACTCATGATTTTTATACTTTTGATTTTCAAAACTTCTTAACTTGGAACTCAAGGTCCAAAACATCTCAAACGACATCCGAATGTCACCAAACTTTACAGAAATCACATATATAATATTTAAGACTTGTACTGGGCGTCGGAACCAAAATACGAGCCCGATACCAAGGTCAATTAATTTATTTCTTTTAACAATTACATCAAAAACAATTTCACATAAAAATTCATAACTTGGGCTCTAGGCCTCAGAATTCGACTCTGGACGCATGTCCAAGTCCCATATTTTTCTACGGACCTCTCGGGACCATCCAATCTCGGTCCGGATCCGTTTACCAAAAATGTTGACCGAAGTCAACCATATCAATATTAATATCATTTTTATCCAAATTTCTCATAGAATTCATATTTTCTATCACAAAAATCTTTCCGGCTACATGCTCGGATTGTGCACGTAAATCGAGGTAACATGGAATGAGGTTTTCAAGGCCTCAGAAGTCCGAAATGATTAATAAAATAAGTGATGACCCTTTGGGTCGTCACATGAACTTTACTTGTTGAATGAGTAAAGTCACACGACTATCTTTTTATATCATTAATTAACTAAATAATATTTAATTTATTATAAATAAAACTTACTGGGAAGTAAAAATTTTGGCACCGAAAAATGACAGCTATATTAACCTCTTTACCTTTAGCTTAAGAGTATTGATCTTATATAAAAAGCTTAATATTAACCAACAGAATTTTTATCATACAACTTCATGATAGGACAACTGACATCCTAAAGCATTCGTTTCCAGTAACCAAGCCTAATACAAAATATATTATCACATTTGCTAACTAGTCAGACTATATTTTATTCAGGTTAGTTTTATTGTTCGTAGTAATTCAGTTACTTAAAATTTGATGGTATCGTACGAACATAATGAAGCTTGTAATGTGTATATCATGTTCTATTTTTTATTTTGTTTTCCGTTATATTTTATTTCTTTTTCAAAGTTCATCATTTCAGGGATGTCTCTTTTAGTTGTTTCAGTCATTAGATTCTACATTTTTGTTCCAGCAAGCTTAGCATATTGAATCTTTTAGAAAATTGTTAACCTTTGTTTAGTTCTGTCATGGCGGTGGTGTATACGGATTTGCCTAAAATATCCTAACAAATAAAAAGGTGGCTTGATTGTTTCAAACCAGCAACTTCATAGTTGAATATTCAGATTTGCTTGGAATGTTATGTGTATGTTAATTTTTTTCTTTCATTTTAGATTGCGATGAAAGTTTCTGATCGCTTGTATGAGGTTCTAAAATTTTTTCTTCTAAGTTATGTGAACATAGGGAGATCAAACAGTCTCATTTCGTTTTTTAATAAAAAAAATACCAATGCTCCTACTGCAGATTACATGAAAATATTCCTAGCTTGAGAAACAGAACCAGCAAGAAGGCCAACCTAATTTAGCTTATCATTTGAACCATATGGAACTTCACTACAAAATAGTTTAGCAATCTGGTAGAAATTCATAACAAAGAATTTGAATATGTTAAGTAAGACCCTATACAACTGAGCTATTAATTATTGCACATGCAGCAAGTTGATGGCTACTTGATGGAGGCTTTGTTTACTTGTGCTCGAGTCTTGACGAAGTCCGACACATGAAGCTTATTCACGTTCCAAAGGTTTGTTATCTTTGGTATTTTATTTATGCATTCTCAAATTGATAGTAGTCTGTGTAATGCTGGTTTAATCTTTTTTCCCTCTGCACAGATCCAGGTCAAGGGTTCTCTCATACTCACCTCCTCATTCAAGACGCGATGAACATGGAGGAAAATCTAATGATATTTACAAAGGCAAAGAGAACGCTCTGAAGATAGAGTATATCACTGAATTTGGTGGCGCTGATGGTGGGAATAAGCCTAAATTTGAAGGATATTCTATACCACTGTCTCCTCCATCTCGAACTGATCCATTAAACCGGTCGGAGCAGTTGACCTTTAATTCTTGCAAAGCTAGATTGGACAGCCTTTTCTCTGCTGTAGCTTATCATCGATTTGTTAGATGAGGAACTTAATAGCCTTTTCATCCTATGAGAAACAGAATATTATTCCAACTGCTAAATATTCTAATCTACATTGTTACACATCCTAATCATATTGGGCAATTTACCTATTGTTGTATCTATTCTATGTACAGCTAATTCAAGAGAATTAAGTTTTATCAACTTCGTATTTTCTACCACATGGAATGCAGATAATGTACATTGGCCTCTCGATTGGAAAAAATGGATATATAAAATGGATAAGTGCTTCATTTTGTAACAAGTTATAAGGATTTTAGTTTAAATACTTATCTATCGATAGATCCTATCCCTGCTTATGTTTGCATAACTACTGACCATTATTGAGATCAATATAACTTCTTGCTTTATGTCAGAACAACATATTTTATTTTTTATTTTAGTTTAAATACTTGCCAATCGATAGATTTTATCCCTGCTTCTGTTTGCATTACTACTGACCACTGTTGAGATCAGTATAACTTCTTGCTTTCTGTCAGAACAACATATTTTATTTTTTTGAGTATTACTTAAGAGTCAAATCATTTTTGCATTTATAATTATACTTCTGCGAAAATGAGGTAGCAAGCATAATTGCTAAGGAAATTAATACTTTAGCTCTAAACTGGCCCATGCAATTTCTTTTGAATCTGTTGCTTCAAATAATCAGAGTACAACCAAAAATTTACGGTTATTGGGCCCGGGCACAGCTCGGGCTAATCGTCACTAGTATACAAAATAGAGAAAACTATCCTCTATAGCCCCTCAAAATTTTAATAGCCCATGTTTTGACCCACTTTCAAAAAATGGCCATTCGGCCTAAATATATTGCATATACTAGCCGAACAGAATGAGTATGACAACATAAGTGCTTGTAGCTCAGTGGGTAGAGCGCCTATTTCCTAAGCAGATGGTCGCAGGTTCGACCCCTACCTAGCGCAATAAAGAAATTTGTTTTTGCAATGTATAAATATTGTATCCTAAGTTCATCATTGGTGTACATTGAGCCTATCTCAACTGCGCTTGTGTATCTAAAGTGTATATATTTGTGTATCCCAAATATAACTTGTATCGTGAATATATAATCGTATAATGTGTATTTTCTAATATTTTGGAGTGTATCATGTATTTTTGTATAGTGACAGTCGTTTTGTATATATTTTGTATAGTAACATCTATTTTGTATATTTTTTGTATAGTGACAATCTATTTTGTATATTTTTTGTATAGTTACATCTATTTTGTATAGTTACATCTATTTTATATATTTGCTGTATAGTGACAATCTATTTTGTATATTTTTTGTGTAGTAACAATCCATTTTGTATATTTTGTATAGTAACTATCTTTTTGATGTAAGAATATGTCATTACATCATAGGCCTTCATTTCTTAAATATTGGTTGAAATTTTTTCTGGGTGCCCGATTTTTGTGTAGAAAGTCATCAATCTCATTAAAACACTTCCTTTTACAGGTGTTCTTCATTATTTCGTATCTGATATTTTCAGGTCTTTAGTTCAATCATCAATGTTAAAAGCGCAACACATTATATGTAGATTAAGTGAAGCTCGTGATCTCAAACCGGTTGAGTTGCCCGCAAATCTTTTCGATATTTAACTGAAGAAAGGTAAAGCGCTAAACTTCAAACCATGTGCCATTCGGTGGAGATTTCTCGGTTATCTAAGAAAAAATGGAATCTGACATGGTTAAATAAACATAATTTTGCGACAAAAAATGATCATCGTAACTAATTCATGATGATGTCGTATGGATGTATATGTTTACATCTCAGTTAATAAAAAGCAAAAAGACAAAGGTATAAGATGGACGAATTATAAAACAGTTGCAATATGAATGCCCAGAAATGTGGTTGCTTTCTATGAATTATCGCTATATTGATCCTACTACGTTTCCCTGTTACTATTTATTGGCTACTGAGAATTGAATATGGTTGTGTTCTGTTCACATGGGAAGAAGACATATGTCATAGTTGGCTGACTCTGTAATTGGCAGATTTTAGTAAAATTTATATGGAAGAAGACACTGAATTTCAGGCGTGGGAATTAGTAATATTTCTGGCTAGCACTTGTTTTATTTTTAGGCTATGATTTGTTAGGGTTAATTTGTGGGCTACTGGATGAAATTTGTTTTGCCCGATGGGCTACAAATGATATTTGCTCTACAAAATATAGTAGAAAGTTAAGAACCTTTTTTTCTCGAACCCATTTGTTGTTCGGACTATTACTGCTGACTACAATGCAGTAGGACATACAAGCTTCAGGACATATTTTAGAAAAAAGTTTCTGCACATTTTAAAGAAAGTCTTTCTAAAAGATTTGTTGGAAACTATTTCTGAAACTCTCCTAAAACCTAGTAAAGCATATCCATTCATCAGCAAACATAACCAGAAGCACAAACATAGCTAACACTTTCTTCCTTGTGTTAGTTAATAACATAAATAACCCTTCATTAACATACAAAAGTAGAAGAAGACACATACCAACACTTATTTCATGTTGTAGTAATAACACACTACAACACTACTAGTCATAACTTAGTTAATAACATATATAACTCTTCATTAAACTACAAGAGTAGAAGAAGACATATCCCAACACTTCTTTCATGTCATAGTAATAACACATGTAAATAACACTACACTATTAGTAATAACTACCACAGTAGAGGACTGATCAGAGCTCGAAGAGTGGACTGATCAGAGCTCGAAGAGTGGGGAAGCTCACTGCGTAGATTTCGCATCTACATCCGAATCAGGAGCTCTCTTATCACCTGCAAAAAAATGACAATTACATATATAGGAAAGAAAGGCAAACAAGTGTTGGCCCAAACCAAATTTAAACCATCAGCTTTCCCATCATCACTTGTTATACAAAACAATCGCACGGAGCAAAAACCTTGAAACAAAAGGTAAACAAGCTGCAATGACAATGAATTTGAATTTTTTAGGTGTAACATAATTTTGATGTGCAGGAAAACTCCTGTCCTACCGAAAATTTACCAAATGGACCTAATTAGCTGCTGAAAGGTCAGTGACAACTAAAAGAGCCGTCAACAATCAAAAGACATGAAGCTCAACTGCACCCAGGAGGCCAGGACCCATATAAACATGGACCTGATTTTTCAAGAATCTCAAACTCTTTATAGCAAAATCTGGCTAGGTATTAGATTTCAAAATTGTTGACTAGACCAAGGACCTCAAAATTCCTGTGTTTCCGATACCAAGCAAAACAAATAAATCCACCAACCCAAATCAAACCAAGAGCATCGAGAATAGTTCAAATCTAGTGATTTCTAACCAACAGCAGCTCAAAACATGCGCTGATTTGAGTAACAAGGCAACAGGAAACAATGAAAGTAACAAAAAAATGATAGAAAAGAAAAACTCAAAACTCAATGCATATTACAACTTTAAAGGAGTGACTAACACAAAACAATATAAGTAGATAAGCAGTGTAAGTAACAAGGAAAGGAGAAGATGCAGATTAAAAAGTCTACCTTCAATCACTAAAGAAGGTTTCTTAAACCTGCAAAATTTCACATCTCTGTCTCCATTAATTCCCCACCACGCCAATGCTTGAAAAGTCTTTAGAGCATTGGAATCATCATCCGCAGTAGCATCTACATCAGCATCCCTAGCTTGAAAGGTGATATAACACCACATCCCAGAAGCATATGATGTGTTCACAGTCACATTTTTCACAAATTCGTATTTTGTAGCCTAAATATAAATAAAGACAGCCAAATATTCAATCAATCGCAGAATATAAGTTTTCAAAAAAAGAATGAGGCAGTTAATTAAGCAATTACTTACATTCCGCGAATTGAAATCTTTAATTGCTAACTTGGAGAGTTCAACAAACTTGGGTCTGCTCTCCTTACCCCGGTGGGGAATAATTGGAGCCCCAATAGCAGCATTCAAAGTCAAATCCAGAGTGATATCAAAACCCTAATTGCAGAAATGACAAATCAAAAAAGAGACGCCTAAAAAAAGCATGCATATTTGATACTAGCGTAGGACCTACCTCGCTCTCCCTGACCTGCCTGTGATACTCATCCTTATGTTCGATGCTCATCTTGCGACCGTCAGCATAGGTAACAAGATCATCATCAGAATCGGAGCAATCTTCTGGTCCTGTACTTATTCGCACTCCCACACGAGGAATCTCAGCCATCGCACTATGACACCGCGGAAACTGACGAATGAATACAAGGCCTAACCCTAAGAAACGCACGCTTTTCCCAATCCAGATATACTAGTGCTGTTAGGCCCGTATAAACCCAAACACTAAATAAAGTGGAGAAATCTATATCATGTGGCTAAAAAATAAGAAAAAATGGCATGGTATAACAACACATAAAGAGAATTGTGTTAAGAATAAAATTCTGTTCGGAGTGAATGTCTATCTTGCATAGAGTTTTACTTTGTGACAAAGTTATTTTTTCCTATAAATAGAGGTGTCTTACCCAATTGTAAATCATCCTAAAATTCAATAAGAATTCTCTTTCTCTCTTTCTGTGCAATATTGCTCTTGTTCTTTTATTATTTTATAATATGTTATCAGCACGAGACTCTACCGTCTCAAGAAGCTCTTTGAAAAGATTAAGATAATTTTTCTCCTTTTTTTAATTATGACTAACTGTGACGACCCAAAGGGTCATCACCTGTTTTACTCACTTGTTCCGCACTTCTGAGGCCGTGAAAACCTCATTCTATGTTGTCTCGATTTACGTGCATGATCCGGTCATGTAGCCGGAAAGTTTTTGTGATAGAATATGTGAATTCTATGAGAAATTTGAAGAAAAATGATATTAATATTGATATAGTTGACTTCGGTCAACATTTTTGGTAAACGAATCCGGACCCGAGATCGGACGGTCCCGGAAGGTCCGTAGGAAAATATGAAACTCGGGCATGTGTCCGAAGTCGAATTCCGAAGCTGGAATTATTAAAGAAAAATGAATTAAATGACCTTGGTATCGGGCTCGTATTTTGGTTCCGACGCCCGGTACACGTCTTAAATATTATATATGTGCTTTCTGCAAAGTTTGGTGACATTTGGATGTCGTTTGATGTGTTTTGAACCTTGAGTTCTAAATTTGAAAGTTATGAAACTAAAAAGGATGATAATCATGAACTTGATGCTTGATTTGATGAAAACAATGTTATATTGGCGATGTGATCGCACGAGCAAGTTTGTAATATATTTTTGATGTTGTGTACACGTTTGGTTTGGAGCCCGGGGGGCTCGGGTAAAGATTTGATAGGCCGTTGGTGCAATTTATGAAAAATAACACTGTTGGTTTTTCACCCAGCTGGTGTCTTCGCAAATGCGAAGAATTTGTTGCAAATGCGAAGGGGGCAGGCCAAGGCTGCGTTCGCAAATGCGAAACCCTGATCGCAATTGCGATGATGCCCAGGAACGCTTGAGTTCGCAAATGCGAACTAAACCTCGCAAATGCGAGGCCTTCAGTAATCCGCCTAGGTTCGCAAATGTGAACATATTGTCGCAAATGCAAAGGCCCCAGTGTCCCAGCCCAGTTCGCAAATGCGAACTTTTTCTCGCAATTGCGAGAGCCACAGACCCCAGACCTGATGTGTTCGCAATTGCGAACAAATATTCGCAATTGCGATATCCGCAGCTGTGCAAATTTATATTTAAACGAATTTTCAAGCTCTTTTCTTCATTCATTCAAAACCCAACACACCACACACGAACCCTCAAGAGCAAATTCGCTCCAAAGCACTTGTAAGTCACTTTTTACTTAATTCTTTCAATTCCTAACAACATTAAACATGTTTTTCAATAGAAATCAAAGGTATTCATGGTAGAAATTCTTGTTTTTGGGTAGAACCTAGGGTTGTCATGAATTGGGGAATTTGACCTCGAATTGAGGTCCGATTTTGAAACAAATCATATATTTGAACTCGTGAGGGAATGGGTGACCGGATTTTGGTCCGAACCCCGAGTTCCGACCACGTGGGGCCAGGGGCATTTTGGGAAATTTTGGGATAAACTTTGAGAAAACCATTTTTAAGCATCCAAACTAAGTTTTATAATATTTATTAATGTAATGGAATCAATTGTGATAGATTCGAACAAGTTAAAAGCGGAAATTCGAGGTAAAACTATAGTGGAAGGATAATTTGGACTTTAAGGCTAGAGGTAAGTGTTTGTTCTATCCTAGCTTGAGGGAATAGGATTGTGTGCTATGTGCTATGTGATCGAGTGTGGTGTATGGGATGTGGTGAAGAGCATCCATACACTGGCGTCTAGCATGACCGTGAGTCGTTGTTGATATTTGTTGTGAGATATTTTTAAGATGAATTATTGAACCCTTGCCGGGTTGTGGAATTGTACATTGTTTTCCCTTGCCGGGACTTGCTGTAAAGTGGATTATTGCTTTCCCTTGCCGGGACCTTGTTGTGATGATTGTTGTGTCCTTTGCCGGGACGGTTCATGATTATTCTTTTCATTCTTTGCCCTTAACTGTGATTGTTATTTGGGCGAGGAAGAGTGATAATGCACGAAGGGTGATGCCGTGCCTTGTTTTACTATTTCCGCACAAATGTTAATGTCGTGCCTTATATTATTGATTATGAACGAAGGGTAATACCGTGCCTTGTTATTGATTATGCACAAAGGATCATGCCGTGCCTTGTGATTGATTATGCACGAAGGGTAATGCCGTGCCTTGTTATTGAACCATGCACGAAGGATCATGCCGTGCCATGTATGTGAGGATGAGAGTAAAAGCACGAAGGGTGATGTCGTGCACTTTTATTTGCTTATTTGGTGAGGATGAGAGTAAAAGCACGAAGGGTTTTTGCCGTGCAACTATTTGCTATTCCTTGACTTGATATTAACTGTTTCCATTATACTCTAATTTCCATTGTTGATTTAATAATTGTTGCTAACTGTTGAGTTTCCCCTCTTATGATATTTTTTGTTGAATTTGTTACTTGATATTTCTTGTTATCTTGTGGTGTACATATGTATATAGAACTGCACATGTTTATGTGAGTGTCCGGTCCTAGGCTTGTCACTACTTCGCCGGGATAGGCCAGGCACTTACCAGCACATGGGGTCGGGTTGTGCTGATACTGCACTTCTGTGCGTTTTTGCACAGGTCTAGGTTTTGATCAGGAGCAACAACAGTAGTAAAGTATATTTGTGGGAGTTAAGCATTCCAAGACCGAGGTAGCTTGCAGGCGTCTGCAGGCCCAGCGTCTCTTCCACTTACTTACATTATTTGTTGTGGTCTCTTTGTTCCGAGACAGACATATTATATATTATTTTCTTTCAAACCTTTTTGTGTAGTATTCAGTAGTAGTTCGTGAGCTGGTGACTCCACGTCTTGGGTAGAGGATTTCATTAGTGTTTTACCTTGGTATTGCTTAATTCTATTTTGAAAGTCTTCCGCACTTATTTAATTAACGTTATTGTTCTTGTTGATAAAAATGAGTATGAAACAACGATAAAAACAAGATAATGTTGAATGTAGTGGCTTGCCTAGCTTCCAAGAGTAGGCGCCATCACGATCCCGATGTTGGGGGAAAATTCGGGTCGTGACACTAACATTATGAAAAGAATGTTTGTTGCCCTTGAAATTTCGGGCAAGAACTATATGACATCGGTGTTGGATGTTGGAATCCACTTAGATGTAATGGGTCTTGGATACACCATTAAAGACAGAAATAAAGCATCCACCCAAAACTGTGCTAAGGCCTTGATTTTTTTACGTCATCACCTTGATGAAGGGTTAAAAAATTAATATCTCACGGTTAAAGATCCACTTATTTTGTGGAATGGCTTAAAAGAAAGATATGACTACTTAAAGTTGGTCACTCTTCCACAAGCATAATATGATTGGGCTCATCTGAGGCTCCAAGACTTTAAGTCTGTTTCTGAATATAATTTTGCGATGTTCAAAATTACTTCTAAATTGAAACTCTGTGGAGAACTACCAATAATTATGATATGTTTGAAAAACGTTTACAACATTTCACGCCTCTAATATGGTTTTGCAACAGCAGTCACTACTAGAAACTAGATCTATAGCAATGCTTTTTATTGCTACGGTTAAGTAACTGTTGCTATATATGGTGTATTGTTACGGTTTTAACCGTTACATATAATTGTTGGAGCCGCAGGACATTTAGCAACTGGACCGTTGCAATAGCTTTAAAACCGTTCCAATAGAGGTATGTATGGCAACGGCTTTGTATAACCGTAGCAATAAATATATCATGGTATAAATTGTTACGGTTATTTTATTCCTTCCTTCTTTTTCACCCAAATTTTCTATACCCGCTAAAATGAGAGGGGCCTTTAATCTGTTTTCAAATTTTGTTTTTTAGTTTTTATATCTAATAAAATACCAAATATATGTAAAACCCTAATTCATTTTAGCATACAAGTTTCATCGAAAATTACGAGGAGATTGGCTTTCACATTCTTATCCATAATCGACAATCTCATTCAGGCTTCTCCGTAATCCACAATCCCGTCAGTTCCGACGATCCACAATGTCCTCCAGTCTCAACGACTCCTCTATAATCGGCCGCACCGGAGGCGGCGTTTTAATTCTTTAGAGTTTCTCCAAATCTTAATCGGTAAATATATTATTATTGCAAAAGTTTTTTAACTCGTATGGGTGTTGATTTTGGGCCTCATTCATGAATTAATCAACTGGGTATATCAATTTTGAAAGTGGATCTCATCAAGTTGAGTATATGCTCATGGTTGAAGGCTTATTTTTTAGCAGTTTTTAAATTTATTTTTATTTAAATTTCTGGGTTGGTTGCTCATGGTTGGTTTTTTGTGCTTTTGTCTAAATTTTTGTATATTTGTAAGCTTCCTTAATGTGGGATTTTGGTTTTGTATTTATTTGATGGTTAATTTTCTATATGTGTTTTGAAGTATAGTCACTCCTAAAGCTTAAAGTCCAGATGCAGGGAAGCCATTGAGGAAACAAAGAAAAAGATCGATACAGAAAATCCAATTCTGTGGGAAAAAAGGCGTGTTCTATCGTTATGTACAAAGTGAAAAAAGTCATGAATAATTTCAATAATCTTGGGTTAGCTGATTAATTATGCTTCTGATTGGTTAAAGTTACTATGATTCTTCTAATTTAATTAAGTATCTTTCTTTTGAAACTGAACTATGTTATATGGAATCATAGAATTAGCACTTAGAACAGATTGATAAATGTTAAAATATTGTCAATTCTTGCTCTACTTCTGCTGCTATACTTATTCTAGTTGCTATCACATTGGATATATAAACGCGTAAAAGAGAGAGCATTTTAAGCCAATAGCTGTCCGGTCGAGTGCACAGAATTTGTATCCAAAACTTTAAGTTTCTCTGGCTATTCACAACACAAGTTTTTTATGCACTAGAAAGAAGGGATTTTGTATTGCATTAAGTACAACATATCATATATGTAAAAGAAAAGAGTTCATTTTTTGTGTTTCTTTCTTATTGTTATTGGATTTTGTTGCAATCATCATACTGATGATTCATTTTGTAGCTGACCATATTTTTGTATATCAAATAGTAGAATTTGATAAGGTGGTCTGTAGATATTATGAGGTGTATTTATATATATATACAGAGCCTTTTCTAATTTGACTAGTGATGAAGTCTTTGTTTATGAATTAGTGTAAGATGCTTGAGTGTGTGTAGGTGGGGGTGTAAGATGCTTGAGTGTGTGTAGGTGAGTGTAAAATCACATTCAAATCAGATCAAAATCCGCAAAAATCAGTCAAAGAAGACCTCAAAATTCCAAAATATAGCGAATTAGAGAGTTATTTGTGGGATTCAAGAGCTTTATTTGCGATTGGGATCGAGATCTGCATCACTGCCTGATTCCGCTATTGATTTAGATAGACCAAGCTAAGCTTTTAGGGCTTCTATTCTTCTGCTTATAGGTCTGTGACTTGGATAGTTTAATAGCAGAAGCCTTCTCTTCTACAGGCTAACTGTTTAAGTGATGAAGAAAGTATTTGACTTGCATTCTTACACAGACTATAAGAAGCATCACATCTATTTCTGTTTTGATTTTTGCCTCGCCAATAAAATACAATTGTCCTTTTCTGTGATTGCTTCTTCAGAAAAACCAAGCAATATTTCTTTCTCCAATTTGGATGGTTGTCTTTTGCTTAATTTCCTGAATTGTGCTTAGCTGATACTGAGAATCATCTGATGCATCAAGGAAATAAAAGATAAAATTGTGTAATATGCGTTCATTAAGGGAGTGCTTTTTGTTATATAATGGCGCTTCCCATTTTCATATCCTTCTGCAGATGGAGCTGGCTAATTACCTGTACGATAACCTCTCTTATGTATCTGATGTCCGTATTTATGGCCCTGCACCTTCACAAACTATTACGCTAGCGGCTCTTTGTTCTTTCAATTTGAAAGATGTCCACCCAACAGATATTGCAACTTTCCTTGACCAACGGGTTTGGAAATAAAACTTCTTCCTAGCTCATGCATAATTATGATTTTACTCTCACAGAAATGAGATTGGGATCTGGAAAACAAATCATGTCTATATATATGTGCAATACATCTTTAAGCTAGCGCAGGTATGCGTGCTAACAGTTTAAGAGAACACGTAAATGAAGAAGGTTTTTCTTAATAACAATGTTTTCCATTACGTTCTAAGAAGAGAAATGTTTGGGTTGTAGTGAGTTTTGTTCTTGGAAGTTTTATTCCGTTGAGTGTGATGATACTTGCTAAATGATCCTAATTTTGATACAGAGGCACAATTGTTAATCCAGCTTGTTAATTTCCAAAAAAATTTCACAATAGAACTCTTGGTAATGATATTTTCAATGATGATGGGGTGATTTACTTGTTTTTCTTTCAAGCTATGGCTTAATTTATCCTCTTGAAGAGTAATGACTTTATTTATCCTCTTTTGTAGGTGGATTAAATCAAGAAATCTAAGAAGATGATGAAAATGAAGAGCTAGACCGTACTTGAGATGAAATTTGAATTGCTATAGATGAATGTTCTATAGGAATCTTTTGTTATCAACCTTGTTAAAACTAATTACTCTCTTGAAATGTATTAAACTTGTGCATTTAGGGTAGAACATTTGTTTTATGGATACTATTTGCTTGATGGATAATTTATATTATTAAAAGTTTCACTTTATGATTTATTTAAATTTTAGTTTTATTATAATTTATTTTATATACATAAATATTTATTTATAATAGGGACTATATTATTTTTTTCAACTGAATTGTTGCAATAGCTTACAAGAACCGTTGCAATAGGACACAAACCGTTGCGATAGGTCATACAAACCATAACATATAAACTGGTCGTGCACAAAAATAAAACCGTTGCAATAGGGGAAAAGGAACCGTTGTTATATCCATAAATAACCGTAACAATAGCTTACAAAAGTATTGCATTAAATAATATGGTAACGGTTAAGAACCGTTCTATATACACTATAGTAACGGTTTTATACCGTTCCAATTGGAAAATATATCCGTTCCAATAGAGAAAGGGAAACCCGTTGCGATAGCTGCATCTATGACCGCAGAGAGTCTAAACCGTTACAAGAACCGTTCCCATAGACCTATTGCCACGCGAGCTGATGGAACGGTTTGTAAACCGTTCCCGTATCTGTATGGCAACGGTTAAACAATCTATGGGAACGGTTTTCCAACCGTTACTGTAGGCCAATTTTTCAGTAGTTACAGAGAGAAAGGTTTCAAGAAGTACTATGAGCTGATTTTTCTTCTCCTTGTGGTTGAGCGAAACAATGACTTGCTCATAAGAAATCACGAAAATTGACGCAGTGGGTTTACACCATTGCCTGAAGTGGATGAGGTGTATTCTCATTATGCTAAGCATGGAAAAGGCCGTGACTCTATTCGGAGTCATGATCGTGATCATAGTCGTGGTCGTGACTCTATTCGTAATCGTGATCATGGACATAGCCGTGACCGTGGCCGTAGACAAGGAAGAAATTTTTCCGGTGTTAATCATCCCCCAAAGAGAAATAACCACCAAAAGTGGAAAGGGGACGATAAGAAGCCAAAAAGCAGATGGTTCAGAAACTGAATGTTATCGTCGCGGTGGAAAAGGGCATTGGGCAAATATTTGTCGTGTACCAAGACATTTGGTTGAGCTTTATCAAGCATCTCTAAAGAATAAAGGCCCTGAAGCCAATTTTGTCTCTGGCAATGATTTTGACATTACCCACTTGGATGTGGCAGACTTCTTTGAGCGTCCTGATGGAAAAATAGACCACTTGATCGGTGATGAATCCGTGGATAAAGAAGATTGAGTAGTTTGATTTTATTTTTATTTTTGCTTATTTATATTAGTTAGTGAATAAACATCATATAATTATCGTAGTTGACATGAGTAGTAGCCAATTGTATCATTTAGTATGATTTATTTTATGAAATAATATTAGTTTTTTTTATTTGCTTTATGATGCGTCTATGTTAACTAAATACGTGCATCTTTGAATAACTGAATAGCTGGAAACTATTAGAATCATAAAATAAAGTCCTAGAACCTTTTTATTATGCTAAAACGAAAGTGCCTAATATAAGTCCATGCAAACATCAATTGGGAATATAACAAACGCAAACTACTAATGTGGCCCAAATGTACTCTTTCTATTTGTTTTACATGAAATTTGTATTTTTCCTTGTGCTTATGTCACGACCCAAACTCCGGTCGTGATGGTGCCCAACACATTGTTAGGCAAGCCCGACCAATTTTCCAAATAACCAGTCAATCATTAATTAATACTGATCCATTTGGAGATAATAGCCTGTTTTCATAATGGAAACAACAAATGCGGAAACACAAATATACAAAATACAGCCCATTGAATCCGGTGTCACAAGCCTGAGCCTCTACTAGAAAAGAAACACCATATACAATCCAAGTCTAAATAGAGAGACAAAAGACACAAATAGAAGGAAGGAGAGAGATCGGGTCCTGCGGACGCTGGCAGCTACCTCGATGTCTCCTCAGCTAGCAGTAGAAATAGCAGCAATGTATAGCTCAACTACCCTCCAAGATACCTGTATCTGCACACAAGGTGCAGGGAGTGGGGTGAGTATCTTTCAACTCAGTGAGTAATAAATAACAAAAAATATCTGAAAGTAAGAACTCCTGCATTATCACTAAACAACTCTAAGAATAACTGTATAGGTAAATCATCTCTACAATGGTAAGTCCAGTTCCAGTCCACTACTGTCTCACTCGTACCACAACGGTGTACAGCCATCGCACTATATGGATACATATACATGTGTCTATACGGTATAAGTATCTAGATAAGTATAAGGCTGCGGCGTGCAGCCCGGTCCAATATATATATATATATATATATATATATATATATATATATATATATATATATATATATATATATATATATATATATATATATATATATATATATATATATATATATATATATATATATAGTGCTGCGGCGTGCACCCCGATCCAATATAATAGATATACTGTTGCGGCGCACATCCCAATCCAATAATATATAGTGCGCTCACTGGAGGTTTGTACAGACTCCGGAGGGGCTCCTTCAGCCCAAGCGCTATAATACTACGGCGTGTAGTCCGATCCAATATATGTATATGTATATACTGTTGTGGCGTACGACCCAATCCGGTATATATATCAATACCTCACAGTGGGTCCTCAACCCCTCTTAGTCAATACAAACTCTGCCTCTCGGGCCCACTCAGCTAGAACAAGGTATTCAACCCTAGGTATTCTCACTTAGAGTACGAATATAGTACTGGTTCACGTCATGCTATACAACTACAAATAAGACTAGGAGTATGTGTTCAACATGGTATAGAGGTAATTTAGCTCCATAGGCTTCCCTAATACTCTACAAATCGGCACAAGGCCCCAAACATGAAACTAGCCCAATTATATAGGTTTAAGCTCAGTCTCAGTCAATATGCACTGTAAACTATCAATCGGTAAGGACCAAGTCCAAGTCCCCCGTCGCAACGTGTTTCATCCCAACATAGCACTGTATAGTGCAAATATGGGGTTTCAAACCCTCAGTATATCATTTATTACTACCACTCACCTCGAACCGATAAAAGTCCTAGCTCGCTGTCACGACCCAAACCCTGGTCATGATGGCGCCCAACACAATGCTAGGCAAGCCCGACCATACTATTCCTTAAACCAGCCAGTTATTAATTCCAATTAATTCTTAAACAGTAGATGATCATATCAGGTGATAAGCAAAATGTAAAAACATACAAAATACGGTCCCAACCATATCGTGGTGTAACGAGACTGAGCCTCTACAGAATAACATCCTAATACAAACAAGTCTAGGCAAATAGAAAATCAACAAGGTGATAAAGAAGGAGAAAACAGGCTCTGCGGACGCTGGCAGCTACCTCATAATCTCCGCAAAAATAGACAAGGATTAGCAGCTACAATGTCTCAACTGCTCTCGGGCACCTGTGGATCTGCACAGAAAGTGCAGGGGAGTGGGGTGAGTATATTTCAACTCGGTGAGTAACAATAATAAACAATAACTGAAAGTAAGAACTCCTGTGCTATCACTTAACAGTTCTAAGTCAACCCTCACAGGTACGTAATCACTTTAGTAAGTACTATGATCTCCAGTCCACATCTATCTCTACAAGATCCCACACTGATCAAACCCTCACTCGTACCCCTACGGTGTACGACCATCTCAATATATGAAGACACATACCTATGTCTATAATGTATAAGTATTTAAGTAGGATATGAATAAGCATAATGTTGTGGCGTGCAGCCCGATCCAATACATATACCGCTGCGGCGTGCAGCCCGCTCCATTTAACGTCGACGGTGCTCACTGGGGCTGTATACAGACTTCGGAGGGGCTCCCTAGGCCCAAACGCTATGATACTACGGCGTGCAGCCCGATCCAAACATGTATTACTGCGGCGTGCAGTTCGATCCAATATATATGTATATATATATTTATACTGCTGCGGCGCGCAGCCCGATTCCATAATATATACATCGCTCACTGAAAATGTGTGCAGACTCAGACTCCGAAGGGGCTCCTACAGCCCAAGCGCAATAATACTGCGGCGTGCAGTCCGTCCCACATGTATATTACATGTATATTACTGTGGCATGCAGTCCGATCCAATATATATACTGCTGCAGCGTGCAGCCCGATCCAATATAAGTATATATACATAATACCTCATAATGGGTCCTCGACCCTAGCCTAGTCAGTATATACTTGGCCTCTCAGGCCCAATATAATATATCACAGTGGGTCCTTGACCCTGTCTCAGTCAATATAGACTTGGCCTTTCAGGCCCAATATAACATCTCATAGTGGGTCCTTGACCCTATCTCATCTCAATCGGTATAGACTTGGCCTTTCAGGCCCGCTCAGCTAGAACAGGGAATTCCACCCTAGATAATCTCTCTAAATGTACACATCTAGTACGGGCTCATCTTATGCTATATAGCTAGAGCTACGGCTGAGTGTATGTTTCCAACATGATATAAGGGTCACCTAGCTCTATAGGTTCCCTAATACTCTACAGATCGGCACAAGGCCCCAAACATGGCTATCAGCTCAATTGCACAGTTATAAACTTATTATCAGTCACAACACACAGTATACTATTAGTCGGGAAGGACTAAGTCAAAGTCCCCAATCCCAAGGTCACCACGCTCGTCACAAGACGCGAGTCTCATCTCAACATAGCACTGTGAAGTGCTAGTACAGGGTTTCAAACCCTCAGTACATTATTTACTACTACCACTCACCTCGAACCGGTAGAAGCTTCAATCCGCCTTGCGCTTGCCTCGCAAATTAATCTCCTCGGATGCCAAATCTGCTCAAAATCATAGGGAATGCATCAATATATGCAAATTTCACGCAATTCATTCGAAATAACCCAAATTGTATCAAAACTCACAAAGTTGTCAAAACCCGACTTTTGGTACGCTTCTCGAAAAATTATAAAAGTTACATATTCGGAACCCCCGTCTCAATACGAGTCTAAGCATATCAAATTTACCAAATTCGGACTCCATTTGCCCGCTCAAATCGGTATTTTACCAAAGCCCTCGCCTAGGCTAAATTTCCCCACAATTTGATCCAATTTCTGTGAAATAAAGGGGATTTCAAGATAAAAACGCGTAAATGAACCATAAAACTTACCTCCGACAATATCCCGATGATTTCCCAGCTATTTCCCTTCGCTTCCTCTCTCTAGGCTTCAAAAATGGGGGTTTATGAAATGAAACTCGTAAGTGAAATGTTTCTGGTTTTAATTCACTGCCTGGGATTTTTCTTCTACGCGTTCGCGATGCCCAGCTCCCAATAAACCTTCGCGAACGCGACCTCCCCCAACGCGTTCACGATGCACTAGCTCCCAACCGTCTGATTTTTCCTTCTACGCGTTCGCGATACCCCTCACGCGAACGCGATGCACACCTTCACAAACCTACGCGAACGCGACATCCTGAACGCGATCGCGAAGCTCAATAATCCTGGCCTACGCGAACGCGATACCCTGTCTCGCGATCACGATGCTTAACTCGTCTGGCCTTCGCGAGCGCGGCCCATGCCACGCGAATGCGAAGGCCTGGATTTTTTTCCCAGTGATCTGCAATTTACAGCAGACTTCCCATTGCTTCAAAACGCCAGATGATGGTCCGGATTCACCCCGAGGCCCCCAGGACCCCAACGAAAACCACCAACATACTCCAAAACACGATACGAACTTGTTCCACTCCTAAAAACACCATCCTAAACATCAAAATCATCAATTACACACGGATTCAAGCCTAATTTTCTTCCAAACTTCCGAAACCGACATTCGATCGAGAACCCGACCAAACGACCTCCGAATGACCTGAAATTTTGCAAGCACATCCAAAATCACCTAACGGAGCTACTGCAACTGTCGGAATTCCATTCCGACTCCCGGATCAAAATCTCACCTACCATTCGGATTTCGCCAAAATTCAACCTTAGCCAATTCAAGCCTATTTCTACACCGGACCTCCAAATTCAATTCCGATTGCTCCCCTAAGTCACAAATCACCTCCCGAAACTAACCGAATCATCAGAATCCGATTCCGAGCCCTCTAAATAAATAGTCAACTCCGGTTTGACTTTCCTTATTCCAGTTTCCTTCAAAAAGGCTATATGTCTCATTTTTAATCCAATTCACTCCTAACTCCCCCGATAGACTCTAACACTGATATGAAAGCATAAAACATGTAATTTTAACATAACGGGATGGTAATTCCCATGACGACGGACCGGGTCGTCACACTCGTCTTGCGCTTGCCTCGCAAATCAGCCTCCTCGGATGCCAAATCTGATCAAAACCAATAAGAATACATCAAAATAGGCTAAAGGAACATAACCCAATCAAAATGACTCGAATTATACCGAAAATCATGAAGTTACCAAAACCAGACCCCCGGGCTCGCTTCTCGAAAAAAATACAAAAGTCATATTTTCGGAATTCGTATCTTGCCACGAGTCCGTGCCTATAAAGTTTATCAAAATCGGACTCCGTTTGCCCATTCAAATCAGTGATTTTCTATAACCTAGGTTTCGAGCAAAAATCCCCCATTGATACACCTTAAATCCTTCAATTTTCAGTGATATAGATGAAGATTCTAGGATAAAATCATGTAATTAGACCATAAAACTTACCTCCAATGACTTCCCGATGAAATCCCCTTCAAATCCCGTCACTTAGATCTTAAATCTTGCCCACAAATGGTGAAATTATGAAAACCCTCGCGGATGAAATGTTACTTAACAGGCCTGTCCGCCCATTAATTTTCTCTATGCGATCGCGGCCTCCCACTTGCGATCGTATTACACAAAAATCTGAAGCTACGCGATCGCATCCTTCAACTTGCGATCGCATGTCATTAATTCCATCGGCCCCCAAAAGACTCTATGCGATCGCATTACATAGCACGCGATCGTAGTGAACAACATCGCCACACTATGCGATTGCATACCCATCTCTGCGATCGCAGAGAACAAAATGCTGACTCCCTAAAATCCTTCTACACGATCGTGTACATAGCCCCGCGATCGCATTCCTCCAATTTCCTCTACTATGCGATCACAACCCGTTCTATGGGATCGCATAGAGCAACCAGGCTCTGCAATAACTGCTGCAATTCAGCAGCTTCCAACAACAAGATTTGGTCTATTTGACCACCCGAATTCACCCCGAGGCCCTCGGGACCCCAACTAAAATCACCAACCTACTCCAAAACACGATACGAACTTGTTCCAATCATGAAAACACACCCTTAAACGTGGAAATCATCAATTCAAGGCGGATTCAAGCCTAAGTTTCAACTAAAACTTCCGAAACCAACATCCAATCAAAAACCCGACCAAACGATGTCCGAATGACCTGAAACTTTGCAGACATATCCAAAATCACTTAACAAAGCTACTGCAACTGTCGAAATTCCATTCTGACGCCCGGATCAAA
Source organism: Nicotiana noctiflora (assembly GCA_032618575.1). NCBI lineage: Eukaryota > Viridiplantae > Streptophyta > Magnoliopsida > Solanales > Solanaceae > Nicotiana > Nicotiana noctiflora. The sequence goes on from JASVEL010005843.1 coordinate 221,896, forward strand.
ATCTCACCTATTGTCCGGATTTCGCCAAAATTCCAACTTTGCCAATTCAAGCCTAATTCTACACTGAACCTCCAAATTCAATTTCAATCACTCTCCTAAGCCAGAAATGATCCCCCGAAGCTACCCGAACCATCAAAATTCGATTTCGAGCCCTCTAACTCAAAAGTCAACATCTGGTTGACTTTTCCCAACTATTCCTTCATCAAAGAGACTATTTGTCTCATTTCCTACCAAACTTGATCTGAATTGACTCAAATTCGCCAAACTCATAAATTGAAACATGAACAAACATAAAATGGGGAAAATGGGATGGTAACTCACGTGATGACGGACCGAGTCATCACAACTTATTTGAGTGCTTTTTTATGAAAATACTAATGTAGATTTGATTGGTAAAAATTGTCTAAATTTAGTAGCTAGATAGTCAACTTGTTATCTATATTTACTGTATATATGCATATAAAAAAAATAAGAATTCCATACATGACTCATCTGTTTCTTTACTATTACATTAAATATAATAATAAAAAAAACTGAAATATTGTGAAGGCTGCGTATACTACTGCTAATACCTTGATCTTAAAAGGAGAATAACTATGGGAAAAGACTTTTGTAATCTCAAGTTCTCGATTCACAATGACCGCACTGAAGCTATTATGTTGAATCATAGACTTAAATTTGTTTATTTTCTTTTCTCTACGAAAATACTAATATTTATTCATATATTTTTTTTGTATGTCAAATCATGTGAAGCAAATATGGATATTCCACAAAGTAAATTTAGATCAAAGTTCAATTGTAAAAGTATTTGTTTAATTGATTCATGTACAACACATACAATACTCAAAGAGAAGAAATATTTCTCTCATTTAAAAGTATGTGTAAGGCAGATGTTACTACAATTTCTGGTAGTAGTAAATTAATTGAAGGCTCCGGAAGAGCTACTATAACTCTGCCTAAGGGAACAATACTTATCATAAAGAATGCAATGTTCTCTTCCAAGTCCAAGAGGAACTTTTTGAGTTTTAAAGATATCCGGAGAAATTGATATCATATTGAGACAATAGATGAGAATAATCTTGAATATCTCATCATTACCAAAAATGTATCTGGTCAGAAAAGGGCTATTGAGAAGTTCCCATCTTTGTCTTGTGGCCTGTATTGAACAAGAATTAGTGCAATTGAGGCACATTCTATTGTAAACCAAAAGGTTACCGATTCCAATACTTTTTACTTTGGCATGATCGATTGGGACACCCTGGATCAATTATGACGAGACAAATTATAGAAAACGCAAATGGGCATCCATTAAAGAATTTAAAGATTCTTTTAAGTGATGAATTTTCTTGCAGTTCCTGTTAGCAAGGCAAGTTAATTATTAGACCATCACCAACAAAGGTAGGAATTGAGTCCCCTGCATTTTTGGAACGTATACAAGGGGACATTTGTGAACCTATTCACCCACCTAGTAGGTCATTTTGATATTTTATGGTCTTAATAGACGTATCTTCTAGATGGTCCCATGTATGCCTATTATCATCTCGCAACCTCGCGTTTGCAAAATTAATGGCACAAATAATTCGATTACGGGCACAATTTTCTGATAATCCAATTAAGTCTATTAGACTTGATAATGTTGCTAAGGTTTCATCCCAATCATTTAATGATTATTGCTTATCAATTGGGATAAAAGTGGAACATCCTGTAGCTCATGTTCTCACTCAGAATGATCTTGTAGAGTCTTTAATTAAATGTCTGCAATTGATAGCAAGACCGTTACTCATGAAAACGAGGCTGCACACTTCTGTTTGGGGTCACGCCATTTTGCATGCAACAATGCTAGTTCACATCAGACCGACAAATTATCATAAATATTTCCCGTTGCAATTAGTTTTGGGTCATGAATCTAATATATCCCATTTAAGAATTTTTGGATGCACAGTATATGTGCCTGTAGCACCGCCATATCGCACCAAAATGGGTCCGTAAAGAAGGTTAGTAATATATGTTGGGTTTGAATCGCCCTCCATTATTCGCTACCTCGAACCATTGATGGGGGATTTATTTACTGCACAATTTGTAGACTGTTGATTCGATGAGACACTTTTCCCAAAATTAGGGGAAGAAGTTGGTGAAACCAAATGGGAAATTTTGTGGAAAAATCCATCATTATCTTATATTGATCCACGTGCCTCTATTTGTGAAAAAGAGGTGCAAAGATTATTCATTTGCAGAGAATAGCAAATCAAATGCCAGATGCATTTACAGATATGAAAAGGATAACAAAATCACATATCCATACGGAGAATGTTCTAATCCATATTGATGTCCCTATTGGACAATCTTCTAGTGCCATAGCTAATGAGTTAAAAGCACGTCTGAAACGTGGCAGACCATTAGGTTCCATAGATCTAAATCCTAGAAAAAGGAAAATAAATGATCAAAATGACACTATGAAAGAATCTCATGAAGAAATCAACGACTTAATAAATTCTGAGATTCATGAGGAATCCACTAAGCCCGAGACTGAAGAAAATAAGGAACTATCAATAAATCCAATCGATATTGAGATAAATTTGAATCGAGTGGATATAGTGGTGGATTATGTATTTGAATATAATGTTGCATCCAATATTATGCAAGAAAGTGAGTATCTTGAACCTCAATCTATTGGAGAATATCAACAAAGACTTGATTGGCCAAAATGGCAAGAAACAATCCAATCAGAGTTGAATTCACTTACTTCCTGATATTTTTGGGCCTATAGTCCAAACACCTAACGGTGTTATGCCTGCTGGCTATAAATGGGTCTTTGTACGTAAGAGAAACGAGAAAAACGAGGTACAAAGATATAAGGCACGCCTTATTGCACAAGGATTTTCATGAAGGTCTGGTGTCGATTATAAATAGACATATTCACCTGTTATGGATGCTATAACGTTCCGTTATCTCATTTGTTTTACTGTCCATGAAAAGCTTGATATGCATTTAATGGATGTGGTTACCGCCTACCTTTATGGCTCACTTTATAATGAGATATACATGAAAGTTTTCGATGGATTTAAAATGCCAAGCGCACATAATTCAAAGTCCCGGGAAATATTTTCAATCAAATTGCAAAGATCTTTGTATGGTTTAAAGCAATCAGGACGAATGTGGTATAATCGTCTTAGTGAGTATTTGTTAAAATAAGGCTATATAAATGATGCCATTTGCCCATGTGTTTCCATAAAGAAAACAATATCGGAATTTGTTGTACTTGTCGTATATGTTGATGACATAAACCTTATTGGAACTCCTGTAGAACTCTAAAAGGCAATTGATTATTTAAAGAAGGAATTCGAAATGAAAGACCTCGAAAAGACAAAATTATGTCTTGGTTTTCAAATTGAACATTTGGCAAATGGAATTTTTGTTCATCAATCTACCTATATAGAAAAGGTACTGAAACAATATTACATGGATAAAGTATATCCATTAAGTACTCCAATGGTTGTTCGATCACTTGATATGAACAAGGATCCATTCCGACCTTAAGAAGAGAATGAAAAGCTACTTGGTCCTGAAGTACCATATCTTAGTGCAATTGGTGCACTAATGTATCTTGCCGATACTACAAGGCCTGACATAACTTTTTCAGTCAATATCTTAGCAAGATATAGCTCCACTTCCACGAGAAGACATTGACATGGAATCAAACACATATTGCGGTATCTAAAAGGGACTACCAATATGGGCTTATTTTATGGCAACAATTGCAGTCCCTATCTTGTTGGTTATGCTGATGCTAGGTATTTATCCGACACACACAAGCGATCTCAAACAGGTTATGTGTTTACTCGTGGAGGCACTGCCATATCTTGGCGATCGACTAAGCAATCAATTGTGGCTACTTCATCTAATCATGCTGAGATAATTGCTATTCATGAAGTAAGTCGAGAGTGTGTGTGGTTGAGGTCTATAATACATCCTATTCGAGACAAATATGGTGTGAAATGTGACAAGTTACCCACTATTTTGTATGAAGATAATGCAGCATGCATAGCTCAATTGAAGGGAAGATTCATAAAAGAAGGTAGGACAAAGCACATTTTACCAAAGTTATTTTTCACACATGATCTTAAAAAAGAATGGTAATATTAATGTGCAACAGATTCGTTCAAGTGATAATATGACTGATTTGTTCACAAAATCTCTACCAACGTCAACCTTCAAGAAGCTAGTGTACAAGATCGGGATTTGAAGGCTCAATGATGTGAATTGTCGCTCTCATCAGGGGGAGTTAATGCGCGTTGCACTCTTGTTCCCTTACAAGGTTTTGTCCCACTAGGTTTTCCTTGCAAGGTTTTTAACGAGGCAACCAAAAGGCGTATTATTAGATATGTGTACTCTTTTTCCTTTTCTACAATTTTTTTCCCATTGAGTTTTCTTTTAGTTAAGGTTTTAATGAGGCACATTACTTATCGAGTAGACATTCAAGGGGGAGTGTTAAGAATAAAATTCCATTTGGAGTGAATATCTATCTTGTAGTGAGTTTTACTTTGTGACTGAGTTATTTTTCTTCTATAAATAGAGGAGTCTTACCCCATTGTAAATCATCCCAAAATTCAATAAGAATTCTCTCTCTCTTTCTATGCAATATTGCTCTTGTTCTTTTATTATTTTATAACAAATTGACAGTTTTTTAACCTTACATTAGATTTGGCAACATAAGCCCAAAAAAATTGGCATCTAATAACCAAAATCATCTTCCTTAAAACTAGCAAAAAAAAAAAAATATTAAGAACATCTATCACTTCTCTTTTTTAATAACAGTTTTTTTCTTAAAAATTTTCCCGTAATAAGTCAAAAGCGTTACTGCGTTCGAATACGAGGAGTATCTAAAGAAAATAAATTCCTCGTAATAAGTCAAAAGCGTTACTGCGTTCGAATACGAGGAGTATCTAAAGAAAATAAATTCCTAGGTGGTAACCGTACTAAAGTTGGGATTCCGCCAACTTTTCTTTGGATAGGCATGATTCGATCAATTTCGGTTACTCATTAATTATAGTTTTTGTTTATCAATTTTCAGTTTACACATAATCAAAGTTCATAATCAATTACATTGTTAAATAATGTTCTGGTCAATTTATATGCTCGTTGATAAAGCAAATTTTTAATCCATTTTCCTTTGTTTGTTAGAATCTCAATAAAAGTATATTACAACAATAATATGTATATCACGATTGTACTTTTTTTTTTGTGTATATCAAAACATACATGAAAATTTTATTTTCCTTCTTTGTATATTTAAATGTATGATTTATATTTTCAGGAAAAAAATCAGCCATAAAAATCCTATTGCAACATGTGTATATCACGTTGTATACCGTGTACATTAGTGTATATCACACACAAGTTTTTAAGGACGTGTGTGTGTATCACTTTGTATATGTATACAACACAATTTATTTATGGAAGCCCGTATATATCCCATTATATATCGTATATACAACATAGTTGTTTATGGATATACACAAATACACATTTATACATGAGATATCACTGATGTATATAAATATATACATGGGTTACAATAGGAAATACACATGTGGAGTCATCTTCTTGAGTTTTCAATCTAAAATGTATTATACAAAGAAGGAAAATAAAATTTTAATAATTTTTTTGATATATACATTATATTATGTTATGCGCTGTGATATACAATAACATAATTATTAATTATTGATAAAAAAAGAAAAATAAATTTTTGATATAGCATGTTTAAGAAAGTTCTAAAGTATAAAAATAATAATATTTTGAGATACAAGGAAAATTAATTTTTGGATATACCCAAAGAAGAAATATAAACTTATGTTATCTATTTTGGTATACACATGTCCGATGTGCTATACACTATAATATACAAATAATACAATATTTTTATTGTGATACATTGATATAGAGGGAGTACTAACTATATATATAATTTTATATCATTGATATACAAAGAATAATATTATTTATATATAAAAAATAAAAATAAAATTTTAATATACATGTTAATATAGACAAGAAGAAAAAAAGTTGTGACATACATATTATTGTTGTGATATACATTTATTGGCTATTTAATGCCAATATTTATAACTAAGGCTATTTTCTACCAATTATATAGGTATTTTGTTATTCCATGCCAAAATCCCAAAAAATAAACAGGAAATTAAGCCCAAAAATCTTAAAAACTGTCGAGAAAACTAGCATTTATAGCCCACCAAAATTTTAAAAGCATGTATTTTTACCCACTTACATAAAATGGTTTTTCGGCCCAATTTATTTGCAACTTATAGCCATTGTTTCCACTGCATTTATCTTCCCAGAACGACTTTTAATCCTAACATTTTTATCTTTCTTTCATTCTATCCAATGCACACCTTTTTATCTTTCTTTCTTTCTATCCAATGCATCAATTTTTTATTTCATTACCCTTTTCATTCCTATCCTCTTTCTTTCTTGGTGTCTTCTTCGTCTTCCTTTTATCTTTTTTTGGTTTTAATTTTTTTTATTTTCTTTCCCTTCTCTATCTCCCATTTTAGATCTATATTTTTCTCTTTACCTTTTTTTTAATTTATCACTGATAAGTTTTGTTTAAGTACCTAGACAAATCACAATTTTTTAAATTCAATTATTCAAAAGATTTACTCAATTACGATGCATGATACAAGAGTGGAAACAAAAGTCGTAGGGTTTTCTAGTCAAGCTTCTTCTACTTCTTCTTCGATTATAATAGTATCTTGTGAGGGAAGAACTTTTACAGTGAGTATTGATGATGGGCTTGAATTTAATGGGGTAGTTGGATTGTAACGACCCGACTGGTCGTTTTTGAAATTTACACCCTGATCCCCAATTTACTGTTTCCCCTAAGTTCATTTCTGCTGTTGTGGTTTGCCGGGGTGTTCGATTATAGAATTTGGAGTGTTTTGGGACACTTAGTCCCTAAATGAGAGCTTTACAATTGAAAAATGGCCCATATTCGAAACAGTGTTAAGACGAACTCAGAATGGAAATCTGATGGTTCTGTTGGCTCCGTTAGGTGATTTCAGAGTTGTGAGCGTGTTTGGAATGTATTTTGGAGGTCCGTAGCTCATTTAGGCTTGGAATACCGAAGTTTGGAATTTTTGAAAATCCGGTAGATAGGTGAGATTTTGATCCGGGAGTCGAAATGGAATTCTGACAGTTGCAGTAGCTTCGTTAGGTGATTTTGGATATGTCTGCAAATTTTCAGGTCATTCGGACATCGTTTGGTCGGGTTTTTGATAGCATGTAAATTTCAGAAGCTTTGGTTGAAACATAGGCTTGAATCCGCTATAATTTGATGATTTTTGTGTTTAATGATATGTTTTTATGATTGGAACAAGATTGTATCATGATTTGGAGTAGGTTGGTGGTTTTGGTAGAGGTCCCGGGGGCCTGTGACGACCCAAAGGGTCATCACCTATTTTTCTCACTTGTTTCGCACTTCCGAGGCCTTGAAAACCTCATTTTATGTTGTATCGATGTACGTGCATAATCCGGACATGTAGCCAAAAATATTTTGTGATTGAATATGTGAACTCTATGAAAAATTTGAAGAAAAATAATATTAATATTGATATAGTTGACTTCGGTCAACATTTTTGGTAAACGGACCCGGACACGAGATCGGACGGTCTCGTAAGGTCCGTAGGAAAATATGGGACTCAGGCATGTGTTCGGAGTCGAATTCTGAGGCCTAGAGCCTAAGATATGAATTTTTCTGTTAAATTATTTTTGCTGAAATTATTAAATAAAAATGGATTAAACGACCTTGGTATCGGGCTCGTATTTTGGTTCCGACGCCCGGTACAAGTCTTAAATATTATATATGTGCTTTCTGCAAAGTTTGGTGACATTTAGATGTCGTTTGATGTGTTTTGAACCTTGAGTTCCAAATTTGAAAGTTATGAAACTAAAGAAAGATAATCATGAACTTGAGGCTTGATTTGATGAAAACGATGTTATATTGGCGATTTGATCGTGCGAGCAAGTTTGTAGTATGTTTTTGAAGTTGTGTGCATGTTTGGTTTGGAGCCCTGGGGGCTCGGGTAAAGGTTTGATAGGCCGTTGAAGCGCTGGTTTTTCACCCAGCTGGTATCTTCGCAAATGCGAAGATTTTGTCGCAATTGCGAGTAGAGCCATGTTAGCCTTGGTTCGCAAATGCGAACTAATCTTCGCAAGTGCGAAGATGGCAGGGGAGTGCAGGGGTTCGCAAATGCGAACTATACCTCGCAAATGCGAGGCCTTCAGTAAATAGCCCATCGTCGCAAATGCGACTAAAATGTCGCAAATGCGAAGGCCCCAGTAATTCAGCTTAGTTCGCAAATGCAAACCTATTATCGCAAATGCAATGCTGACAGTCCCGAGGTCTGATATGTTCGCAATTGCGAACAAACGTTCGCAATTACGATAACTGCAGCTGTGCAAATTTATACTTAAACGAATTTTTGACCTCTTTTCTTCATTCTTCAAAAACCCAACACACCACACACGATTCTCCAAGAGCAAAATCACTCCAAAACACTTGTAAGTCACTTTTTACTTAATTCTTTCAATTCCTAACATCATTAAACATGTTTTTCAAGAGAAATCAAAGGTTTTCATGGTAGAAATTCTTGTTTTTGGGTAGAACCTAGGTTTTTCATGAATTGGGGAACTGGACCTCAAATTGAGGTCCTATTTTGAAACAAATCATATACTTGAACTTTTGAGGGAATGGGTAACCGGATTTTAGTCCGAACCCCGAGTTCCGACCACGTGGGGCCAGGGGCATTTGGGGAAATTTTGGGGTAAACTTTGAGAAAACCATTTTCAAGCATCCAAACTAAGTTATATAGTATTTATTAATGTAATGGAATCAATTGTGATTAGATTCGAGCAAGTTGAAGGCTGAAATTCGAGGTAAAGCTCTAGTTGAAGGATAAATTGGGCTTCAAGGCTAGAGGTAAGTGTTTGATCTATCCTAGCTTGAGGGAATAGGATTTATGTGCTATTTGCTATGTGATCGAGTGCGGTGTATGGGATGTAGTGACGAGCATCCATACACTGGCATCTAGCATGACCGTGAGTCATTATTGATATCTATTGTGGGATGTTTTTAAGATAAAATCTTGAACCCTTGCCGGGTTGTGAAATTGATCATTGTTTTCCCTTACTGGGACTTGTTGTAAAGTGGATTATTGTTTTCCCTTGCCGGGACCTTGTTGTGATGATTGTTGTGTCCCTTGCCGGGACGGTTCATGGTAATTGTTTTCATTCTTTTGCCCTTAACATTGATTGTTATTTGGGTGAGGAAGAGTGATAATGCACGAAGGGTGATGCCGTGCCTTGTTTACTGATCTTGTACGAATGTTAATGCCGTGCCTTATATTGTTGATTATGCACGAAGGGTAATACCGTGCCTTGTTATTGATTATGCACGAAGTATCATGCCGTGCCTTATGATATTGATTATGCACGAAGGAACATTCTGTGCCGTTGTTATTTGAACCATGCACGAAGGATCATGCCGTGCCATGGATGTGAGGATGAGAGTAAAAGCACTAAGGGTGATGCCGTGCAACTATTTGCTATTCCTTGTTTGATATTAACTGTTTCTATTATACTATGATTTTCATTACTGATTTAATAGTTGTTGCTAACGGTTGTGTTTCCGCTTTTATGATACTTTTTGTTGAATTTGTTACTTGATATTTCTTGTTATCTTGTGGTGTACATATATATAGAACTGTACAGGTTTATGTGAGTGTCTGGTCCTAGGCTTGTCACTACTTCGCCGGGATAGGCCAGGCACTTACCAGCACATGGGGTCGGATTATGCTGATACTGCACTTCTGTGAGTTTTTGCACAGGTCCAGGTTTTGAGCAGGAGCAGCAACAGCAGTAGAGTATTCGTGGGAGTTGAGCATTCCGAGACTGAGGTAGTTTGCAGGCGTCCGCAGGCCCGACGTCTCTTCTATTTACTTATACAATTTGCTGTGGTCTCATTGTTCCGAGACATATAAATATTTATCATTTCTTTCAGGACCATTATGTGTAGTATTCATTAGCAGTTCGTGAGTTGGTGACTCCACGTCTTGGGTAGAGGATTTCATTAGTGTTTACCTTGGCATTGTTTATCTCTATTTAGAAAGTCTTCCGCATATATTAAATTGAGTATTTATTCCTCTTGTTATTAAGTAGGAGTATAAAAATAATGATTCAAATCAGGTTAATGTTGAAGGAATTGGCTTGCCTAGCTACCATGAGTAGGCGCCATCACGATCCCGATATCGGGAGAAACTCCGGGTCGTGACAAGTTGGTATCAGAGCTCTAGGTTACATGGGTCTCACCACTCACGAACAAGCTTTGTAGAGTTTGAGGGGTAGGTACGGAGACGTCTGTACTTGTCCTTCAGAGTCTATATAGTTAGGAAAGAGTCTTTCATTTGTTCCTTCTTGTCATGCGATTTGTTCCTCAAATACTGATTGAATTTCTACTCTGCCCTTTCGCAGATGGTGAGGACACGCGCTTCTTCGTTTGCTGATTAGCAGCCTGAGCCCCAGGCAGCTCCCGTGATGGGCAGGGGCCGAGGCCGTATCGGAGGCCATGGTAGGGGGAAGAGCTCAGCCCCAGGCAGCTATTCTAGAGGTGGAGCCTCATGTTGAGATTGGTGAGGAGGTTCCAGTCCCAGCAGCTCCAGTGGGCCCAGCTCAGGTCCCAGGGGAGGCCTTATTTACCCTGGATCTTCGGGAGGCTCTAGTCAGGATAACGGGTTTTATGGACAGCGTTGCCAGAGCAGGCTAATTACCAGCTGTACCAGCCGCTTCTCAGGCTTGAAGAGGGTCCCCGACTCCTATTGCACGTACTACAGAGCCAGTAGCTCCACAGCCTCATGCACCAGTGGTTCAGCCAGCCGTGGCCACTCAGTCAGGTACCACAGCTCAGGCCAGAGATGGAGCGGCCATGACTTCTGATTCTCTATGGAGACTTGATCGGTTTTCCAAGCTGTTTACCACTACTTTTAGTGGTGCCACATCAGAGGATCCTCAGAACTTCTTATTTAGTTGCCACGAGATTCTCAAGACAATAGGAATAGTGGAATCCAATGGAGTTGATTTCTGCACATTCAGGCTTTCAGGATCGACCAAGACTTGGTGGAGAGATTACTGTTTGACTCAACCAGCGGGGTCCCCGGCTTTAACATGGGACCAGTTTGCAGAGTTATTTCTGGAGAAGTTTCTCCCTGTTACTCAGCGGGAGGCACTTTGGAGGCAGTTTGAGCGCCTCCAGCAGGGTACTATGACTGTCACCCAGTATGAGACAAGGTTTGTTGATCTGTCACGTCATGCATTTGTGATACTCCCCACAGATCGGGAGAGGGTTCGCAGGTTTATAGATGGGCTAAATCAGCCGATTAGACTTCAGATGGCTCTGGGAGTTGGGAGTGATATATCTTTTCAGGAGGCAGCTAATGCAGCTCGTAGAGTTGATATGGCTCTTGCTCGAGGAGGTGGTTATCCTTCAGATAAGAGGCCTCGTCATTCCGGCAGATTTAGTGGTTCTTCTTCTGGAGGCAGGGAATCTTTTGATAGGGGCCAGTCCTCCAGGCCTTTTCACTCATCCCTCCAGGCTTCGCAGGGTGGTCCAGGTGATCGTGGGTTTCGTGAGCAGTATTCAAATCAGCCTCCCATCAGTGCTCAGCCTCTTAAGAGTATTCGTGGGGGCCATTCAGGTCGTCAGGGCCAGCAGCCCCATCAGCCTAAATATTGTTATGGTTGTGGTGACCCAGGTCATCTTGTCAGGTTTTGCCCTCGAGCGACAAGCAACACTCAGAAGCGGGGTCCTCGTCCCATGATTCAGGCCCCAGCTGACCCACATCCTGCCCAGCCAGCCAGAGGCGAGGGTAGATATCGTAAAGGTGGAGGTCGAGACTGTAGAAGTGGAGACTATCCATCCATAGGTAGAGGTCAACCAATGGATGACCGTCCCAGATATGTAGCTCAGAGGGGAGGTGCTGATCCCCGATTTTATGCTTTACCAGCCAGGCCAGAGGCAGAGACATCAGATGTTATGATTACATGTACCATTCTTGTTTGTGACAGAGGTGCTTCAGTATTATTTGACCCTGGGTCTACATATTCATATGTGTCTTCCTACTTCGCACCGTATCTGGCCGTGCCTAGCTATACCCTGGATGTTCCAGTTTATGTGTCCACACCAGTGGGTGACTCTATAGTAGTCGACCGGGTGCATCGTTCGTTTGTAGTTATATTCGGGTCTTGAGACCCGTGTTGATCTGTTGCTATTAGACATGGTGGATTTCGATGTCATATTGGGGATGGATTGGTTGTCCCCGTATCATGCTATCTTAGACTGTCATGCCAAGACAGTGACCTTGGCCTTGCCAGAATCACCCCGACTAGAGTGGAGAGGGACCTTAGGCCACTCCATTCGCACTGTTATTTCCTATGTTAAGGCTCGACGCATGGTCGAGAAGGGGTGTCTAGCTTATTTGGCATATGTTCGTGATTCAAGTGTGGAAGTTCCTTCTATTGATTCAGTTCCTATTGTACGGGAGTTTCCTGAGGTTTTCCCTTCGGACCTGCCGGGCATGCCACCCGATAGGGATATTGATTTCTGTATTGATCTGGCACCGGGAACTCAGCCCATCTCTATTCCACCCTATCGTATGGCCCCGCCGGAGTTAAATGAGTTAAAAGATCAGCTGCAAGACCTTCTAGAAAAGGGCTTTATCAGGCCCAGTGTTTCTCCTTGGGGTGCACCTGTGTTATTTGTGAAGAAGAAGGATGGCTCGATGCGAATGTGTATTGATTATCGACAATTAAACAAAGTGACGATAAAGAACAAGTATCCACTGCCGAGGATTGATGATTTGTTTGACCAGCTCCAAGGAGCGAGGGTGTTCTCAAAAATAGACTTGAGGTCGGGCTACCATCAGCTGAAGATTAGGGCGGCTGACATTCCTAAGACAGCCTTTCGCACTAGGTACGGGCACTATGAATTCTTGGTCATGTCTTTCGGGTTGACCAATGCTCCAGCAGCATTTATGGAGTTGATGAATCAGGTGTTTAGGCCTTATCTAGATATGTTCGTGATAGTCTTTATAGATGATATCATGGTATACTCTCGCAGCCAGGAAGAGCACGAGCAGCACCTCAGAGTGGTTCTTGAGACTCTGAAGGATAATCAACTATATGCCAAGTTTTCTAAATGTGAGTTTTGGTTGAGTTCACTTGTATTTCTGGGTCATATCGTGTCCGTAGAAGGTATTCAGGTGGACCCAAAGAAGATTGAGGCAGTCAATAGTTGACCTCCACCAGCTTGAGTGACCGTGATTTCGAGTTTCTTGGGGTTAGCAGGTTACTACCGTCGGTTCATAGAGGGGTTCTCATCCATTGCAACCCCGATGACTAGGTTGGTCCAGAAGGGGTGCCCAGTTCCAGTGGTCAGACGAGTGTGAGGCGAGCTTTCAGAAGCTCAAGACAACCTTAACTACAGCACCATTGCTGATACTACCTATAGGTGCAGGGCCGTATACAGTTTACTGTGATGCATCCCGTACGGGGCTTGGAGCGGTATTGATGCAGGATGGTAAGGTTATTGCTTATGCTTCGAGATAGTTGAAAATACATGAGAAGAATTATCCAGTTCATGATTTTGATTTGGCAGCAGTAGTTCATGCCTTAAAAATCTGGAGGCATTATCTATATGGTGTGGCGTGTGAGGTGTACACGGATCACAAAAGCCTATAGTACTTTTTCAAGCAAAAGGAGTTGAATTTACGACATCGGAGATGGTTAGAGTTACTGAAGGACTATGATGTCACCATCCTATATCACCCCGGTAAGGCCAATATGGTGGCCGATGCATTGAGTAGAAAGTCTGCCAGCATGGGTAGTCTCGCATACATTTCGGTCAGTCAGAGACCACTTGCTCTAGATGTCCAGGCTTTAGCCAACCAGTTCGTGAGACTAGACATTTCTGAGCCTAGCAGGGTGTTAGCCTGCACGGTCGCTCATTCATCTCTATTAGAGCGTATCCGCGAGAGGCAATTTGATGATCCTCATTTGCGTGACTTGAGAGATACTGTACAGCGGGGAGGTGCCACAAAGGTAACTCTAGATGATGACGGAGAATTGAGATTGCAGGGTTGAGTTTGTGTGCCCAATGTTGATGGGATTCGAGAGTTGATCTTAGCGGAGGCCCACAGCTCGCGGTATTCTATCCACCCGGGCGCCGCGAAGATGTATCAGGATTTACGACAGCACTATTGGTGGCACAGGATGAAGAAGGACATCATTGCGTATGTCACTCGGTGTCTAAATTGTCAGCAGGTGAAATATGAGCACCAGAGGCCTGGTGGTGTATTCCAGAGAATCGAAATTCCCAAGTGGAAATGGGAGCGAATTACAATGGACTTCATTACTGGACTTCCCTTGACTCGGAGGAAATTTGATGCTATTTGGGTCATTGTTGATAGGCTGACCAAGTCAGCACACTTCATTCCAGTATCTGGCTCTTACTCATCGGAGAAGCTAGCAGAGATTTACATCGGGGAGATTGTTCGCCTTCATGGGGTGCCGGTGTCTATTATCTCAGATCGGGGTACGCAGTTTACCTCGCATTTCTGGAGAGAGGTCTAGTAGGAGTTAGGCACCCAGGTCTAGTTGAGTACAGCTTTTCATCCCCAGATGAACGGTCAGTCCGAGAGGACTATTCAGATACTAGAGGACATGCTCCGAGCCTGTGTCATTAATTTTTGAGGCTCGTGGGACCAGTTTCTGCCATTAGCGGAGTTTGCCTACAACAACAGCTACCAATCTAGCATTCAGATGGCCCCGTATGAGGCATTGTATGGTAGGCGGTGTCGGTCTCCAGTCGGATTGTTTGAGCCGGGAGAGGCTCGGTTGTTGGGTACAGATTTAGTATAGGAGACTTAGACAAGGTTAAGACTATCAAGGAGAGATTGCGTTCAGCTCAGTCCAGACAGAAGACTTATGTGGATGGTAAGGTTCGAGATGTAGATTTCATGGTTGGTGAGCGGGTGTTGCTCCGAGTATCGCCTATGAAGGGCGTGATGAGGTTCGGGAAGAAGGGCAAACTCAGCCCTAGGTATATTGGTCCATTTGAGATTCCGGACCGAGTGGGAGGGGTGGCTTACAGACTAGCTCTGCCACCTAGCTTATCAGCGTACACCCAGTTTTTCATGTATCTATGCTTTGGAGGTACCACAGCGATCCCACACATGTGTTAGACTTCAGTACTATCCAATTGGACAATGGTTTATCCTACGAGGAGGAGCCGGTGGCCATTCTAGACCCGCAGGTTCGACAGTTGAGGTCAAAGAGTTTTCCTTCTGTGCGTGTTCAGTGGAGAGATCAGCCTCCTGAGGCATCGACCTGGGAGTCCGAGTCTGATAAGCGGAGCCGCTACCCACATTTGTTCCCCGACTCAGGTACTTCCTTCTCTTGTCCGTTCGAGGATGAACGATTGTTTTAGAGGTGGAGGATGTGACGACCCAAAGGGTCATCACCTATTTTCCTCACTTGTTCCGCACTTTCGAGGCCTTGAAAATCGCATTTTATGTTGCCTCGATATACGTGCATAATCCGGTCATGTAGCCGAAAAGATTTTGGGACAAGTGGGGTTGCTCTAATGGTAAGCAACCCCCACTTCCAACCGAGAGGTTGTGAGTTCGAGTCTCCCCAAGAGCAAGGTGGGTAGTTCTTGGAGGGAAGGATGCCGGGGGTCTATTTGGAAACAGCCTCTCTACCTTAGGGTAGGGGTAAGGTCTGCGTACACACTACCCTCCCCAGACCCCACTAAGTGGGATTATACTGGGTTGTTGTTGTTGTTGTTGTTGTTGTTGTTGTTGTAGCCGAAAAGATTTTGTGATAGAATATGTGAACTCTACGAAATATTTGAAGAAAAATAATATTAATATTGATATAGTTGACTTCGGTCAACATTTTTGGTAAACGGACCTGGACCCGAGATCGGACGGTCCTGTAAGGTCCGTAGGAAAATATGGGACTCGGGCATGTGTCCGGAGTCGAATTCTGAGGCCTAGAGCCTAAGATATGAATTTTTCTGTTAAATTGTTTTTGCTGAAATTATTAAATGAAAATGGATTAAACGACCTTGGTATCGGGCTCGTATTTTGGTTCCGGCGCCCGGTACAAGTCTTAAATATAATATATGTGCTTTTTGCAAAGTTTGGTGACATTTAGATGTCGTTTGATGTGTTTTGAACCTTGAGTTCCAAATTTGAAAGTTATGAAACTAAAAGAAAGATAATCATTAACTTGAGGCTTGATTTGATGAAAACGATGTTATATTGGCAATTTGATTGCGCGAGCAAGTTTGTGGTATGTTTTTGAAGTTGTGTGCATGTTTTGTTTGGAGCCCTGGGGGCTCGGGTAAAGGTCTGATAGGCCGTTGGAGCAAATTTTTAAAAATAACACAGCTGGTTTTTCACCCAGCTGGTATCATCGCAAATGCGAAGATTTTCTCGCAATTGCGAGAAGAGCCAGGTTAGCCTTGGTTCGCAAATGCGAACCAATCTTCGCAAATGCGAAGATGGCAGGGGAGTGCAAGGGTTCGCAAATGCGAACTATACCTCGCAAATGCGAGGCCTTCAGTAAATAGCCCATCTTCGCAAATGCGACTAAAATATCGCAAATGCAAAGGCCCCAGTAGTTCAGCTTAGTTCGTAAATGCGAACCTATTATCGCAAATGCGATGCTGATAGTCCCCAGGCCTGCTATGTTCGCAATTGCTATAACCGCAGCTGTGCAAATTTATACTTAAACGAATTTTTGACCTCTTTTCTTCATTCTTTCAAAATCTAACACACCACACACGATTCTCCAAGAGCAAAATTGCTCCAAAACACTTGTAAGTCACTTTTTACTTATTTCTTTCAATTCCTAACATCATTAAACATGTTTTTAAGAGAAATCAAAAGTTTTCATGGTATAAATTCTTGTATTTGGGTAGAACGTAGGTTTTTCATGAATTGGGGAATTGGACCTCGAATTGAGGTCCGATTTTGAAACAAATCATATACTTGAACTCGTGAGGGAATGGGTAACCGGATTTTGGTCCGAACCCCGAGTTCCGACCATGTGGGGCTATGGGCGTTTTGGGAAATTTTGGGGTAAACTTTGAGAAAACCATTTTCAAGCATCCAAACTAAGTTATATAGTATTTATTAATGTAATGGAATCAATTGTGATTAGATTCGAGCAAGTTGAAGGCTGAAATTCGAGGTAAAGCTGTAGTTGAAAGATAAATTGGGCTTCAAGGCTAGAGGTAAGTGTTTGATCTATCCTAGCTTGAGAGAATAGGATTTATGTGCTATTTGCTATGTGATCGTGTCACGACCCTAGTTCACCAATCGTGAACCTGTCATGACGGCACCCAGTTCCCGCGACTAGGTAAGCCTAATACTATGCAGAATATACAAGTTTATAAACATTTAATAAACAATAGTGAAAAACGTTAAAAGGAATGTAATCAGTGCCGCTTGGCACATACACTTGTCAACCACACTATATAACATACCACCAAGACCCGGAATCCCACGGGTAACACAGAATAAAAAGGGAAGTACAACTGTGGATCTATACATCAATAGTATCTAAAACAACGAAATAAGGGAAAACATCCACTATCACTATCAGAATATAAGGAGGGCCTCTGGTTTCGCGGACGTAGCAGATCATACCTCGAGGTCTCCGAATGTGCTGCTGAATCACCTATGCTGAGCCTGTCCTGATGTACCTAGATCTGCACAACAAAAGTGTGCAGAAGAGTAGCATGAGTACCCCACGACGGTACTCAGGTAAGTGCCACGCCTAACCTCGATGGAGTAGTGACGAGGAAGGTCAGGGCCCTACCGAGAGAACAATAACATAATGATCGAAACAGTAATAAATAGGAATAAGTAAGAATGAATCGAAAATAATAACAATAAAGTAATTACTACAACCGGCTACGATTAACTAACTACAAGTAACCAACTCAACAAAACTCAAACCAGCAAGTCCAAGACCTGTGGGAATTGAACCCACAGGTCCACTCTATAATCAACTATCCAGGAGCTACGGGAAATTAACCCGCAGTCCCAATAATAGTATCTCTGGGTCTCCGGGAATCGAACCCGCAGCCCGTGTCTCAATATCTCAGGACGTGTCTCAATATCTCAGGATCTCCGGGAATCGAATCTGTAGTCTGTATCTCAATAATATATCAATAGACTCTAGGTCTCCGGGAATCAAACTCGCAGCACTTGGATCTCCGGGAATCGAACCTGCAGTCCACAAACAATACCACTTCGGGTTTCTGTGAATCGAACCCACAACCCTGGGATCTCCGGGAATCGAACCCGCAGTCCACCAACACAACAAATAAAGAAACGCACAGAGAAAATATAATATGCTTAACTACAACTTCACCGAAGACTAGTGCTAACAATTTATCAAGAAGTTCAAGTAATACAATTAGGCAATTAGACAGATAAATCCTATCTAATCATGCTTTCCTAGCGGATGCCAGGTAAATATCACAATTTAATCAATTAACAATAGGAATTTCACGAATAGGACAATTCAAGTAAAGTGAGTTACAACAACCAGCGCATGTACACGCCCGTCACCTCGCGTACAAGGCATTTAAACTATCACATAATATCCTAGGGGTGAAGGTTCCCCCACACGAGGTTAGACAAGCCACTTACCTCGACTCCGATACAAAACCGCTAAGAGACAGCTCTCTTGCCGCGAATATCGGCCTCCACAGGTGTAGTATCTGATAAAAATCAATAGAATTACATCAAAATAGGCCAATTGGGCATTACCTAATCGAAACAATTCAAAATATACCAAAATCCACAAGTTGCCAAAACCCGACTTTCGGTACTGATACACTCAAATTACACTTTTACAATTAGTGTAAGGCGGTCGGTGTCAAATATAGTAACCCAACTAGGTTGGGGTCGAATCCCACAGGGAATAGGTGTGAAATGATCACTTTCGTTAGTGTGCTACCCGACTACAATCTTGAATCTATTCCGTTAGAAGTAACATGGAAATGGTGTAAAAGTGATAGTATGAGTAAAGGTTGATTTAGAATATTTAACTAGTGAGGGTGCTTGATGTAGTAATCTATAGAATTGATTAAACCAAGGTTGTGTTCCCATAAATGTAGTGTAACACCATCGGTGTTAATATGATATATTTCTAATGGTTGATTATTGATATGCAATTGATTTCTATGCAACTACCCAATATTTCCCAATACTTGCGTAGTATTTCCTCTCTTGCTTTTTCCCAAAAGTCTAAGAGTGACAATGTATAACAATCAATAAATGCCAAATAAAACCCACTTATCCCTAAGCGATTCTATTAAACAAGGTGTAAGGCCTCAAGTTTTTGTTCTTTACTTCTTCCAAAATCTAACCCACTTTCCCAAGCAAGGTAGGACTTTAGTGGCTTTAATTAGTGTTTGCAACCACCAACAATAAATGAAGAATGAGAAGTAAAGAAATATCAACCAACCATTATGCATATATTCAATGTTAAACATCCATTTACATAACACCCATTTAGGGTTCACAACCTTAGTATTTAAGCTTAGCCACACAAGCTAAAATATAAAATACAAGGTGTAATAAATGTCATAAATGCTTACAAAATAAAAGATTCTTCAACCAAAAGCTTCCAAAAAGATGAAGTAATAAAGTCTTGGAGTGTAGTATAAAGTCCGCACAAGATGCCCTTACACAAAATTCTAAAAAGCCATTTATAGAGGCACCAAGATCTGACAAAAAGCGGACAAGTTTGCCCTTACAGGTGACGTATGCAACCGCAGATCTGTCGCATAACAGGTCTGCGGTCAGCAAATCTTGAGAGGCGGCGTCATGGATAGGAACCCTAGCTGTTCATGTGTTGATCGCGTCACCATTCTGCGGTCCGCATGTTGATTGTGCGACCGCAGAAAGCACCGCAGACTTGCCTCTTAGGTTTCCTTTGTGTTCATTATGCGGCAGAAGTGCGGACCGCATATTGAATGTGCGATCGCAAAAGACATCGCATTCTTGCCGTGCATTTCAGCTCCATTCACTGTTTAGTTCTGCGATTTGGTTGTTTATTTGCGGTCCGCACATGCAGTATGCGACCGCATATTGGTCCGTAGATTGGCTCTTTTGCACAACTTGCCCTCTTTCTTATATTTTTGCGTCCATTTTTGTGTCCTTGGTCTTTTCTTCCTCTTTATCTTTAAAACCACAAAATCAAATAAGTATGGACTACATTTTGCAATGAAACAAGCTAATAAAAGAGCAATTAGTATGTAAATGTGCCGAATCTCTCCGGCACATCAGGTACGCTTCTCGAAAAATTACGAAAGTTATATATTCGGGTTCCTTATCTCAACACGAATCCATGCATATAAAATTTATCAAAATCGGACTCCGTTTGCTCATTCAAATCAATGATTCTCTATAATTTAGGCCTAGGGCTAAAACCCCCATTAATCCTCCATTAACTGTGAAATACTCAAGGATTTCATGATAAAATAACGAAATTAGGCCAAGAAACTTACCCCAGATGATTACCCGATGATATCCCAGTGATTTCCAGTCAATACTTTCTCTTAGGACTCAAAAATGGAGGTTTTGTGTAAATGGGTCGCGGAATGAACTGTTCTGGTTTTAATATTTCTGACTGGGAGTTAACCCTTTGTGTTCGCGTCCTCCCTCACGCGTCCGCGATGCCTTGCCAAAACGACCCTTCGCGAACGCGACGCCCTTCACGCGTTCGTGATGAAGAAATTCCCAGCCTCCAAAAATTTGAACTACGCGAACACGACCTTTCCATCGCGAACGCGATGCCTCTCAAAACAAACCTACGCGAACGCGACCTCCACCATTGTGAACGCGATGCTCAATCAGCCGACCCTACGCGAACGCGTCGTCCTTCATCTCGAACGCGATGACCATCAAGTCTAGACCTTCATGAACGCGGATCAGGCCTCGCGAACGCGAAGGCCAATGCCCTGCTGCACTACTGCTGCATTTTTCTGCAGATCCTAAGGTTCCAAAATGTCCGAATGGTAGTCCGAATTCATCCCGGGGTCCACCACGGGACCCCAACGAAAACCACCAACATACTCCAAAACACGATACGAACTTGTTCCAATCATAAAAACATGTCCTTAAACACAGAAAACATCGAATTATAGCGGATTCAAGCCTAAGTTTTCATCTAAACTTCCGAAATCAACATTCAATCAAAAACCCGACCAAACGACGTCCGAATGACCTGAAAATTTGCGGAAATATCCAAAATCACATAATGAAACTACAGAAATTGTCGGAATTCCATTCCGACTCCTGGATCAAAATCTCACCTATCGTTCGGATTCACCAAAATTTCAAACTTCGGCATTTCAAGCCTAATTGAGCTACAGACCTCCAAAATATATTTCGAACGCGCTCCCAACCCCGATATCACCTAACGGAGCTAATGGAACCATTAGATTTCTGTTCCGAGGTAGTCTTAACACTGTTCTGAATATGGGCCATTTACCATAAAGCTCCTATTTAGGGACTAAGTGTCCCAAAATACTCCAAATTCCAGAACCGACCCTCCCGGCAAACCACAATAACAGAAATGAACTTAGGGGAACAGTTAAATTGGGGATCAGGGCGTAAATTTCAAAAACGACCGGCCGGGTCGTTACATCTTCCCACACTTAAAGTTTCGTTCGTCCTCGAACGAGCATAGAAAACATACCTGGAGTGGTCAAGAGATGATGGTA
Organism: Nicotiana noctiflora; assembly: GCA_032618575.1. Classification (NCBI taxonomy): domain Eukaryota; kingdom Viridiplantae; phylum Streptophyta; class Magnoliopsida; order Solanales; family Solanaceae; genus Nicotiana; species Nicotiana noctiflora. The sequence continues at coordinate 243,776 of JASVEL010005843.1, forward strand.
CTGGTTGCGCATATCCCGCTCGGTCTCCCAAGTCGCCTCCTCGATCGGCTGACCCCGCCATTGAACCTTTACTGAAGCGATGTTCTTTGACCTTAGCTTCCTGACTTGCCTGTCTAGAATGGCCACTGGCTCCTCAACATAAGACAGATCCTCGTCTAGCTGAACAGAAGTGAAATCCAACACATGCGACGGGTCACCATGGTATCTCCGGAGCGTAGAGACATGAAATACGGGGTGGACTCCGACTAGGCTGGGAGGTAAGGCCAACTCATAAGCAACCTCCCCAACATGCCTCAGAATCTCAAAAGGGCTAATAAATCTAGGACTTAGCTTCCCCTTCTTCCCAAATCTCATAACGCCCTTCATGGGCGAGACTCGAAGCAGAACCCGCTCGCCAACCATAAAAGCCACATCGCGAACCTTCTTGTCCGCATAACTCTTCTGTCTAGACTGGGCCGCACGAAGTCTGTCCTAAATCACCTTGACCTTGTCCATAGCATCCTGAACCATATCAGTACCTAGCAACCTGGCCTCTCCCGGCTCGAACCAACCCACGGGAGACCTGCGCCTCCTACCATATAGAGCCTCGTATGGTGCCATCTGAATACTGGACTGATAACTGTTGTTATAAGCAAACTCTGCCAGTGGAAAGAAATGATCCCATGAACCTCCAAACTCAATCACCCATGCACGAAACATATCCTCCAAAATCTGAATAGTGCGCTCGGACTGACCATCAGTCTGGGGGTGAAACGCTGTGCTCAGCTCCACCCGAGTGCCTAACTCCTGCTGTACGGCTCTCCAGAACCATGAAGTGAACTGAGTGCCTCTATTTGAAATGATGGAAACTAAAATACCATGCAGCCGAACTATCTCCCTGATGTAGATCTCCGCCAATCGCTCCGATGAATAAGTGGTGCTCACCGGTATGAAATAGGCGGACTTGGTCAGTCGATCCACAATAACCCAAATGGAATCAAACTTCCTAACAGTCCTTGGAAGCCCAGATACGAAGTCCATGGTGATGCACTCCCATTTCCACTTTGGAATCTCAATCTGCTGCATCAATCCACGTGGACGCTGATGCTCATACTTCACCTGCTGGTAGTTGAGGCACATAGAAACATAATCAACTATATCCCTCTTCATCCGCCTCCACTAGTAATGCTGCCTCAAGTCCCGATACATCTTCGCGGAACCCGGATAAATGGAATACCACGAGTTATGGGCCTCTGCTAGAATCAGCTCTCGAAGATCATCAACATTGAGCACACAAATACGCCCCTGCATCCTCATAACTCCATCATCCCCAATGGTAACATCTCGAGTATCACCGCGCCAAACTTTATCCTGGAGGATAAGCAAATGAGGGTCGTCGAACTGATGCTCCCTGATGCGGTCAAATAGAGAAGACCGAGAAACCACACAAGCTAGAACCCGGCTGGGCTCCGAAAGATCCAATCTAACAAACTGTTTGGCTAACGCCTGAACATCCATCGCCATAGGCCTCTCCGAAGCTGGTAGATATGCCAAACTCCCCAAACTCTCTGCCCGGCGACTCAAGGCGTCGGCAACTACATTAGCCTTGCCCGGATGATAAAGAATAGTAATGTCATAGTCCTTCAGTAGCTCCAACCATCTCCTCTGACGTATATTCAGGTCCTTCTGCTTAAGCAAGTGCTGCAAGCTCCGGTGATCAGTGTAGATCTCACAAGGAACCCCATATAAGTAAGGACACCAAATCTTCAAGGCGTGAACAATGGTAGCTAGTTCCAGATCATGAACATGATAGTTCTTCTCATGTACCTTCAGCTGTCTGGACGCGTAGGCAATCACCTTACCATCCAGCATCAATACTGCACCGAGTCCAACTCGTGAGGCATCACAATATACTGTATAGGACCCCGAACCCGTAGGCAACATCAAGATAGGGGCCGAAGTCAAAGCTGTCTTGAGCTTCTGAAAGCTCGCCTCACACTCATTTGACCACTGGAAAGGGGCACTATTTTGGGTTAACCTGGTCATAGGTGATGCGATCGAAGAGAACCCCTCTACGAAATGACGGTAATAACCCACCAAACCAAGGAAACTGCGAATCTCAGTAGCTGAGGAGGGTTTGGGACAACTCTGCATGGCCTCCACCTTCATTAGATCCACTCGAATACCATCGCTCGACACCATGTGGCCTAGAAATGCTACTGAACTCAACCAGAATTCACATTTAGAGAACTTGGCATATAGCTGCTTCTCCCTAAGAGTCTGAAGCACTATCCTCAGATGCTGCTCGTGCTCTTCCTGACTCTGGGAATATACTAGAATAACATCAATGAAAATAATCACGAACGAGTCCAGATATGGCCTAAACACACTATGCATCAAATGCATAAAGGCTGCTGGGGCATTAGTCAGCCCAAAAGACGTCACGATGAACTCGTAGTGACCATACCGAGTCCTGAAGGCTATCTTCGGGGTATCTGGCTCCCGAATCTTCAGCTGATGATAACCTGAGAGCAAATCAATCTTAGAGAACACCTGTGCACCGTGTAGATGGTCAAACAAATTATCAATACGTGGCAAAGGATACCGATTCTTTACTGTAACTTTGTTCAACTGACGATAGTCAATATACATACTCATAGAACCGTCCTTTTTCTTCACAAACAACACAGGAGCACCCCAAGGCGAAACACTGGGTCGAATGAAACCCTTACCCAATAACTCCTGTAATCGATCCTTCAACTCCTTCAACTCAGGGGGAGCCATACGGTACGGTGGAATAGAAATGGGCTGAGTGCCCGACAACAAGTCAATAACAAACTCAATATCTCTGTCGGGCGGCATGCCCGGGAGATCAGCTGGAAATACATCAGCGAAATCACGTACCACCGGAACGGAATCAATAGAAGGAGTGTCAATACTGACATGCCGCACATAAGCTAGATAAGCAGCACACCCCTTCTCAACCATACACTGGGCTTTGAGAAAGGAAATAACACGGATGGGGGTGTGATCTAGAGTACCACTCCACTCAATACGTGGAATGTCTGGCATAGCCAGCGTCACGGTCTTGGCGTGACAATCAAGAATAGCATAATTGGGCGACAACCAGTCCATGTCAAAATCGACCATCCCGAGCAACAATAGATCCGCTCTGGTCTCAAAACCACAAGTGGTAACCAAACTCGACCGATACACACAGTCCACAGCCAAAGAATCTCCCACCGGAGTGGAAACATAAATGGGGGCACTCAAAGAATCCCGAGGCATACCCAGATGTGAAGCATAATAAGAGGACACATATGAAAAAGTGGAACTAGGATCGAATAGAACCGATGCCTCCCCGTGACTAACCAGAATAATACCTGTGATAATAGAATCGGATGTAACAGCTGCAGCGTGATCAGGAATCGCATAAAATATGTCCTGTTCCCTCTCTCGAGGGTGTCCTCTGGCACCCTGATCACCGCCCCTGGCTGGCTGGGCAGGTGGAGTGGCAGCTGGGGCTGGAATGATGGCATGTTGACCCTACGAACCACGCTGAGGCTGCAAAGACTGTGGAGGTGCTCCTCTCCTACGCCTGGGGCACTCCCTAAACAGATGGCGAGTATCCCCGCACTCAAAACAAGCTCTGGGAGGATGCGGTGGTTGTGACTGACCGGCCTCACCCCCACTAGTCTAACCCCTGGAGGTACCCCGCGCAGGAGGCGCACTGGTAACTGGGGGAGCATAATAAGGCTCCTGAGGTGCTGGAAGAGCTGGAGTACTACCGGCTGCTGGCAATGCTGAATGAACTGGACGACCAGAATAACCCCTGCCAAAACGGCCGGCTGCTGAAGTGCGGGCACCAGAGAAATGGCCCGACTCACGAGACCTCTTGGCCTCCTCTCTCCCCGCTCTCTAGGGAGCATACTCTCGATCCTCCTGGCAATGCTCACCACCTGCTGATAAGGTATATTCGTCTCCAATTCCCTGGCCATGTTGGACCGGATCGGCGGAATAAGGCCCTCAATAAATCTCCGTACTCTCTCCCGGACCGTGGCTACCAAAGCCGGTGCATGCCTTGCTAGAGGGGTAAAACTAATAGCATACTCCGATACTGACATGGAGCCCTGTCGCAACCGCTCAAACTCCAATCGCCAAGAATCCTTAAGGCTTTGGGGAACAAACTCCCTCAAAAACAGATCAGAAAACTGCGTCCAGGTCAATGAAGCAGACTCCTCTGGACTATCCAACTCATACGTGCGCCACCAATCATAAGCGGCCCCACGAAGCTAAAAAGCAGTGAAGGAAACCCCGCTGGTCTCCATTATCCCCATGGTATGAAAAATACGATGACACTCCTCCAGAAAACCCAATGCATCATCTGTAGCCAAACCACTGAACACTGGAGGTTCATATTTCTTGAACCTCTCCAATCTACGCTGCTCATCCTCGGAGGTAGCTGACCCATCTCCGGGCTATACTGGGGTGGCAGGAGGCATAACAATAATCTCTAGAACCTATCCCACTGGCACTCGCTGCTCAGGTGTAGCGGCTGCGGGAGTCTGGGCCCCTCCTCCGGCCTGAGATGTAGCTGCAGTGAGAGGAAGCAACCATGCCTGAGCTAAAGTAGTATACATGCTCATGAACTGGTCCAGGGTCTCCTGGAGTGCTGGAGTAGTAGCAGCTGTAGTCGGTGTACCAAGTGCCTGCGCTCCAACCTGATCCATCAGTGGAACCTCAGCAGCAGCGCGTGCGGGTGCTGTGGCTGCAACTCAGGTGCGTCCTCGTCCTCTACCATGACCCCGGCCTTTGACGGCGGCAGCAGGGGGCACGTGTGCCTGATACTCGCGAGTAGCATGTGTCCTCACCATCTGTGAGAGAGTAAAAAGAAGAAATTTAGATTTGGTGCCAAAAATGTCGCACGAAAAGGAATCCAAAAGAAATGAAGAGTTTCCTAAACAGTTACATAGCCTCCCGTAGATAAATATAGACGTCTCCGTATCGATCAGCGAGACTCTAAGTAACCAGTCTGTGTCCCGTAACTCCTATGAACATAGAGCTATGATACCAACTTGTCACGACCCTAGTTCACCAATCGTGAACCTGTCATGATGACACCCAGTCCCCGCGACTAGGTAAGCCTAACACGATGCAGAATATACAAGTTTATAAACATTTAATAAAAAAATAGCGGAAAACGTTAAAAGGAATGTAATCAGTGCCACTTGGCACATACATACGTCAACCACACTATATATCATACCACCAAGACCCGGAATCCCACGGGTAACACAAACTAAAAAGGGAAGTACAACTGTGGCTCTATACATCAAGAGTATCTAAAAACAACGAAATAAGGGAAAACATCTACTATCACTATCAGAATAGAAGGAGGAGGGCCTCCGGATCCGCGGACGTAGCAGATCATACCTCGAGGTCTCCGAATGTGCTGCTGAATCAACTAAGCTAAGCCTGTCCTGATGTACCTTGGATATGCACAACAAAAGTGTGCAGAAAAGTAGCATGAGTACACCACGACGGTACTCAGTAAGTGCCAAGCCTAACCTCGATGGAGTAGTGACGAGGAAGGTCAAGGCCCTACCGAGAGAACAATAACATAATGATCAAAATAGTAATAAGTAGGAATAAGTAAGAATGAATCCGAAATAATAACAATAAAGTAATTACTACAACCGGCTACGATTAACTAACTACAAGTAACCAACTCAACAAAACTCAAACTAGCAAGTTCAGGACCTGTGGGAATTGAACCCACAGTCCCACTCTATAATCAACAATCCAGGAGCTACGAGAATTTAACCCGCAGTCCCAATAACAGTATCTCTGGGTCTCCGGGAATCGAACCCGCAGCCCGTGTCTCAATATCTCAGGACGTGTCTCAATATCTCAGGATCTCCGGGAATCAAACCCGCATCCCTTGGATCTCCGAGAATCGAACCCGCAGTCCACAAACAATACCACTTCGGGTCTCTGGGAATCGAACCCACAACCCTGGGATCTCCGGGAATCGAACTCGCAGTCCACCAACACAACAAATAAAGAAACGCATAGAGAAAATATAATATGCTTAACTACAACTTCACCGTAAACTAGTGCTAACAATTTATCAAGAAGTTCAAGTAATACAATTAGGCAATTAGACAGATAAATCCTAACTAATCATGCTTTCCTAATGGATACCAGGTAAATGTCACAATTTAATCAATTAAGAACATGAATATCACGAATTGGACAATTCAAGTAAAGTGAGTTACAACAACCAGCGCATGTACACGCCCGTCACCTCGCATACAAGGCATTTAAAGTATCACATAATATCCTAGGGGTGAAGGTTCCCCCACACGAGGTTAGACAAGAACTTACCTCGACTCTGATATAAAACCGCTAAGAGACAAATCTCTTGCCGCGAATATCGGCCTCCACAGGTGTAGTATCTGATAAAAATCAATAGAATTACATCAAAATAGGCCAATTGGGCATTACCCAATCGAAACAATTCAAAATACACCAAAAACCACAAGTTGCCAAAACCCGACTTTCGGCACGCTTCTTGAAAAATTACGAAAGTTATATATTCGGGTTCCTTGTCTCAACACGAGTCCATGCATATAAAATTTATCAAAATTGGACTCCGTTTGCTAATTCAAATAAATGATTCTCTATAATTTAGGCCTAGGGCTAAAACCCCCCATTAATCGTCCTTTAACAGTGAAATACTCAAGGATTTCATGATAAAATAATAAAATTAGGCCAAGAAACTTACCCCCGATGATTACCCGATGATATCCCATCGATTTCCCGTCAATACCTTCTCTTAGGACTCAAAAATGGAGGTTTTGTGTAAATGGGTCGCGGAATGAACTAGTATGGTTTTAATATTTCTGATTGGGAGTTAACGCTTCGCGTTCACGTCCTCCCTCACGCGTCTGCGATGCCTTGCCAAAACGACCCTTCGCGAATGCGACGCCCTTCACGCGTTCGCGATGAAGAAATTCCCAGCCTCCAAAAATTTGAACTACGCAAACGCGGCCTTCCCATCGCGAACGCGATGCCTCTCAAAACAAACCTACGCGAACGCGACCTCCACCATCGCGAACGTGATGCTCAATCAGCCGACCCTATGTGAACGTGGCATCCTTCATCGTGAACACGATGACCATCAAGCCTAGACCTTCGCGAACGCGGCTCAGGCCTCGCAAACGTGAAGGCCAATGCCCCGCTGCACTGCTGCTGCTTTTTTCTGCAGATTCTAAGGTTCCAAAATGTCCGAATGGTGGTCCGAATTCATCTCGGGGTCCCCGGGACCCCAACGAAAACCACCAACATACTCATAAACACGATACGAACTTGTTCCAATCATAAAAACATGTCCTTAAACACAGAAAACATCGAATTATAGCGGATTCAAGCCTAAGTTTTCATCTAAACTTCCGAAATCAACATTCAATCAAACACCCGACCAAACGACATCCGATGACCTGAAAATTTGCTGATATATCCAAAATCACATAACGAAGCTACAAAAATTGTCGGAATTTCATTCCGACACCTGGATCAAAATCTCACCTATCGTTCGGATTTGCCAAAATTTCAAACTTCGGCATTTCAAGCCTAATTGAGCTACAGACCTCCAAAATACATTCCGAACGTGCTCCCAACTCCGAAATCACCTAACGGAGCTAATGGAACCATCGAATTTCCATTCCGAGGTTGTCTTAAAACTGTTCCGAATACGGGCCATTTTCCAACCATAAAGCTCCTATTTAGGGACTAAGTGTCCCAAAACACTCCAAATTCCAGAACCGATCCTCCCGGCAAACCACAATAGCAGAAATGAACTTAGGGGAATAGTTAAATTAGGGATCAGGGCGTAAATTTAAAAAATAACCGACCGGGTCGTTACAGATCGAGTGCGGTGTATGGGCTGTGGTGACGAGCATCCATACACTGGCGTCTAGCATGACTGTGAGTCGTTGTTGATATCTATTGTGGGATGTTTTTTAGATGAAATCTTGAACCCTTGCCGGGTTGTTAAATTGATCACTGTTTTCCCTTGCTGGGACTTGTTGTAAAGTGGATTATTGTTTTCCTTTGCCGGGGCTTTGTTGTGATGATTGTTGTGTCCCTTGCCGGGACGATTCATGGTTATTGTTTTCATTCTTTTGCCCTTAACTGTGATTGTTATTTGGGTAAGAAAGAGTTATAATGCACGAAGGGTGATGCCGTGCCTTGTTTACTGATCTTGCACGAAGGTTAATGCCGTGCCTTATATTGTTGATTATGCACGAAGGTTAATGCCGTGCCTTGTTATTGATTATGCACGAAGGGTCATGCCATGCCTTGTGATATTGATTATGCACGAAGGAACATTCCGTGCCGTTGTTATTTAAAACCATGCACGAAGGATCATGCCGTGCCATGGATGTGAGGATGAGAGTAAAAGCACAAGGGGTGATGCCGTGCAACTATTTGCTATTCCTTGTTTGATATTAACTGTTTCTATTATACTCTGATTTTCATTACAGATTTAATAGTTGTTGCTAACGGTTGTGTTTCCCCTTTTATGATACTTCTTGTTGAATTTGTTACTTAATATTTCTTGTTATCTTGTTGTGTACATATATATAGAACTGTACAGGTTTATGTGAGTGTCTAGTCCTAGGCTTGTCACTACTTCGCCGGGATAGGCCAGGCACTTACCAGCACATGGGGTTGGATTGTGTTGATACTGCACTTCTGTGCATTTTTGCACAGGTCCAGGTTTTGAGCAGGAGTAGGAGCAGCAACAGTAGTAGAGTATTCGTGGGAGTTGAGCATTCCGAGACTGAGGTAGCTTGCAGGCGTCCGCAGGCCATGCGTCTATTCTATTTAGTTATACTATTTGCTGTGGTCTCATTGTTTCGAGACAAATAGATATTTTTCATTTTCTTTCAGACCATTATGTGTAGTATTCATTAGTAGTTCGTGAGTTGGTGACTCCACGTCTTGGGTAGAGGATTTCATCAATGTTTACCTTGGCATTGTTTATCTCTATTTAGAAAGTCTTCCGCATTTATTATATTGAGTATTTATTCCTCTTGTTATTAAGTAGGAGTATAAAAATAATGATTCGAATTCGGTTAATGTTGAAGGAATTGGCTTGCCTAGCTACCACAAGTAGGCGCCATCACGATCCTGATGTCGGGGTAAAATCCGGGTTGTGATAGGGCCTCGGGGGTGTTTTCGGGGGTCAAACCGACCATTTCGAGTTGATGAACATGTCATTTTTTGCTGTTATAAGTGTTGCAGATGGTTGCTCTATGCGATCGCAATGGGTTGATGCGATCGCATAGAAGGTTTGGGAGGAGGCTAAATTTGTTCTATGCGATCGTGGAAAGGGGTATGCGATCACATAGTTGTAGGTGTTTGTTCTCTGCGATCGCAGAGATGCTATGCGATCGCATAGTGTTTTGGCAGGGGTCCCAGGTCCTATATTTTTGTTCTATGCGATCGCAGAGTAGGGAGTGCGATCAACTAAGTCTATTTTGGTTTAGTAGTGCGATCGCATTGTGGTCTATGCGATCGCATAGGTAAAAATGTGAAGCATAAAAGTTGTGCTATGCGATCGCAACAAGTGTCATGCGATCACATAGAGTATTTCACTGGGCAGGCAGAATCAGAATATAACATTTCATCCGCGAGGGTTTGCAAAAACTCAAGCTACGGAGCTCGGTTTTGAGTGATTTTTCGCGTTCTTTTCAGAGACAATTGTTGGCTAACAATTTTTTACTCCCTTGTAATCATTATTCACTAATCTAAACTCAAAAGTTTCCTTTAATTTCGGATTTGTGGTGTAAATTGGGTAAGTTTCATAGAACAAACTTTGATGATTTAGAGGGGCAAACGAACTCCAATTTTGATAAATTTTATATGGTTAGACTCGTGAGAGTACGAGGGTTCTGAAAATGTAAAAAATATTTCGATTCTGAGCCGATGGCTAGAGGGGTATTTCGGTCATTTCACCCATTTTCGTGCCGTAACTTTAATTTTATCGGTGTAATTAGTTACTTGCGATGTTATTTACACTGTGTAATTGGTTTGAATAGATTTGGGCCACTCGGAGTCGGATACTCGTGGCAAGGGAGTCATTTCTTAGCGGTTTTGTACCGGGATTGAGGTAAGTGACTTGTCTAACCTTGTATGGGAGAATTTCTCCCCTAGGATACATATGTGTTGATTTGAATGCCTTGTACGCGAGGTGATGGGTGTGTACTTGTGCAAATTATTGAAAAACTACTTTGCTTAAAGTGCTCAATCAGTGTTATCTCTGTTATTTAATTAGTTTAATTGCAAGATTTATCTTGTGTTAGCTAGGGAATCATGATTAGATAAGATTAATTGTCTAAATGCCTATTTGTCTTAATTGAACTCTCTGGAACATGTTGAGATTGAATTTAGTTGTTAATTGTAGCAGTGTATTTCATAATTCTCCACGTTTTCTCTTATTTGATTGTGGTTGTGTTCTGTGGAATACGGGTTCAATTCCCGGAGATTCGGTACTACTGAGGTAAAGGACTGTGGGTTTAATTCTCCGAGATCCTGTGATTCTGATATAAAGGACTACGAGTTCAATTCCCGAAGATCCTGTGATATTGATATAAAGGACTGCGGGTTCAGTTCCGGAGATCCTGTGATTCTGATATAAAGGACTACAGGTTCAATTCCTAGAGATCCTGTGATTTTGATATAAAGGACTGCGGGTTTGATTCTCGGAGATCCTGTGATTTTGATATAAAGGATTGCGGGTTCGATTCCCGGAGATCCTGTGATACTGATATATGGACTGCAGGTTAGATTCCCGGAGATCCTGAGTTGCTGAGTATAAAAGGATTGCGGGTTCAATTCCCGGAGATCCTGAGTTGTTAATTTGTACTTGTTGTGTTGATTTCTCTTTGTTAGCTTAACTCTAGATGGCTTGTAGTATTTTATCTCGTTTGCTATTGTCACACCTCCTTTTTCTCACTACTTACCCGAAGATATGTGCCACTAATTACTTCTACATCCCGGGAAGGGATATAATAATAATAGGGAAGGTGTTTTTCCAGTTAAAGGACATTCGGAACGGGATTTGTTTATTAATTTTCAGAGTCGCCACTTGGGAAAATAATGGTGTCCCAAGTCACCGGTTTAATCCCGAACCGAGGAAGTTATGACTCTGTTTAACAGTCCGCGAAATCAGAAATCCGGATAAGGAATTCTGTTAACCCAGGAGAAGGTGTTAGGCACTCCCAAATTTCGTGGTTCTAGCACGGTCGCTCAACTGCCGTATTTGTTTTTATCTAATTTCCTTATATGCTTCAATTTTTCAAGTGTTATTAATGTCCCGCTTTGTTATTGTTAATGACTTGCGACGTCACGAAAACGCATTTCGAGTCACATCGTAACCAGTACGCCTGTGACTTTAGTGCATTTCAGCTTCGCCGCGAGTTGAGATTTGGGTCACATAAATGTGCACCCGTATTAGGAATATAATTTTATTAATTGCGCCTACAATGTCTACGTCTTATTAACTTTGGGAAAGACCGTGAATTTTGCTACAGACCTTTTCAATATTAGCCACTTTTACAAAGATAGCCACTATTCAGAACTCATATTGTGTTTGCAAACATAGCCACAAAACATTTACACATATAACCTAAGTACACATAAGCACTCAGAAGTTCAGAAGAAAACTAACATACAAATCACATTGCAAATATAGCCATATTCATGTTGTTTTTGCACCAGAAACCCTAATCACGATTTAACTTTCAAATTAATCAGAACTCAGAGTGACAATTTGATAATGGTTGAATTCCAACTAATTAAAACCCTAATCGAGATAGGATCTACTGAACAATCACATGAAGATGGCTAATAGCACATGATTCATGAGTAGCTAATATCAGAACTTAAGAACACTTAGACGTTTTCAGGTATATATGAAATAAAATTCAGGGCCAATATGAACAAGTATGAACAAGTGTCACGACCCCAAACCCGGTCGTGATGGTGCCCAACACACTGCTAGGCCAGCCCGACCAATCCATAGAACTCACTGAGCTATTAGCTCACTTTTAACCACTTTGGGCATAGAAAAAGATAGAACAATAGTAATGGAATATCCAAGTACGGGGATCACGTCCCAAAACAAATAAAACTCCCAAAGACCAGGGGTCACGAGTCATGAGCCTCTATAGAGCATACTAAGTGTAATAGTGTCTACAACAGTGCTCAAGTGCGGAAAACAGATAACAACATGAATAAAAGTAGGCTGGAAAGAGAGTCAGGTCCTGCGGACACGGCAACTACCTTGACTATCCAGAAAAGTAACTCCGAGCAGCTACTGGGTCAGGGCTACTGTGACGTACCTGGATCTTCACACAAGGTGAAGGGAGTAAAGTGAGTACTTTCAGACTCAGTGGTAATAAGCAGGGGAAATCACATTATATCACTAAGTAAAGCTATAATCAAAATACCCTACAACAATATTAATATGACAGTATCTGTATCAACAATACCAGCAAAATAATATACAACTAACAGGTGTAGCTAAATGCAATGCAATGCCTGAATATGACCGCTACGGTGCATAGCCCGATCCATTTGGGTACCCGTGCTCACTGTGGGGGTTCAGACTCCGGATGGGCTCCATTTTCCCATTCAAATCATTGATTTCCATAACCCAGGCCTAGGGTGAAAACCTCCTTTAATACACCCCTAATTCCTCCAATTTCAGGTTTAATTACCATAATTTATCAAGGAAATGACATAACTTAGGTCCTTGAATGATTACCTGAAGAATCCCTTTGATTTCTCTGAAAATCACCCCTTAAACGCCTCTTAGAAGATGCCTTAGTGTGTTAAAACCTTTCTAAAAATTTTAACTTTCTGATTCTAATAACTGATATGATTTCTGCTTCTGCGGACACAGACTCGCACCTGCGAGTCCGCACCTGCGACAAAATGGTCGCTTCTGCGGTCCAACACTAAATCGCCCAACTTCTCACCTGCGAGACTGGCTATGTGGAATTATCTCCGTACCTGCGATTGTTCACCCAGCCGCCTGCCTTTTGCGACCTCTAGTTCGCAAAAACAGGCCCGCTCCTGCGCCAGTAAATCCGCTTCTGCGGAACTTCCTGGCCAAGCCCAATTTCGCATTTCCGATAAAAATCCCTCTCCTGCGGTTCCACTTCTGTGGTTTCCCATCCGCAGAAGTGAGAACACTACTGCAGTTTATGACAACAACTCCAATAACTCAAAATCCTTCTGTTTAACCCCCCGAACTCATCCCGAGGCCCTCGGGACCTCAACCAAAAATACACCCTTAAACACAGAAATCATCAAATTATAGCGGATTCAAGACTAGGATTCAACTCAAACTTCCGAAACTAACATTCAATCAAAAACCCGACCAAACGACGTCCGAATGACCTAAAAATTGCAGACATATCCAAAATCACCTAACAAAGCTACTGGAATTGTCGGAATTCCATTCCGACTCCCGGATCAAAATCTCACCTACCTTTCGGATATCGCCAAAATTCAACCTTAGCCAATTCAAGCCCATTTCTACACCGGACCTCCAAATTCAATTTTGATCGCTCCCCTAAGTCACAAATCACCTCCCGGAGCTAACCAAATCATCGAAATCCGATTTCGAGCCCTCTAACTAGATATTCAACTCCAGGTTGACTTTCTATATTAAAGCTTCCTTTCAAAAGACTATTTGCCTCATTTTCAACCAGAATCACTCCTAACACACCCGATAGACTCTAACACTGATATAAAAGCATGAACAATATAAATGAAAGGTAATGGGGTAGTAATTCCCGTGATGAAGGGCTGGGTCGTCACATTCTCCCCCACCTAAGCAAATGTTCGTCCTCGAGTGGGTCAAGAAACATACCCGAAGACTCTAATAAGTGAGGATATCTGCTCCGCATCTCCTACTCGATCTCCCAAGTGGCCTCCTCCATGAGTCGACCTCTCCACTGAACCTTAACTGATGCAATATCCTTGGATCTCAACCTCCCCACCTGACGACCTAATATAGCTATAGGCTCCACATCATAGGTCAAGTCATCATCAAGCTGAATAGTGCTAAAGTCCAACACATACGATGGGTCGCCAACATATTTCCGGAGCATAGATATGTGGAACACTGTATGAACTCCTGATAGACTGGGTGGAAAAGCAAGCATGTACGCCAACTCTCCAATCCTCCTGAGGATCTCAAAAGGGCCAATAAATCTCGGACTGAGCTTTCCTTTCTTCCCAAATCTCATGACGCCTTTCATCGGCGAAACCTTCAGTAAGACTTTCTCACCCACAGAATAAGACACATCCTGAACCTTCCGGTCCGCATAACTCTTCTGGCATGACTGAGCTGTGCGAAATCTCTTCTGAATAACCTTCGCCCTATCCAAGGCATCCTGGACTAACTCTATCCCCAATAACCTCACCTTGCCTGGCTCAAACCAACCAATTGGAGATCTACACCCTCTCCCATATAAGGACTCATACGGCGCCATCTGGATACTGAATTGGTAGCTGTTGTTATAGGCAAACTCTGCGAGAGGCAAGTAATCAGCCCATGAACCACCAAAGTCAATAACACAAGCTCGCAACATATCCTCTAAGATCTGAATAGTACGCTCGAACTGTCCGTCCGTCTGAGGATGAAATGCAGTACTCAACTCCACCTAGGAGCCCAACTCACGCTGAAATGTCCTCCGGAACTACGAAGTAAACTGAGTACCTCTGTCTGATATGATAGAAACTGGGACTCCATGCAGTCTCACGATCTCCCGAATGAATATCTCAGCTAACCTCTCCGAGGAGTACGTGGTACACACAGGAATGAAATGAGCTGACTTGGTCAGCCTATCTACAATCACCCAAATAGAATCAAACTTCCTCGCTGGCCGAGGGAGTCCAGTAACAAAGTCCATAGTGATCCTTTAACACTTCCACTCGGGAATATAAATACGCTGAAACACGCCACCGGGCCTCTGATGCTCATACTTAACCTACTGACAGTTGAGGCACCGTGCTACATGTCTAACAATGTCCATCTTCATCTTTCTCCACCAATAATGCTGTTTCAAGTCTTGATACATCTTCACGGCTCCTGGATGAATAGAATACCGCGAGCTATGGGCCTCTTCCAATATCAACTCACGAAGGCTATCAACATTAGGCACACATATCCGGCCCTGCATCCTCAATACACCATCACTATCAGTAGTGACATCTCTAGCATCATCATGCTGAACTCTGTCCTTAAGGAAAACCAAGTGTGGATCATCATACTAGCGCTCACGAATACGATCATATAAAGAAGTCCGAGATACAACACAAGACAATACCCTGCTGGGCTCTGAAATGTCTAACCTCACTAGCCGATTAACTAGCGCCTGAACATCATAAGCAAATGGTCTCTCCTCAGCTGGAATATATGCCAAGCTGCCCATACTGACCGCCTTCCGGCTCAAAGCATCGGCCACCACATTGGCCTTCCCCGGATGATATAGAATAGTAATGTCATAATCCTTGAGCAACCCAATCCATCTCCGCTGTCTCAAATTAAGATCCTTCTGTTTGAACAAATGCTGGAGACTACGATGATCGGTATACACCTCACAGGACACACCGTACGAATAGTGCCTCCAAATCTTCAAGGCATGAACTATGGCAGCTAGCTCTAAATCATGAACATGGTAGTTCTTATCATGGGGCTTCAACTGCCGAGAAGCATAAGCAATCACTCTACCCTCCTGCATCAATACACAACCTATCCCCACTCTTGAGGCATCACAATATACAAAATATGAATCTGAAGCTGATGGAAACACTAATACTGGAGCTGTGGTCAAAGCTATCTTGAGCTTCTGAATGCTCTCCTCACACTCATCCGACCACACGAATGGTGCACCCTTCTAAGTCAACTTAGTCAAAGAAGAAGCAATGGATGAAAATCCCTGAACAAACCGGCGATAATATCCCGCCAAGCCAAGAAAACTCCTGATCTCTGTAGCTGAGGACGGTCTAGGCCAACTCTGCACCGCCTCTATCTTCTTCGGATCAACCTGAATACCATCACGAGACACCACATGACCCAGAAATGCTACTGACTCGAGCCAAAACTCACACTTGGAGAATTTACAATACAACTTCTCCTCCCTCAATCTTTTCAACACAATACTCAAATGCTGAGCATGCTCCTCCTGACTATAGGAGTAGACTCGAATGTCATCAATGAACAAGATCACGAATGAGTCCAAATACGGCCGGAACACGCTGTTCATCAGATGCATGAATGCTACTGGGGCGTTGGTCTGCCCAAAAGACATTACAAGGAACTTATATTGGCCATATCTAGTCCTGAATGCAGTTTTCATAATATCAGAGTCCCTGATCTTCAGCTGATGATAGCCTAAATGAAGATCAATCTTAGAAAACACTCTCGCCCCCTGTATCTGATCAAATAAATCTTCAATCCGCGGTAGAGGGTACTTGTTATTCACTGTTACCTTGTTTAATTGTCTATAATCAATACACATTCGCATGAAACCATCTTTCTTCTTAACAAATAACACCGGTGCACCCCACGGGGACACACTAAAGCGAATGAATCCCTTATCCAGAAGCTCTTGAAGCTGTTCTTTCAATTCCTTCAGCTTAGGTGGTGCCATCCGATAAGGAGGAATAGAAATAGGCTGAGTGCCCAGCATCAAGTCAATGCCAAAATCAATATCCCTGTTCGGTGGCATACCCGATAGGTCTGAGGGGAAAACATTTGGAAAATCCCTCACAACAGGTACATAATCAATGCTAGGAGACTCAGCTCCCACATCTCTCACAAATGCTAAGTACGACAAACACCCCTTTTCAACCATTCTCTGAGCCTTTAAGAATGAAATAACACAGTTAGGGACGAAATTAGTCGAACCCCGCCACTCAATCTGAGGAATACTAGGAATAGCCAACGTAACTATCTTAGCATGACAGTCCAATATAGCATGGTACGGGGACAACCAGTCCATACCTAATATCACATCAAAGTCTACCATCTCTAACAATAACAGGTCCACCTGAGTCTCCAGACCCCTAATAAAAATAACACAGGATCTATAGACATGATCCACAATAATCGTATCACCCACGAGGGTGGATACATGAACAGGAAAATCAAGACTACCACGGGTCGCACCCAGGTGATGTGAAAAATAAGAAGACACGTAAAAATATATGGACCCTGGATCAAATAGAATAGAGGAATTTCTGTGACAGACAGAAATGATACCTGTAATCACTGCATCGGAGGCAACTGCATCACACATGTCAGGAAGTGCGTAGATCGTGCCTTGCCTCCACTGGATCGCTCCTCGCCTTTGGGGCGACTACGAGAAGACTGACCTCCACCTCTATTAGCCTGAGATGGTGCCGAAGAGAAGGGTTGATCCCTCTGCTGAGCCCTGTCACTACGGAGTCGAGGGCACTACCTCCTCATGTGGCCAAACTCGCTACACTCAAAATAGCTACCTGGTGCTGGAGAAGGGGAATGAAGGGAACCCCTCACCGCAGATGAACCCTGGGTTTAAGAAGTAGTAGGTGATGCACTCTGGGCTGGGAGGGCACTAAGTGAAGACTGACCCTGCTGGAATCCCTGGCGACCATGACCAGAAGAAGCTCCACTCTGCTCAGGGCGGCCTGAATGAGGTCTAGATGAGCGAACTCTACCCTGCTGAAAATGCCCTCTAGATGGAGCACCGCTAAAGCTACCAGAACCACGAGGCCTCTTGGCCTCCCTCTCCGCTCGCTCCCGACGACGATCCGCCTCAATAGAGTGTGCCATATCCACAACCTACTCAAACGATGATGATAGAACTCTCTCTCTAGTCATAAGAATGTGAATGGAGTAGTTGAGGCCATCCATGAACCTCCTAATCCTCTCCCGATCAGTCGGGATCATCCATGTGGCATGCCTAGCCAACTATGTATATCTCAGCTCATACTGGGTCACTGACATGTTGCCCTGTACCAACCACTCAAACTGGTGACGAAGCTCCTCATGACGGGACTGAGGTACATACTTCTCCAAAAAGAGAGTAGAGAACTGCTGCTAGGTGAGAGGTGCTTCTCCTGCAGGCCTACACTTCTCAAACTCCTCCCACCAATCGAATGCTGGACCAGTAAACTGAAAAGTAGTGAATGAAACCCCACTGGACTCAATAATACTAGCTGTACGTAGTATCCTCTAGCACTTATCTAAGAAACCATGGGCATCCTCGCCCTCAGTACCACTGAAATGAGGTGGCTGGAGTCTACAAAATCTCTCTAGACGACGCTGCTCGTCGTCGGGCAAAACCTGAACCACTTGCTCTGGAGCTGGTGCAGCTAGGGGAATAACTGGTGTAACCACCTGAGCGGGGACCTCCTCTGACGTCTGAAGTCCCTAAACCACCTGCTCAGGTGTGTGAGCTACAGGGGTCTGCTGACCACCCCCTGTCTGGGATTTCGCTGTAGTAGTGGTAGCTGATACTACCTGAGCCAATCCGGAACACACTGATAATATCTTGGCCAGAGTCTCCTGAAGACCAGGAATAGCAATAGACACTGTATGGGCTTGAGCTGGGGCTGCTGGAGCATCAACCACTAGGGGCTGCTCCTGAATAGGTACAACGGGTGTGTCAGCTGGCACTGCCTCAGCTACCCTATCTCTACCTCTACCACAGCCGTGCTCACGACATCTAGAAGGTGGCAATGGAGGTCATCCACCTCGTCCTGAAGCTCGAGTTCTCGCCATCTGCGAGAGAATAGAATACAGAAGTTCAGTTGTCAGAACAACAAGATCGCATGACAGAGTTCAAGAAATGTGGAGTGTTTCCTAAAGGTTCGCAGCCTCCCGAGGATAAGTACAGGCATCCCCGTACCGATCCATAAGACTCTACTAACCGGCTCAAGACTCATGAGGCCTAGTAACCTAGGCTCTAATACCAACTTGTCACGTCCCCAAACCCGATCGTGATGGCGCCCAGCACACTGCTAGGCCAGCCCGACCAATCCACAGAACTCATTGAGCTATTAGCTTACTTTAACCACTTTGGGCATAAACAAAGATAGAACAACAGTAATGGAATAACCAAGTACGAGGATTACATCCCAAAACAAAATAAAACTCCCAAAGACCAGGGGTCACGAGTCATTAGCCTCTACAGAGCATACTAAGTGTAATAGTGTCTACAACAATGGTCAAGTGCGGAAAATAGATAACAACATGAATAAAAGTAGGCTGGAAAGAGAGCCAGGTCCTGTGGACGCGGCAGCTACCTTGACTATCAAGTAACTCCGAGGAGCTACTAGGCCAGGGCTGCTATGACATACCTAGATCTGCACAAAAGGTGCAGGGAGTAAAGTGAGTACTTCCAGACTCAGTGGTAATAAGCAGGGGTAAGACAACGAAGGTAAGAAATCACAGTATAGCACTAAGTAAAGCTATAATCAAAATACCATGCAACAGTATCAACATGACAGTATCTGTACCAACAATACCAGCAAAATAATATACAGCTAACAGGTGCAGCTAAATGCAATGCAATGCATGAATATGACCGCTACAACGCATAGCCCGATCCATTTGGGTACCCGTGCTCACTGTGGGGATTCAGAATCTGGAAGGGCTCCTACAGCCCAAGCACAATATCATGATACGCTGCGACCCGCAGCCCGATCCACTACCAGTCAGCTAATATGCAATGCAGCCTCACAAGCTCAAAAGTAGTATTTGAAAACTCTTTTTATCATTTTTAGTAGAAAATAGTATATCAGAAATTCTAGAGTTTGGAAAACCATTATGACAGTAATAGCTCAGGACTGGTAGTAAAATAGCATGTCAATATCACAGAAACAAAAATAACGATCATCGCAGGATCCCAATAACTGGCTCACGACCCATAAATGTACACAACCATCCAAGAAGGAGGTTCACCGACTCAAGAATAGCCAATAACATAGGTGAATTCCACCGGTCCGAAGGCGAGTTCTAGTATGATATCTCCCACGGTATTCTTTCCACCTCCGTCGAACCCCCTCACACATATGCTATTTCTGTGGACCCTTTCGTGATCAATCTTCAGTTTTCCAAGAGTAGACAAAGGTCATATATTAGCACTCGACCCATTATCGACTAAGACACGAGTCACTACCAATTCCTCACACTTCACTGTGGAGTATACCGCCTTATTGTGCTTTGTCCCTTCTAGCGGTAATTCATCATCTGAGAACGTTATCCTATTTGCCTCAAAAATTTTGTCTGTAATTTTCTCCAAATGACACAACGTGATCTTTTCTGGTACATGAGCTTCATTTAGGATCTTCATTAACGCCCTTCGGTGTTCATCGGAATGAATCAACAAAGATAACAAAGATATTTGAGTTGGTGTCTTCCTCAATTGCTCAACTATGGACTAATCTAGAGCTTTCATTTTCTTTAGGAACTCCTCAGCTTCTTCCTCGGTGACCACTTTCTTCACATGAGCTGTATTTTCTTTCACAACTTTCGCCTTTCTCAAATCGTTATGAGCAAAACATCGCCTAGACCGGGTCAAACCATGAGTTTCGCAGATTTCCCCCTTGACTTCTTTCCCTTTGTACATGACAGTTACCTTGTCATAATTCCAAGGTACAACTTTGATGTTCACAATTGGCATCTGAACGACCGACTTGATAACAACTGGTTCTATATGTGCCCCTTTCACAGTCAATATGGGCTTCACCCCAGGTATTATCACTTTTACCAACTCAGGCTCAATCATCACTGCTGGCTGTTTTGCAGGTGGCTCGACTGACACTTTCTCACTCCTGACTTTATCCTCCACATTGTTGTTTGCTTTGATTATCATCACAGTCTGAGAGGGTTTTTTGCAGCTTTCTCCCTGTACTAGCTCTATCATATGTGTTTCATGATGCACCGGCAAAGGATTTTGCGTTATGTTGGGAGTCTTGGGTGCTTGCACCTCAATTCTTCTGGAGTCAATGAGTTCTTGTATCGCAGACTTTAGGAGCCAACATTTCTTCGTGTCATGTCCCGGTGCCCCAGAACAATATTCACATTGGATGGATTGATCTAAGTTTCTCAGTGGAGGGTTGGGAATTTTAGGCTCAATAAGACTCATCATCCCCAATTGTCTTAGTCGGTGGAAGAGGCTGGTATATGATTCTCCCAAAGGAGTGAATGTTTTCTTTCTCTAAGCCTTGTCGCTTTTAACTTTAGGTTCGGGTCGGGACGGAAACTGGTTTGGTTAGGATTTCTGTAGGTTTTTGGTGGTGGATAGGTATTTTAGGCATGATAGACATTCTGAGGAGCTGGGGCTCGCTATGAAGGAGGAGGCGGTGGGTAGGATTGGGCATGCTGGACTAAAAATTGAGGACCAGTCGAAGGATAATAATGTTGAGGTGGGTTATACGGTGTTGGTGGGTATGGTTGATACGGGCGAGGCTGATGATGATATGGGTTGGGACCCCGGGACCAAGACCTTCCCTCTATAATTGCCACTTTTTCTTTCTTTTTCTTCCCAATTGATCCTCCTGTCCCCGTCTGAATTGCTTGATTTGTAGCCTTGATGGCTGAATAACTCATGATCTTATTTGTTTTCAAACCTTTTCTTCCACAAAACTCCCCATCTTCACTACCTCATTAAAGGTCTTTCGGATCGCAGACACTAGATGCCCATAGTATGTCGGCTCCAAAGCTTGTAAGAAACAATCTACCATTTCTCCTTCTTTCATTGGTGGATCCACACGGGCCGCCTATTCCTTCCACCTGAAACCATACTCCCGAAAACTCTCTCCAGGCTTCTTTTCCATTTTGGTCAATGACAATCTATCAGGGATGATTTCCAGATTATATTTAAAATGGTTCGCAAATGATTGAGCCAAATCGTCCCAAATGAACCATCGGGTATGATCTTGATGGGTGTACCATTCCAATGCTGAGCCACTGAGGCTTTGACTGAAGTAGGCCATAAGTAGTTCATCCTTTCCCCAGCTCCATGCATTTTGCTGTAATATCCTCTCAGATGGGCCACTGGATCACCATGGCCATCATACATGTCAAATTTTGGCAATTTAAACCCAGCGGGTAGCTGTACCTCAGGGAACAAACACAAGTCCTTGTATGCCACACTAACTTGGCCTCCCAGACCCTGCATATTGCGAAACGACTGCTCAAGGCTCTTCATTTTCTTGGCCATCTCCTCTTGTTCAGGGTTTCTAGCAGGTTTCTCCTCCTCCGTCATATCGATAAATGGGGTGTAAGAATCATGTTGTCTGAAGGTGGGTTCTGGAGGGTAGTAATGATTATCCTGGATACGAAATACAGGCTCACTAGAGGATTTATGTAAAGTGGTTGGTGGTGGTGCCACATACACGGGAGCGGCCTGGGGTGGTGGCGGTGGAGCTTGTTTAGGAAGTGAGGGTGGTACTTGTGATGTAGTGGCATAATAGTGTGGGTAAGTAGGGTATGTAGAAGATAAGTTCATGGTGGGTGGATCTTGGTTCGGGTTTGATGGAGGAATATATGTGGGGTTGGCTGGGTAAGTAGGTAAGGGTTGTCCCCTCGACCAAGCCTGATACATTTCCGACATCTGCTGTTTAAGCTTATACATTTCTTCCTTCATGCTATTCAGATCTACTACTTCCTCCTCTTGCACAAGATCCATGATTGTCGGCTCAATTTCTTGGGTCACTACTTTTGTCATGCTTTTAGAACGAGTGTTATAGTTGTGATGTGCCAAAATGCCAGTTGCTAACTATTTTATATGATACTCATCAACGACAAAAACTTGTTAATAGTTAGATCATAATAGATAAAAATCACAATTTTTAAAAACACTGCTTTTGCCTGGCAATTATGCGTCATCCCGGCATTATTGTGTTTCTTTTGACTCGTCAATTCTCTTTTTTCGGCTTTTCTTTTTCTTTTGTTTCCACTCATCTCTTTTTCTTTTCTTTTATTTTTTTTCCTCTTTTTTTTTTCTTTTTGTTTTTCGATCCTATATGTTTGCCTATCGCACAAGCAATTGCATGTAAGGAAAAATAATGACATCTTTTGGATTTTCAATTTCATTGATATGCAAAACATTGATTACAAAAGATAATGTTGTACTACAACCTTCTAGATGCAGAAAAATAAAAATTCAAAATGCATGCCCTATGAATACATTAAAGCTCTTAGTGCCCGCGAGAAATCGTTCGGTCTTACCGCTGGCCTATATGCTAATCCCTTTTGGAGTTTGTCTAGGTCTATCATCATTAATCCCTTTTGGAGTTTGTCTAGGTCTATCATCACTTGTTTCACAAAGATCATTGCTGCTGTGGTAAACATAGACTGGGTCATATCCTCGCATAGTTGGCATTTCCATGTAATGTAGTGAGCAATGTTGACAATTCTTTCCCTGATGATCCCTTTCTCTTGAAGCAACCTGCCAATCTGTTCGGCACGAGCATCCAAGGTTTGCTGGCTTTTCTTTTGAAGTTGATGTAGCTCTAATTCTAAACGGGCCATGGCCATGTAGCAATGCTCTTTCTCTATATCAAATTCTTTTGTTTGTTTGCTACTTTTGACCTCGGCCGTGACAATCTTCTTCCTTAGTCGAGCTACTTCAACATTATGTTCATCCTTTAACTGTTGGATCATCCGAGCCCTTTATTTGGCCAATTGTTTCCGAACCCCAATTAATTCATTCTCAACTTTATCTAGATCAAAGCTATAACCATTCACCTTGCGCCGCAAATTATCAATTAACTTTTCATCTTGGGCAAGTCGAACTGGGGTTTCGGTTACTGCTCTCATCTTTACAATCTGAGCCTTTAATGTTTCATTTTCTTTTATCAACTATTTCTTTTCACCCTCACCGGCTGCTGCTTGTAACCTGCTTTCGAATTTGAGGTCCCGAAATTGTTTCTCCAACATGCTGATATTGGCTCGATATTCATTCTCCTTGGCCAACCAATCCCATTGTTCCTTCGATAGCTCGGAAAATTCTTGAATATGAGGTCTCTACAAAAAACATACTAAAACATGAAGATGATGAAGATGAAAAACAAAGAAGATAAGAAGGAAAAAAAAATCATAAAAACAGACAAAAAAGAGGAGGGGACTTAGCTTGGCAGGATCTGTCTCATGTGCTATTCCCCTTTTCTTCTTATTTTCTTTTTTCTTTTCTTTCAGACTTCAAGTCGAAGTCTTTTTTTTTTCAGTTTCTTTTTCTTTCTTTTTCCAGTTTTCTTTTTCAGACTTCAAGTTGAAGTCTTTTTATTGTTTTAGTGGTAGAGATGGGTTCAGGGTATTGATGTGCCGGAGAAATTCGGCACATTTACATACTACTTGCTATTATATTGGCCGGAAACAGCCTCTCTACCCTTTCGGGTAGGGGTAAGGCCTGTGTACGTATTACCCTCCCCAGACCCCACTTTGTGGGAACATACTGGGTAGTTGTTGTTATTGCTATTATATTGGCTTGTTTTATTGCAAAATGTAGTCCATACTTATGTTATTTTGTGGTTTTGCAGATAAAGAGAAAGAAAAGACCAAGGACACGAAAATGGAAGCAAAAAGACAAGAAAAGGGCAAAGTTATGCACAAAGGCAAGTCTACAGACCAACATGCGGTCGCAGATTGCACATGCAGACCGTAGAATTGCACACCAAATTGCAGAGCTAAACAGAGGCTGGAGCTAAAAACCACGTCAAGAATGCGATGTATTCTATGATCGCATAGTGAACATGCGATCCGCACTTCTGCCGCAAAATGAACACGAAGAAAACCCAGGAGTCAACTATGCGGTACCATCTGCAGTCGCACAATCACTATGCGGACTGCAGAACGGTAATGCGATGGACGAATGAATATCTAGGGTTTTAATCTGCGATGTCGCCTCTCAAGATGCGGACCGCAGACCTGTTATGGGACAGATCTGCGGTCGCAAAGTTGACCTGGAAGGGTAAACTTGTCCAATTTTTGTCCGAATTTGGTCCCTCTATAAATAGCTTTTTAGAATCTTGTGTAAAAATATCTTGTGCAGACTTTATACTAGACGCCAAGACTTTATTACTTCATCTTTTTGGAAGCTTTTGGTTGAAGATTCTCTTACTTTGTAAGCATTTATGACATTTATTACACCTTGTATTTTGTATTTTAGCATGTGTGGCTAAACTTAAATACTAAGGTTGTGAACCCTAAATGGGTGTTATGTAAATGGGTGTTTAACATTGAATATATGCATAATGGTTGGTTGATATTTCTTTACTTCTCATTCTTCATTTATTGTTGGTTGTTGCAAACATTAACAAAAGCCATTTAAGTCTTACTTTGCTTGGAAAAGTGGGTTAGATTTTGGAAGAAGTAAAGAACAAAAAACCCGAGGCCTTACACCTCGTTTAATAGAATCGCTTAGGGATAAGTGGGTTTTATTTGGCATCTATTGATTGTTATACATTGTGACTCTTAGACTTTTGGGAAAAATCAAGAGAGGAAATACTATTCAAGTATTGGGAAATATTGGGTAGTTGCATAGAAATCAATTGCATATCAATAACCAACCATTAGAAATATATCATATTAACACCGATAGCATTACACTACATTTATGGGAACACAACCTTGGTTTAATCAACTTTATTAATTACTACATCAAGCATTCACATTAGTTAATACTCTAAAACAAACATTACTCATACTACTACTGTTACATCATTTTTATGTTTCTACTAATGGAATAGATTTAAGATTCTAGTCGGGTAACACACTAATTCCAGTAATCGTTTCACACTTATTCCCAGTGGGATTCGACCCCAACCTAGTTGGGTTACTATATTTGACACCGACTGCCTTACACTAATTATCAAAGTGTAATTTGAGCGTATCAAATTTTGGTGCCGTTGCCGGGGAATACGATTTTGAAATTACTCATTAGTGTGTACTTTACTTGATATCTAATTTTATTCCGTCACACTTTGCTTGGTGTGATAGGTTACAATGTCTGACTATGAGGACGAAGTGGAAGAAAATCCTTTTGCGGATATCGATGAATATATCGATGACACAAATGCAATCGTACCCCCTGCTGTTGGTGCCTCAACGTTTAAGGTGGATCATGGTCTAATCCTCATGCTCAAAGCGGAAGGGTTTTTCAGGAATTCCATCGATGACGACCCAACTCAACATTTAAGGAATTTTCTGGGAGTCTATGCTATGCACAAACAAACCAATGTCTTAGAAGATGCTTTAAGGTTGAGAGTTTTCAAGTACTCATTGGCCGGTGATGCTAGACGGGGGCTTCAAAACTTGCCACCCAATTCAATCCGATCATGGCCCGAACTTGTCCGGGCATTCCTAGTGAAATGGTTCCCACAAAGCAAGAAGTTCGAGCATAGAGATAAAATCTTTTTTTTAAGCAACAATAAGGGGAGAATTTACATGAGGCATGAGATTGCTTCAAACTATATTTGGTGAGGTCGCCAAATCACGGATTCCCCGATTCAATCTTGCTTGAGAAGTTTTACATGGTTCTTGATCCCATGAACCAAGCCATTGCAAAGAATGCGGCAGATGGATCTTTTATGGATAAGTCTTTTGCTAGAGTAACTCAAATCCTCAACAAGATGGCCAAACATAATCAAGCATGGAATTCTGAGGATACATCCGGTGGAATAGCTTATGGGTCTCCTTCTTTGACAAATTTGATCAAGGAAAACCAAGAGAGAGACCAAATCATTGCGGGGCTGGCCACTAATGTTAATGTGTTGACCAAGATGTTTACGGAAAATCAAACGAAGAAGGTCAACGTCGTCGAGGATATGCCACCCATTCCGAATGAAGATTTTGAAGAGGCTAATTACATCAACAACCCCCAAGGATGGTACCAAAGGCAATACTATCAAGGTCAAGAAGCACAAAACCAATGGAGGCCAAACCCGCAAGGGCAAGGCAACCAACAATGGAGGTATGACCAAGGTAGTTCACAACAAAGAAATTGGGGCAACAACAACAACTTTTCTAACCGGAGTGAAAATCCTTATGTTCCTCCAAAAGGACAATATTCGAACCAAGGGTCCTCAAATGATTCAAAATTGGAAGATATGCTAGAGAGAGTGCTACAAAATCAAGAAAAGTCCGATGCTTCAATGAGGAACATGGCCGAGGTTGTTGGCTCTCATACCGCCTCCATCCAAAAATTGGAGATGCAAATGAGAGACCTCTCCAAGGAGCAAAACCCCAAGCACAAAGGAACACTTCCTAGTGACACGATTGCAAACCCAAGAGGTAGTGGAAGTGGTCTAACCTCTCACGTCATGGCAATCACCACTAGGAGTGGAAAAGTGATAATTGGAGAAAATGAAAACATAGTTGAAGATGTGGAGACCAAGCAAACGGTTGAGGTTGAAGAACAAGAGGTTATTGAAGTTGAAAAACAAAAGGTTGTTGTGGTTGATGAACCAAAGGTTGTTGAAGTTGAAAGAATTCCGGAAAAAGCTAAAGCACCACAAGAAGATCGAGAAGAGGAAATGGAAAAGGGGAAAGAGTCATCAAAACCTCTTCCACCTATTCCTAGGCCTCCTCCCCCGTTCCCTCAAAGGCTAGCAAGAAGGATTGATGATAGCAATCTTGAAAAGTTCTACAACATTCTCAAACAATTGACGGTGAACATTCCTTTTGTAGAAGCTTTTAAAGAAATGCCGGGGTTCGCTAAGTACTTGAAAGATTTGATCACTAAAAAGAAGACCACAAAGCATTAGGTGGTAATCATGACTCACCGGGTAAGCTCTATTATTGCCACGACTCCGGTCCAAAAGAAGAAGGATCCGAGAGCCTTTACCATACCTTGTACTATTGGGGCACGTGAATTTGCAAGTGCCCTATGTGACAATGGAGCTAGCATCAACTTAATGCCACTTGCCATCTATAAGCAAGCAGGATTGGGTATGCCTAGAACTACAAGCATGAGATTGCAAATGGCCGATCATTCCATCAAGCGACCGGTGGGAATTGTAGATGATGTACTAGTGAAAGCGGGGAAATTCCTTTTGCCCGCGGACTTTGTAATTCTTGATTGTGCTGTGGATAAAGAAATCCCTATTATTTTGGGGAGACCATTCTTAGCTACGGGAAGAGCACTCATGGACTCGGAGAGGAATGATATAAGATTCCGGGTGAATGATGAAGAGGTCACTTTTCAAGATAGCAAGGGCATGAAGTTTCCCCACGAATATGAGAGCATTTCTATGATAGAAGCGGTTGATGAGGTAGAGGATGCCATGGAATTGAAAATGGAGGAACAATGCCTTGGTGAGGCATTGGCGGCGATCTTAGTGAATTTTGATGGGGAAGACATGGATGGGTACATAGAATCGGTAAATGCATTGGAGGGTCTTGGATCCTACACTTGCACGCCGGCAAAGCTTTCTCTTGACTTAGAGAATAGAGCTACTCCCCCCGCTAAGCCATAAATCATTGAGCCACCACAACTAGAGCTCAAACCACTTCCTCCGCACTTGAGGTATAAATTTCTTGGCTTTAATGATACTTTACCCGTAATTGTGTCTTCTTTGTTGAATGATGTGCAGGTAGAGCAATTATTGGAATTCTTAAAGGAGCACAGGCAAGCTATTGGGTGGACAATCGTCGGCATCCGTGGCATTCCCGCGGGTATTTGTGAACACAAAATCCAATTCGAAAATGACACCAAGCCAAGTGTGGAGCATCAAAGGCGACTAAATCCCTTAATGCAAGAGGTGGTGAAAAAGGAAATTATCAAGTGGTTAGATGCCGGAGTTGTTTACCCAATCGCCGATAGTTCTTGGGTAAGCCTAGTGCAATGTGTACCCAAGAAGGGAGGCATCATCGTGATCGAAAATGAGAAAAATGAGTTCATCCCTACAAGAACGGTGACCGGGTGGAGAGTGTGCATGGATTATCAGAAACTCAATAATGCAACTTGCAAGGATCATTTCCCTATGCCTTTTATTGATCAAATGCTTGATCGGCTAGCGGGAAGAGCATTCTATTGCTTTCTTGACGGATACTCCGGCTACAACCAAATCAACATTGCATTGGAAGATCAAGAGAAAACGACATTCACTTGTCCTTATGGGACATTTAGCCGGATGCCATTTGGGTTGTGTAATGCTCCGGCGACCTTTCAAAGATGCATGATGTCGATTTTCTCCGATATGGTGGAAGATTTTCTAGAGGTCTTCATGGATGACTTCTTAGTTGTCGGTGATTCCTTTGAGCATTGTCTTGCAAATCTTAGACAAGAGATCAAGAGGTGCGAGGAGACGAATCTTGTGCTTAATTGGGAAAACTATCACTTCATGGTGGATGAAGGTATTGTGTTAGGGCACAAGATTTCTAAGCATGGCATTGAGGTTGATCGGGCAAAGATAGAGATCATTTGTAAACGTCCTCCTCCCACTTCAGTGAAAGGTGTTCGAAGCTTCTTGGGCCACGCCGGATTCTATCGGAGATTCATCAAGGATTTCTCTAAGATTGCACACCCAATGTGGAAGCTTCTTGAGAAGGATGCAAAATTTGTGTTTGATGACAAGTGCCTCAAAGCATTTGAGGAATTGAAGTTGAGGCTCACCACGGCACCTATTATTGTCACTCCCAATTGGACTCTTCCTTTTGAACTCATGTGTGACACCAGTGGTGTGGCAATTGGAGCAATGCTAGGTCAACGCTACAACAAGATACTTCATCCGGTCTATTATGCAAGCAAAAATCTCAATGGGGCGCAAATGAATTACACTGTCACTGAGCAAGAGCTTCTTGCCATTGTGTATGCTTTTGAAAAGTTCCGGGCCTATTTGTTGGGGTCCAAGGTGGTGGTCTACACAGATCATGCGGCTCTTCGATATCTCATGGCAAAGAAAGATGCCAAGCCTCGACTAATTAGGTGGGTTCTCTTGTTGCAGGAATTTGACTTTGAAGTCAAAGATCGCAAAGGTACACAAAACCAAGTTGCAGACCACTTGTCAAGGCTTGAGGAAGCAGGGAGACCTAAGGGAGAGCTTGACATAAATGATGCTTTCCCTGATGAGTATATCTTGGTACTTTCAAATACCTTTGCTCCTTGGTATGCCGACATTGCAAACTACTTGGTGAGCGATATCATTCCGGAAGGGTTAGAACCTCATCAAAAGAAAAAGTTCTTGAGGGATTGTCGGTAATACTATTGGGAGGAGCCCTATTTGTTTCGAGTGTGTGCTGACAACATCATCCGGAGGTGCATACCAGAGGAAGAAATTATGCCAATCCTCAAGGCATGTCATGATTCATCTGTTGGAGGCCATCATGGAGGCAATAGGTCGGCGGCCAAGATTCTTGAGTGTGGTTATTACTGGCCTTCCGTTTACCATGATGCAAACCAATTTGCAAAAGATTGTGAGCAGTGTCAACGACAAGGTTCAATCTCCAAAAGGCATGATATGCCAATGCAATATGTGATGGAGATAGAAATCTTTGATGTATGGGGGATTCATTTTATGGGCCCCTTTGTAAGTTCTTATGGAATGAAGTACATTTTGGTAGTAGTGGACTACGTCTCCAAATGGGTTGAAGTTGTTGCCTTACCAAACAATGAGGCAAGAAGTGTGACCGCCTTTTTGAAAAAGAATATATTCACTCGGCTTGGCACTCCTAGAGCCATTCTTAGTGATGGTGGATCACACTTCTGCAACAAAGCATTTGCAGGGCTACTTGAGAAGTATGGTGTGAAACACAAGGTGTCCACACCATATCATCCGCAGTCGAGTGGTCAAGTGGAGGTCTCAAACCGAGAGATCAAGAATATTCTAGCCAAGACTGTGAATGCCAATAGGACTGACTGGTCCAAAAGATTAGATGATGCATTGTAGGCTTACCGCACGGCCTACAAAACTCCTATTGGCACTTCTTCTTACCGTCTCATTTTTGGGAAGGCATGTCATCTACTTGTTGAGCTAGAGAACAAGGCCATATGGGCATTGAAGAAGCTTAATCTGGAATGGGCTGAGGCTGCGAACTTGAGGCTAATGCAACTAAATGAACTGGAAGAATTCCGATTCCATGCCTATGAGAGCGCAACTGTGTACAAGGAGCGGATGAAGTTTGTCCATGATAAAATGATCCTGAAAAGAGAGTTCAACACGGGTGACCTGGTCTTACTCTTCAACTCAAGGTTGAAATTGTTTCCGGGCAAATTGAAATCAAAATGGTCCGGCCCCTTCAAAGTGGTGAATGTCTCCCCATATGGAGCGGTGGAATTGGAAATGACTGACGGATCCCGGACATTTAGAGTGAATGGGAAACGCATCAAACATTACTTAGGTGTTGATGGTGAAAGGGAGGTGGTAGAGCAGCTGACTCTAAAGGATGGTCCTTGCCCATCCAAAGGATGAAATTAGAGCAATCATTCCGGTCGTGCCGCGACGTTAAATCAAGCGCTGCATGGGAGGCAACCTATGGGTGGTAACACCGTCTTTAATTTTTGCATTTTCTTTATTCATTTGTCTTCTTTACAACATCTGTTGAAGTGTAGGGAGCCCAAAAGGTTTTGGTACTTGGTGGATGTGCCCAGCAGGAAGAGGACAAATATGCGGTGGAAATGCGGCCGCATAATTGCTTTGCGGTCCGCAGATCTACCGCAGACTAAAACAGAGAGTTCGCTAAATTTGAAGCTAAAATGCATCCATTCTACGGTCCACATGTTAGTTCTACGACCGCAGATTGGATCGCAAATTGAATCTGAGAAAAGGCTAGGATAGCGGCCAAAATACGACCATTTTGCGGTCCGCAGGTTAGATCTGCGACCGCATATTGGTTCGCAAAATGGTCATCGCGAATTTTCTTACCCTCCAGGTACGTTCCTATTACTCTTCAGTACAGAACAAAAAAAAGAGAGAAAAAGAAAAAGAAAAACAAAAAGAAAAAGAGAGAAGAGAGGCGAGATCGAACCCGCACAACAGGCGAATCACCCAGTTCTCCACTAACATTCTCGCTCTGCATCTGGTATGTGTTACTGTTCTCTCCATCTCTGTCATTACAGTTTTTGAGAAGAATTTTTTGGGGACTTGTCGTTGGTTTAGTTAAATGGCTAAAATAGAAGTGATTTGGGTCTAAGCATGCTGTGGGGAAGGAATTGGTGGAAGAATGGGGCATCCATGGGTGAAAAATAGGACCCTTACATTGAAATGCTTGGTTCTGCGGTCCGCATGTCTGATATGCAGACTGCACTTTCATCGCAGACCTAACCCTAGGTCAGCTGGGGACGATAACATCTGTGGTCACTATGCGATCGCATTCTTGCGTTGCGGTCCGCAAAGTGACCGCATATTTGTCACCTGGGTAGCCCTTTCAAATGGAAAATATGCAGTGGAGTATGCGGTCGCAGAATTAATCTGCGGTCCGCAAACTCACCGCAGAGTAAAACAGAGAACTGGGAAATTTTGGCTTTACAAATTTTCATTCTGCGATATGTATGCGGTCCGCATAGTGGTTATGTGACCGCATATATCATCGCAGATTAACACTGATCTTAGGCAAGAATTTTTGTGATGACTTTGCGGTCCGTAGAATGGTTCTGCGACCGCATAGTGCATCACATATCTATTCTCTTAATTCATTTCTTTCCTATCTTCTATCCTAGTGTCTGTACTAATAGTACTTCCTCGGTAGACATGGTTCCCGGACTCAAACGACATGCAGCCAAGCCTCCTGTGGCCAAAAGACAAAGAGTGGACCCGCCACAAGAATCAAGCTCCCAACCTGAGGAAGCAGATATCGGGCCTGGGGTTAACATACATGCTGAAGCGCGGAGAAAGCAAGCTGCTGAAGGCACTGCATACCATCCCCGCTGGGGCATTGAGGGCTCAAGGGAGAAATATAAAGCTGGGCTCGACCGGAGAAAACTCCTTCCGGAAAAGCAATTGAGCCTCAATGGGCTTAAGGACAAGTACCCGCACATCCTTGCAAACCTTAAGCGGAGAAAATAGATGGGTTTCACTGAACCTCCGGCCACATACAATGAATTAATCATTCGGGAGTTCTATGCCAACTACAGAGCTTCCCGAACCAAACATCACAAGAGGCAAAAGATGTACCTTGATAAGGTAGAGGTTCGAGGATTACCAGTCAAATGCAGCGCCAAAGCCATCAATCGAATTTTGGTCCCAGACTGGGATGAGGACACCTCAACAGCAGAGTACAAAGCTAAATTCGCCAACAGGGAGGGTGAAAGGAGCTGCTTGCTTCCGTCATAGCAATTGGGACCCCTGCATGGATACAACCTGGGCGAAAAATTTATAAGGAGAGCTTCTCACGGGAGGGGAGATACTGGCTTGCATTTCTTGCATCCAGACTGATCCCAACAAATCATGAGATAGATATTGCCATTGAGAAGGCCCTCCTCATTGCTTGTATCATTCAGGGTATCAAAGTGAATGTGGGGGAGATTATTTTTCAATAGATGGGGCGACAAGCAATGCAAGATGCCACTTCTCTCCCATTTCCATCCTCGATCACTGGCTTATGCCATAAGGCTCAAGTTCCTGTTGATCTCCAGCGAGATGCGACAAGGCAGGAACAAGGAATCATAGACATCAACCGCCTTGGTGATGATGTGATACCTCCTGCAGCAGTCGTTCAGGAGGACCTCCTTTCATCCCAGCCTCCTGTCACTCAGGCCGATGCGACATAGTCCTCCACTCCTTCCACTACTGCTCAGACTACTGCTGCCACTGCTCAGACTCCACAAGCCAATCCAGCAGTCTCAAAGCGTGGTCTCTTAGCTACACATGCTAATTACAAGGTCGACCAACTTGTAAAGACATTGCCAAATTTGATCAAGCAGGACCTCACTCCCATGCAGTCAGCTATAGCAGATATTCAGCAGAAATAGACAGCATAAGCAGAGCGACTGCAAGGACTTGAATTGAGGGTAGAAAAGCTGGAACGGGGAGAAGTGTCTGATTTGCATGACCTTAAGAAAGAGGTTGCTTCTATGAAAGTCGATTTCCAAAAGATGCAGAATTTGGACTTCGACATTTCATCCCTCTTTCCTGTGGCGGGTGACAAGGGTACAAATGTGGTGCCTGATTTAGGCCTTGACTTCACCAACCCGATGGCCGACCCTGTCATTCCCACTCCTGGAGACTCACATACCCCAGCTCCTATTGGCCCGATTGACATTGCCTCTGATGAGGAAGATGATGGAAAGAGTGAGAGTGACGATGAAGAAGATAGCTCGGGGTTCTCCAGTGATGATGCCCCTCAAACTTTTGATAAGGGGAAGGAAGCTGCTCCAGCTTAACCACAGGAGGATGATGCTGTTGATGAGTATGAGCGTGCACAGCTTGAGGTTGCCCTGCAAAGATCGTTGATAGATAGAGGGGGCCCCATAGCTCATGTAGCAGTTGATGCATCCAGCAGTTCTCAGATGACAGCTGAGGCCACAGCACCTCCACCACTAGTTCCAGTGCCCGTCTTGTCTCCTACACCAGGGCATCCACCAGCAGCAGAGGTCACACTTTCGACTGATCCCACGCCAGTCCTCACAGCTACACCGGAGGGTGATCACCCCAGCACTCAGCCAGCTCCCGACTTCCATAGCAGTTAGTGTGCCTCAGGGAGTCTTCCCTCAAACTCTGCTCTTTAAATTCTATTCATTAGGCTTTTTAAGTTGGGGGTGGGGTACCTTGGTGTAAATTTTTGTATGCTATTTTGTGCTTATGCGTATCAAACTTGTGTACATTGGTACAACTTTGGTATATAAAGCAATGTTTAGATAATGTTTTGATCCGTTTTGTGTGATTAGTTAGTAAATCAATTCCTCTTGGTTTTTCTTTGTCTGATTATTTTCCAAGAGTGTAATAGTAGAATCAGAACCTTGTGTGTAAATCAATGTGACCAGTTTAGTGAAATTGTTTAGTGTCAAGCATGTGTATATGTACATAGCACATATCCTCCTATAGTCATCTTTGTCGACTCGTCCCAATGATAGATAGATTGACGACTGTCTTAAGGGAACTTGTCTCTATGACCAATCCTGTGAATTTGAGGCTCATCTTGTGACTCTATGGCTGCCCATAAAAGCTCTGAATTGCAAAATAGTTGCTCGAAAGTGCTAAACAATGTGAATAAAGTAGTTCATGTACGATGTGTGTATGCGAGTTTTCTACTTGTATATAATTCTTGTGTCCTGTCATCTAGAACTTGCCTGGTTGGTCTTTCAATACTAATGATAGTATGTTTGGTTGGAGGAATGCTCTTAGGCATTCTTTGATTTATTGGTATAACCTCTTTAGCCTTTCAAGCCTCCCGTGCACAGATAATATCACTAGCACCCATTTTGAGCCTTTAAACCTTTCGTTGGCTAACTCATTACAAACCTTTCCCTTTCGCGAAGTAATTCCCTCTCTTGAACCTGACCCTCCTTGAACATCAAGAATGAGGCTAAAAGACTAAGTTGGGGGTGGGGTAACAAGTGGAAATGGATAAGGTCGTGCATTGAGTCCAAGACCTCATACCTCAAAAATGTGTTTGTATTATAGCATTCAAGCTCTAAAAGAAAAAGAGAAATTAAAGCAAAAGTTAGTCTACCTACCTATGTGTATAAAAAAAAAGAGAAACATGTGTATGTATATAAATGGTTGAAGCTGTGAATAAAAAGAAAAAGGAGGTATGTGAAAGGGGTCCATGTTGGGAACTAGACACTAATGAAGTCTTGAGGGTTAAAGAGAATCAAAGGGCAAAAGATTGGCACTTGCGAGTAATGTTCAAGGAGGGTTAAGTCACTTGTACCCAGATGCTTATCCGACCTTCCCTAAACCTTCATTACAAGCCTAAAAAGTCCTTGTGGGACCTCCAACCGATCATTCTTGAGGAAGTGGCGAATTAAAATAAAGGCAAGCCTATGGTATGATATGTTGTGGCACTTGAAGTTCCTTATGAGAGTGAGTGTTCTTTTTTGAACTGTCCTTGTAAATGTTGTAAATATTGTGAGTATGGGACATCATTTCTGGTGAGAGTGCATGAACTGCGGAATTTAACTAAGTTGAGCTTTTTAGAGTCTAACGAAAATACATTCAGCTGAGGGTAACACTTAGTCACATTATGAGGCTCAAATCTTGCATGATTGGTCTGTCTCTATGTGCATACTTCTAGTCTGGGAGGAGTGAAGCGATTGTTTTAACACATGCTTGAAGAACTAAAAATTATCACTATCTTGTGTCATTATTGTGTTGAGTGTGTGAATAAGTTTGGCATAGGTATGTTCTGCTTGCTTGAGGACAAGCAAGAATTTAAGTTGGGGGTGTTGATGTGCCGGAGAAATTCGGCACATTTACATACTACTTGCTCTTATATTGGCTTGTTTTATTGCAAAATGTAGTCCATACTTATGTGATTTTGTGGTTTTACAGATAAAGAGGAAGAAAAGACGAAGGACACGAAAATGGAAGCAAAAAGACAAGAAAAGGGCAAAGTTATGCACAAAGTCAAGTCTGCAGACCAACATGCGGTCGCAGATTGCACATGCGGACCGCAGAATTGCACACCAAATCACAGAGCTAAACAGAGGTTGGAGCTAAAAACCACGTCAAGAATGCGACGCATTCTACGATTGCATAGTGAACATGTGATCCGTACTTCTGCCGCAAAGTGAACACGAAGAAAACCCAGGAGTCAACTATGCGGTACCATCTGCGGTCGCACAATCACTATGCGGACCGCAGAATGGTAATGCGATGGACGAATGAATAGCTAGGGTTTTAATCTGCGACGCCGCCTCTCAAGATGCGGACCGCAGACCTGTTATGCGACAGATCTGCAGTCGCAAAGTTGACCTGGAAGGGTAAACTTGTCCGATTTTTGTCCGAATTTGGTCCCTCTATAAATAGCTTTTTAGAATCTTGTGTAAAAATATCTTGTGCAGACTTTATACTAGACGCCAAGACTTTATTACTTCATATTTTTGGAAGCTTTTGGTTGAAGATTCTCTTACTTTGTAAGCATTTATGACATTTATTACACCTTGTATTTTGTATTTTATCATGTGTGGCTAAACTTAAATACTAAGGTTGTGAACCCTAAATGGGTGGTATGTAAATGGGTGTTTAACATTGAATATATGCATAATGGTTGGTTGATATTTCTTTACTTCTCATTCTTCATTTATTGTTGGTGGTTGCAAACATTAACAAAAGCCATTTAAGTCTTACTTTGCTTGGAAAAATGGGTTAGATAATGGAAGAAGTAAAGAACAAAAAACCCGAGGCCTTACACCTCGTTTAATAGAATCTCTTAGGGATAAGTGGGTTTTATTTGGCATCTATTGATTGTTATACATTGTGACTCTTAGACATTTGGGAAAAAGCAAGAGAGGAAATACTATTCATGTATTGGGAAATATTGGGTAGTTGCATAGAAATCAATTGCATATCAATAACCAACCATTAGAAATATATCATATTAACACCGATAGCATTACACTACATTTATGGGAACACACCTTGGTTTAATCAACTATATTAATTACTACATTAAGCATTCACATTAGTTAATACTCTAAAACAACCTTCACTCATACTACTACTCTTACACCATTTTTATGTTACTACTAACGGAATAGATTTAAGATTCTAGTCGGGTAACACACTAATTCCAGTAATCGTTTCACACCTATTCCCTATGGGATTCGACCCCAACCTAGTTGGGTTACTATATTTGACACCGACCGCCTTACACTAATTATCAAAGTGTAATTTGAGCGTATCAGGTATGTTAAATGAAAGGTTTGGTTTAGGGTTTGATTTTTAGGTCCACCGGAGTTAGGGTTCCGGCGACCTATTTTGGAAGATTCGAGCATTTAGAGAGATATTCGAAGGAAACCACTTATGGGGGGGGGGGGGGGTGATAGATCAGGGTGTGAGGGTCAAGTGGTGTTAATTTGGGAGGGGTTCTCATAGTTTTGGTCACCGGAGAGAAACACTGATGACCGGAATTTCAAGAAGATGAATATTTTCCTAGGGTTTCTTGGGTTTTCAAAGTATTTCATGGTGGAGAAGAAAGGGAGCAAGGTTTGGGGGTTGGGAGTTGGCCGGAGATGGCCATGAGAGGCGGCCAGTCTCCATGGCCGGTGTTAAGAGGAGAAGAGGAAGAAGACGAAGTGAGGCGGCTAGGGTTTAGAGATAAGAAATGGTCGGTCTCTGAAGAGACCGAACCTTTATATACTTGTGGCGTTTGATGAATCCCTAGCCGTTGGATCAGGTGAGATCAATGGCCAGGATTAATTCCCCCAAAACGGTGTCGTCTCGTTTAAATGAGAGACTTACTTACATCCGTTAGATTTCAAAGCATGAACGGCTCAGATTTGATCTCAGAATTTAATTAATTATTTAATTCGGGTCAAAGTCTCAGCCGTTGGATTTAGTGTGATGAACGGCTGACATCATTTTCAATTCAAGAGTGTTGGACCGGATTTCTTAACAAGTCTGGGCCAATGTACTTGGGCTAGTATTTGCCCGAGTTCTATTTTTTTTTTTGTATTTTAATTGTTTTTTGTGATATTTTCTTTTGTATTTCATTTTTTTATTTTTGTATTATTTTCAATTATTCAATTTCCTACTTTCTCTAATTTTTTGATATTTTCTGACATTTTTCTACTATTTTTCTCTAATTTCCGTCATTATTGCCATTTTTTGTTAATTTTCCTTTAAACTACTTTAATTGTAATACTTGTATTTAACCTATATTTTTTTTGGTTTTCTAGTTTTAGTTTCCAATTGTTTGCACACACAAATGCGTCTTATTTTAATCAACGCATATAATTGCACACAAAAATATTATTTATTTTAATTTTGGAAAATATTGCTTAGGGCAAAAATCACGTGCTCACAGCTGCCCCTCTTTGCTCGGGAACACGAAGAGTTTCAGTTCAAAGACAAGTGAGCAGTAATGAGTGATTTTCACCCACTGGCATATTCCGTGAAAAGCATTTTGAAAACCTTTTGACCGCACCCTGCCTCAGAGGTTGCCTACATATCCTGGGCTAAACAGGAATCAGGTTAGTGTAGTTCGGGAAGGTTTGGTAGTTTAAAAACTTCCAAGACTTTGCTGTTGCATTGACATTGCTATGACTACTGACCTACTCCTTATTACACCAGGGGAAAAAGTGCAAAATGAAGAAGCTACTCTAAGCTATAATGTTGCGAGTTACAATTATTCCTATCTACTTCTTGTCTTCTTATTCTTCCTTGTCTCTTTTTCCTTGATTTTCTGTGTCGCTATCCTTCTTTTTTGTTGATTTTTTCTTTTTTCTTGTTTCCTTCCTTCCTTTTTTTTTCGAAGATACTCTTTGCCTTCAAATTGATACCTGCTTAAAACAAAAACAAAACAACAAAACTTTTTCTACTGCCCCAGTGTGGGCTTTTCATGTTACGGTGTTACTCATGTTAGCTAACACAAACCAAAATTTCAGAGATAAAAATTGCAGAAATGTATTCCCTTGTTATACAGGTGGGCGCCTGAACAGAAATAAAAAAATTGCAGAAATGTATTCCCTTGTTATACAGGTGGGCGCCTGATCCAGGATTTTCGATGGTACTTCTTTCCTTCAAACTGATACCTGCTAAAAATCAAAACAAAACAACAACCTTTTCCTTCTGCCCCAGTATGGGCTCTTCATGTTACGGTGTTACTCATGTTAGCTAACACAAACTAAAATTGCAGAAATGTATTCCCTTGTTATACAGGTGGGCGCCCGAACAAAAATTAAAATTGCAGAAATGTATTCCCTTGTTATACAGGTGGGCTCCTGAACAGAAAATTAAAATTGCAGAAATGTATTCCCTTAGTATACAGGTGGGCGCCTGAACAGAAAATTGCGAATACAGAAAAATATTCCCTTGTTATCCAGGTGGGCGCCTGATGCATGAAATGCGAATGCAGAAAAATATTCCCTTGTTATCTAGGTGGGCGCCTGATGCATGAAATGCAAATGCGGAAAAATATTCACTTGTTATCCAAGTGGGCACCTGATGCATGAAATGCGAATGCAAAAAAATATTCCCCCAGTTTGATAACTGGGGTGTGAATTTAAAAAAATGATACCTTCCTGTTGTTTTTGGTATTTTCTTGATTGTGTGATTCCTCCATCTATGGATTCCTCCATTTATTGCTGAACTTCCTTTTTATTTTTTCTTTCTTTTCACATTGGTCACATTCACTTTAAAGTGATTAGCGACAATTTTTTTTTTCCTGTTTAGATCATAAAAAAAATCTTATTAGTTATAAGCTGCTGGCAACTAGCATCTGCCGCTCCTGCCTTTTATTGCTCTCCTCTTTTTCTTCTGCTGTGCAGTCTTTCAGTTGGCTATCTTTTGTAAGCTATTTTTGTATTTTTCCTTACTTTTCACCTTTTTTGTTTTCTTTTCCTTCGGCTTTGATTATCATCCTTCTTTATTTCCTCTCTCTCCTTTCTTTTTTCTTTTCTTTTCTGATCCAGTATTATTTTAACTCTTATCATCAGAAGCTGGCAGTTAGCTTTCAATGGACGAATTGATCTTCTAAATCAATAAAATGCAGAGACAAATGAATTTCAAAAAGGGGTAAGGGGTGATTTGGAGAAGTGATAGAACTTATCTGGGTATGTTGGCTGATTCCTTTGACCATGCCATGTATTTAAACTCCGACCCAGTCTGTTCAATATAATTGCCACTATTTCAACTCCAACTTTCCTTCAACCCAAACCGATCTTATTTTTTGTTGGTTTTTCCTTAAATCAATCCTCACAGTCGCCTTATGGTGCCGTAAAAAGTTTTCACCAACAAGACTCTCTCATTTATTTCTCTCAAAACTTACCATCACCTTACAGTGACTATAAAGGTTTTCACTGATAAGACTCTCTCATTTTACTTCTCTCAAAACTCACCATCGCCTTACAGTGCCTGTAAAGGTTTTCAGTGATAAGACTCTCTCATTTTTTTATATACTTTTTTCTTTTTTGTCTTTTGTTTTTCTGAACCACTGGTGTTGTCCATGCCCCATTTTTCCTTTATTCTCATTGTATTTGTCATTTTTGGAATTGATTAGAAGGTCTTCCTTTGGACCGTAATGTGGCTTTTGGATGGGTTAAGAAAGAAGGATATAAAGGCTCAAAAATTTACGAGGGTCTAAAATATTTACAACTCTCGGAATTATAAAACATATCTTCTGCCCCAGTTTCAATATGTGGGGGATTTTTTTGGATTTTCCTTTATTGTGACTGAACCTCAGTGAGGCTTCCTACGTACCCTTTCGGGATCAAGTCAGACGTAGTTCAAAATACGCCATTAATTCATGGTTTCGTTTGACTTTTTCCCGATTTCATTGTCTTTTTCTTTTTCTTGCGTTTTTTTTATACATTTTCTCTTTTTTTTTTCTATTTCCATTTTTCCTTTTTCTACTTTTCTTTTGTATCATAAGCAATTCCGAGAGAGGGGTATGAAAGAATAGATCGAACACGACTCAAAGGGGATGTCAATGGATAAAGTGTTTGGATAGAGAATAAAATGCCTTCATCATTTCAATTCCAAAATCACAACAAATACAATTATACAAATGAAAGGAATCATACGTAATATCTTTTGACTGCATCTGAATTGATAGCAGCCTCTACGCATTTCCCTTCAACATCTGTCACATATCCGTGATACCATGAACGGTCCTTGCCATTTTGGTGCAAATTTGCCTTTCTCTTCTGCCCAATGTGGTAAGATACGCCTCAATACTAATTGTCCAACTTCAAATTTCCGAGGACGCACTTTCTTATTATATGCTCTGGCTATTCTCCGTTGATATAACTGCCCATGGCAAACCGCTGCTAACCTCTTCTCATCGATCAGATCCAATTGTTCCAACCGGGCTTTTACCCATTCATCATCATCGATCTCAGCTTCAGCTATGATTCGAAGCGATGGTATCTCGATTTTTGCGGGTATAACAGCCTCTGTTCCATACACCAGTGAATAGTGTGTGGCACCAATAGAAGTACGTACTGTTGTGCGATAACCCATAAGAGCGAAAAGTAACTTCTCATGCCATTTTCTAGACTCTTCCACCATTTTCCTGAGAATCTTCTTTATATTCTTATTTGCAGCTTCTACTACTCCATTTGCCTTTGGCCTGTAAGGTGTAGAGTTACGATGCAGGATCTTAAATCTCTGACATGCTTCCGCCATGAGGTGATTGTTCAGATTTGCTCCATTGTCTGTGATAATTACTTTGGGAATTCCGAATCGGCATATAATATTTTCATGCACGAAATCCACCACATATTTCTTCGTTACCACCTTGAATGTATTTGCCTCCACCCATTTAGTAAAGTAGTCAATCGCGACCAAGATAAATCTATGTCCATTAGAAGCTGCAGACTCTATTGGTCCGATAACATCCATGCCCCATGCGACAAATGGCCAGGGTGCAGACATCGTATGCAACTCATAAGGCAGAGAATGAATTAAATCTCCTTGTACTTGGCATTGGTGGCATTTGTTCACATACTTGATACAATCCCGCTCCATGGTGAGCCAATAATATCCGCTCTCAAAATCATCTTTGCTAAGATATACCCGCTCATATGAGGTCCACAAGCTCCAGCATGCACCTCGGTCATAATCATGTCAGCTTGTTGCGCATCCACACATATCAGTTAGCCCAAGTCTGGTGTTCTTTTATATATAATTCATCCACTGAGGAAAAAGCCATTCGCTAAGCGTCTTACAACTCTCTTCTGATCTCTAGTGGCTTGTTCCGGGTACTTTCCTGTCTTCAAGTATTCCTCGATATCGTGATACCACGGTTCTCCATCTAACTCTCATTCCACAGCAAAACAGTAAGCATTTTGATCATACACCTGTATCTGAAATGGATCTATATAGGCTTTGTCCGGATGATGTAACATAGAGGATAGTGTGGCCAGAGCATCTGCTACTTCATTGTGCATTCTTGGGATGTGTTTGAACTCTATAGATTGAAATCTTAAGGACAGTTCATGTAGATAATGCCGATAAGGTATCAACTTTAAATCTCTTGTCTCCCATTCTCCCTCAATTTGATGTATCAAAAGATCCGAGTCACCCTTGACCAAAATCTATTGAACACCCGTATCTATCTCTATTTTTAATCCCAATATACACTCCTCATATTTAGCCATATTGTTGGTACAGAAAAATCGAAGCTGAGCGGTAATGGGATAGTGTTGACCCGTTTCTGAAATAAGCACTGCTCCAATCCCAACTCCTTTACTGTTAATGGCTCCGTCGAAGTACATCTTCCAACCTGGCTTATCATTTTGTTCCATTTCTTCAACATTCATTGCCTCCTCATCCGGAAAATATATCTTTAGTGGCTCATATTCATCATCCACTAGATTTTATGCTAGGTGATCTGCAACTGCTTGCACCTTCAATGCCGTACGTGTTA
This sequence comes from Nicotiana noctiflora, assembly GCA_032618575.1. Taxonomy (NCBI): domain Eukaryota; kingdom Viridiplantae; phylum Streptophyta; class Magnoliopsida; order Solanales; family Solanaceae; genus Nicotiana; species Nicotiana noctiflora. The sequence continues at coordinate 287,301 of JASVEL010005843.1, forward strand.
CATAAATGATGCCAAATTCTGTGAGGAGAATCTGCCATTTTTCAAGTCTCCCTGTAGGCATGGGCTTCTGGAATATATACTTCAAAAGGTCTAACCGTGATATCAGATATGTAGTGTATGCTGACAAATAATGCTTTAATTTCTAAGCATCCCATGTTAATGCACAACATGTTCTCTCTAACTGAGTATATTTTACCTCGTAAGATGTGAACTTATTACTAAGGTAATATATAGCTTGCTCTTTCTAGCCAGTCTCATCGTGCTGCCCCAGTACACAGCCAAATGAGTTATCAAGCACTGTCAAATATAGGATCAAAGGCCTTCCCGGCTCTGGAGGAACTAACACTGGAGGATTTGCCAAATTTTCCTTAATTTTATCAAAGGCTTCTTGACATTCAACGGTCCACTTCACTGCTGCATCTTTCTTTAACAACTTGAAAATAGGCTCACATGTTGATGTCAGCTGAGCGATGAACCAGCTAATATAGTTCAGCCTGCCTAGTAAGCTCATTACTTCCTTCTTGTTCTTTGGTGGAGGTAAACTCTAAATTTCTTTTATCTTTGATGGGTCTAGTTCAATGCCTTGCCGACTTACTATAAATCCCAATAGCTTCCCTGAAGGTACTCCAAAAGCACATTTCGCACGATTGAGCTTAAGATTATACCTTCGGAGTCTTTGGAAAAACTTCCTCAAGTCTTTGACATGATCATGTTGCTTCTTGGACTTTATGATGACATCGTCCACATACACTTCAATTTCTCGATGCATTATATCATGAAACATCATGGTCATTGCCCTCATATAAGTAGCTCCGGCATTCTTTAGCCCAAACAGCATCACTCTATAGCAGTATGTTCCCCAAGCCGTGATAAAAGCTGTTTTCTCTGCATCTTCTTCGTCCATTAGGATCTGGTGGAAACCCGCATAACAATCTACAAAAGATCCAATTTCATGCTTGGCACAGTTGTCGATCAATATATGGATATTCGGCAATGGAAAGTCATCCTTCGAACTAGCCTTGTTGAGGTCTCTGTAATCAACACACACTCTGGTTTTTTCGTCTTTCTTTGGAACTGGCACAACATTTTCTAACCAGGTGGGGTATTTGGTAACTCGTATACCCTTCGCCTCAAACTATTTATTCACCTCTTCTTTTATCTTCACGCTGATGTCCGTTTTGAACTTTCTCAACTTCTGTTTTACCGGCCGGCATTCCCGATAAATTAGCAACTTGTGTACCACCAAATCAGTGTCGAGTCCAGGCATGTCATCATAGGACCAGACAAAAATGTCCTTGTATTCATGTAATAACTTTATTAGCTCTTATCTGAGGGAAGCTTCTAGGTGTAAACTAATTTTTATTTCCCGGATATTATTCTCATTCCCCAGATTAATAGATTCTGTCTCACTTAAGTTCGGTTTGGGTTTTTCCTCATATTGATTCAGGTCTTTACTGATTTCCTCCAGTATTTCCTCATCTTCATACTCTATTTCACTCTCATTTTCAATTTCTTGTATAATTATTCGATTGTCAAGACTGGGCTGGGAATCCTTAATGCATGATATATCATCAGAATTAGCGAATATTGAACTGTACAAAAAGAAGAAAAATAAAAAAAAATAAGGCAAAATGAAGAAAGAAAGAAGAAATTGCATTTCATTGATATTTTTTCAAAAAGATAACAGAGGTTGGATACATTTGATTTCAGTGGGGGTGTGGGGATTACAAAAATAAAATTGCTTTTGGGAGGGATGAGATATTTTTGAAAGCTAACTACCAAGACTCCCTCCTGATTGGAAGAGGAGTGGCTTCCCAATTATTAAGTGCAGCACTGGGCCCCACGAACTGGATATCCATCTTACTAGTCCCCTCACCCATCTCCAACATGTTTACATCCCCGAACAACATTTCAAACCTTGCGAGAAGCTCTGCATCTGGCCTTATCTCAGCATACCTTGACGCAGCAGTTGTCAAATGTCGTTGTGTACCAAGCCTAGTGAAGGTGTCAGATAATTTTGGGACTGGTTTCGGGAGGGTCCAACTTTTCTTCTTTGTTCCTTTCACTCTCTGGATATCGGTATAGGTAGGTTTAAAGCCCAAGCCAAAGGTATCATTGTTTCCTGGTAGATGGACAGGCTGTGTTATTCCCTGTAAGGCTATCCTCAAACCTTTTCCCGGTGTGAACCCACTTCTGATCATCTATTTAGCTACCATTACTACGGTAGATGCCACTGCAGGAGTTGGCATACTCCCCCCTTTAGATATCTTGTTAACTACCACAGCATCCATCGCCTGATACACCCATGGGACCTTGTCCCCTTCGATTTCTTCAAAAGGCATTATGGTGTTACAAGCGTCTTCCTCTCCATGCACTGTAATTTTTTGCTGTTCCCACTCAAACTTTACCATTTGGTGCAGGGAAGACGGTACGGCTTTAGTTGCATGGATCCATGGTCGTACCAGCAATAGATTATAAGAAACAATGACATGTAACACCTGGAATTCCATGGTAATGTCTACCGGTCCAATGGTGACTTCCAGCACAATGTCTCCCAAAGTATTTTTGCTTCCTCCGTCAAACCCCTGAACACTCACACTGTTTTGACAGATTCTATCAGGATTAATATTCAATTTTCCGAGAGTCGAGAGTGGACAAATGTTTGCAGTCGACCCGTTATCTAATAAGACCCGAGTAACCACTGATTCTTTACTTTTGACGGCGAGATAGAGTGCTTTGTTGTGTTCTGTCCCTTCAACAGGCAATTCATTATCTGAGAATGTTATCTTGTTCCACTCAAAAATTTTGTTGGTGATATTTTCAAGATGGCAGACTGAGATTTTTTCGGGGACATGTGCTTCATTCAGAATCTTTAACAGCGCCTTTCTGTGCTCCTCTAAGTGAATTAACAATGAAAGCAATGAAATTTGTGCAGGCGTCTTTCTCAGATGCTCTACTATCGAATAGTCTTGAGCTTTTATTTTCTTCAAAAACTCTTCTGCTTCTTCAGAAACCGGCTTCTTCACATGACTCTCCTTTACCACCTTAATTTTCCTTAACTCTTCCGGGGCAAAACATCGCCCGGAACGAGTGAGGCCATGTGTTTCATTGACCTCCCATGTACCTTTTTTTCCCCTATACATTACTATGACTTTGTTGTAGTTCCAAGGTATGGCTTTAGTATCTATCAGCGGCATTTGTACCACCGGTTCCATGTTTGCTCCTTTCACTGTCAACAACGGCTAAGCTCCTGGTACCGCAATTTTCATAGTTTCAACTACTAGCGGCTTTTTCACTGGTAACTCGGCTGTCGCTTTCTCTTTCTCAACCTCGTTCTCCACTTTACTATTGGCCTTTATCATCATTACCGATTGGGACGGTTTTTTGCTGCTTTCTCCTTGCTCTGACTCTATCATGTGTGTCTCATGATGAGTTGGTAGTGGATTCTGAGTAATATTAGGAGTCTCTAGAGCCTGCACCTCGATCCTCCTAGTGTCAATGAGCTCATATATAGCGGATTTCAAGTGCCAACACTTTTCAGTATCGTGCGTCGGTGCCCCGAAGCAATATTCACATCTGACTAACTGGTTAATGTTTCTGGGTTGTGGGTTTGGAAGTTTTGGCTCAATCGGGCTTAGCATCCCCAACTCTTTCAGACGATGATAGAGACTAGTATAAGAATCCCCCAGTGGAGTGAATGTTTTCTTTATTTGGGCTCTTTTTCTCATTTCTGGATTGGGACGGAAGCTGGGTCTATTTGGGTTCTTATTGGTTCTGGAAGGAGGGTAGGTGTTTTGTGTGTGGTAGACGTTCTGTGGAGTTTGGGCTCGCCATACATGTGGAGGCAATGGGTAATGTTGGGCTTGTGGGATGGAATAATGTGGGGTAGTGGTGGATAGTATGGTGGAGGTGGGTTGTAAGGTGCTGGTGGGTATGATTGGTATGGACGAGGTGGGTGATGGTATGTATTTTGGCCCGGAGACCATGGTCTACTTTCAACAATTGAAACCTCTTTCTTCTTCTTTTTACCAATAGATCCCCCATTTCCAGTTTGTATCGCCTGATTCGTGGCTTTGATAGCCGAAAAGCTCATGATTTTGTTGGTTTTCAATCCTTCCTCTACAAAACTCCCCATTTTCATTGCTTCATTAAAATTCTTACCAATAGCGGATACCATATGACCATAGTAGATAGGCTCTAACGCCTACAGAAACAATCCACCATTTCAGTCTCCTTCATATGAGGATCTACTCGTGCCGCTTGTTCTCTCCATCTAAAGCCGTACTCCCGGAAACTTTCCCCGGGCTTCTTTTCCATCTTTTTAAGTGACAGCCTGTCTGGAATTATCTCCAAGTTGTACTAAAAGTGGTTAGCAAACGACTGAGCTAGATCGTCCCAGATGAACCATCTAGTGTGATCCTGACGTGTATACCACTCTAGCGCAGAACCTCTTAAACTCTGGCTAAAATATACCATCAAAAGTTCATCTCTTCCCACTAAACCACGCATCTTGCTACAATTACACCTGAGATGGGCTACAGGGTCCCAGTGTCCATCGTACATGTCAAACTTATATAGCTTGAATCCAACCGGGAGCTGCACTTCTGGGAACAAACACAAATCTTTATATGCGACGCTCACTTGGCCTCCTAGCCCTTGTATGTTACGGAAAGATTGTTCTAAACTCTTCATCTTCCGTGCCATTTCTTCCTGCTCCAAGTTCTTGATGGGCTTTTCTTCCGTCGTCTCCATTAGTGGGGTATAGGAGTCATGCTTCCTAAATGTCGGCTCCGGCGGATAGTAATGTGCATCTTGGATGTGGAACACTGGTTCACTTGATGATTTATGCAGAGCAACAGGTGGTGGTGCCACATACACCGGGGCGACCTGTGGTGGCTGAGGTGGAATATGTTTGGACAGTGGTGGTGGTGCCTGTGAAGTTGTGGCATAGTAGTGTTGGTAATCCGGGTACGTGGAGGATGAGTTCATGGTAGGTGGTTCGGGATTAGGATTGGTGGGAGGGACATATGCTGGATTGGCTGGATATGTGGGTAAAGGTTGACCCCTGGACCAGGCTTGGTACATTTCCAACATTTGCTGCTTTAGCTTATACATCTCTTCTTTCATTCCTGCAACATCCACAACCTCCTCTTCTTGTACTGGATCCATGATAGTTGGTTCAATCTCCTAAGTTACAGCCTTAAACATAGCTTTCGATCGTGTGTTGTAATGATGATTTGCCAGAATGCCAGTTGCAAGCTGAAATCTGATACTCATCAATAACAACACTTGTTAATAGTTAGTACATAAAGGGATAAGATACAATAATTAAAAATCACAACTTTTGCCTTTGATCATTATGCATCATCCCGACACTTATTCCCTTTTAAATCAACATCCGTTTCTTATTCATCATCTTTTTCTTTTCTTTTCATTCATCTCTTTTTTTTTCCTTTTCCTTTTTTTTTTTTATTTTTTTCTTTCTTTCTTTTTTCATTTTTAATTTCGCTTTTTCATTCCTATATATTTGCCTATCACCCAGACAATTGATATAAAGTAGAAAAGGATTAGCAACAACTTCTTTTGAACTTTTCATTGATACTAAAAAATATTGATTACAAAATGACGTTGTGCTACTAATGCAAAAGGATTACAAATACAAAATGCATGCCCTATGAGTACATTAAAGCTCCTAATGCCCGCGAGACGTTGTTCGGTCTTGCCGCGGGCCTATATGCCAATCCACTTTGGAGTTTATCTAGGTCGGACATGACTTGCTTTACAAAGAACTTTACGGCTGATGCAAATGTTGCCTGGGACATATCTTCACGCAGTTGGCACTTTCTAGTGATGTACTGAGCAATATGGACAATTCTTTCTCGAATGACCCCTTTTTCTTAAAGCAACATGCTGATCTGTTCGTCGCGAGCGTCTAAGGTTTGTTGGTTCTCTTTCTGTAGTTGTTGTAACTCGAATTCTAATCGAGCCATAGCGGTGTAACAATGCTCTCTCTCTTCTTCAAACTCTTTGATTATTTTGTTACTTTTGACTATGGCTGTAATGACTTTCTTTCTCAATCGAGCTACCTCAGCTTCATGTTTATCTTGTAGTTGCTGAACCATTCTAGCCCTTTCCTCGGTATCTCAGGCTAGTTTCTTCCGAACCCTGACTAACTACTTTTCTGCTTTGTCAAGATCGAAGATATAGTCATTCAACTTGCGCCGAAGATTTTCAATCAATTTCTCGTATCGGCTAAGCGAACCGGGGTCTCGGATGCAATTTTCATTTTTGCAACTTGAGCCTTTAAGATTTCATTCTCTTTTTTCAGCTGCTTCTTTTCTCCTTCGTCAGATGCTGCCTGTAAACTGCTCTCGAATTGGAGATCTCAAAACTGTTTTTCTAGCAAGATGGTCTTGGCTTTATACTCATTTTCTATGGCTACCCAATTTGCGTATTCCTTAGACTGCTCGGCCAAATCTTGAATGTGAGGATTTTTCAATGGTCTATCATGCTCAATACCCCGTCGATACCATGCGGCGTACCCTGGCGATACATTTCCCCGAGCTCTATTTTCCACACAAGTTTCTACCTTCAAATTTTGACACTCATTCCAAATCTGTCGGACCTTTGCTTCCGGGAATTGCCCATCCGGACTAACCTCTAGTGCTTGTAAACTGAGGTCCCCATCCTTTGGTATAACTTGATATCTTCCAAGCTGTCGTAAGACCCGCTATGGTGCATAAGGCTGGATGCTTTTTAAGCCCATGGTCAAGAAATGTGATCCTTCCATCGGCATGTGAATCACCTCATCGAGGGGCAACCATCTGTATGCCTAATCGATTTGTCTATCGGTCAATGATCGTAAATATGAAATCCAACCTTTAACTCCCTTCGGCAGCTTAACCTCTTTTGTTCTCATGTAGAATTCTTCAAGGCACGTTCTTTCGAACGGCCCATAGTTTGAGAACGAAGGATGATAGCATAGATGTTCTATCAACCAAATTTTTAGAATCAAGTTACATCCCTCAAAGAAGCTGTGCCCTGCTTTACATATTGTCAGGGCACGGTAGATATCGGATATGATCATTGGGTCCAAAGTGCAATTATCTTGTACAAGCAAAGTGCTGGCCACCCCGGCGACTCTTGTATCAAAATTCCTGTCCTTTCTTGGAAATATGATTAGCCCGAGAAACGCCACCAGAAAGGTGAATTGTCGATGTTCCTCCCATTTGGCTCGGTTGGACGTACTACAGAGTTTGTTCGTAGGGTCATTGAAACCCCCGACATGTCCATATCTACTGTAGATGAAGTTTAAGGAGCAAAACCCATTAACCAAATCCTCGTTGTGGATGTTCCGAGCAATATTCAAAGAGTCAAGGAATTGGTGCATTGTTATTGGTCTTGGAGCCACCGGGTATTTCTCTTTTAAGGGGACCTCATTTTTACCTATATAGTAAGCAACTTCATCAAGAGTGGGAGTGAGTTTAAAGTCCGAGAAATGTAGGACGTTGTGTGCAGGATCCTAACATGTAACAAGTGCTCGAATTATATCCATTAATCCCGTAAGGTCCTTCAGATAACATTTGACCCAATTCTGTCCTTCCTGTCCCATGTCATTCCACTATAATCTTAGCTCCAAAGGGATTTTATTCATTAGAGTGAAGGGTTCATTCTGTATTGTGCTCATTCTGCACATTTATTAAAGGCGATTTTATTTAGGAAAAAGAAAAATATATTTTTTTAAAGCAAATTTTCATTTTATAACCTTCTCAGGTTTTTTATTTTGAAAAAGGAAAAGACATGACTTTCGAAGTGGCCATTTTTTCCAAAATAGCCTTCCGGAGTCCTTTCGGAACATTCAGCTATTTCCAAAGATAGCGATCACCTCGATTATTTGAAACTAAAATATTTTTTGGTCATTTTCCAAAAGGGTGGTTGGACCCGTTCAAGTGTTGCCTACGTATCCCACCTAATGGCGAGAATCAAACATGCGTAGTTCGGTCAGATTATTTGACCAATTATTTCAACAACAATGTTCTTTCCTATTTTTCTCAAATTTTCTTTTCCAACAACTCTTTTATCAGTATCTCTCTCTTTTTCTTTTCAGAATATTCTTTTTCTATTTCTTGGGAGATTTTTCCGTTCCGCATAATGATCAAAGATAATTAAAAATGCAACATATAATATGCTTGGTCTTTAATTACCGGGACACCTGTCCTAGATGGACCCAACCCCTGTGTGGAGTCCCCTGAGTCAGTTATGATTCAAATAATTGCCCTAGACCTATGTTCAATATCTTATAGTTTCATAGAGTGCTAGACCGTGTACCCGAGTGGACAACTCCGATCTAGGAGGGGGCTACGTACCGGTGACTCGCGGGGTCATTCGTCTTTGTAACTTATCCGGCCTCTGTTTCTTATTTTGGGTATAACTTAATAGAAAGAGGAGTCTCAACCAGTAAGCACATCCCCGGAGGTGAAGAAGAGAAGGGTTTTCGGCACAATTTATATATACAATCCACATAATATCAAAGCGGTAAAACGCGTAGCATGTTGGTCAAAACATGTAGCAAAGTCAAACAATATCGATATCGGCAATTATAATGAGCTCGAATTCTTAAACCCTGAAACCGAAGTTGTGGGTTGCTTGTCCCCAGCAGAGTTGCCAGAGCTATCATACCTCCCTTTTACTACCCTTTTTGTTTAATTCCCGATTAGGAGAATAGGGTATACCTCAGTGTTTCAAATACCCCGGGAAGGATATAATAACAACGAGGAAGGAGTTTTTCCAAATAAAGGACAATCGGTCCGAGATTTTGTTTATAATTTCAGAGGAAATTGACTCTGTATTACAGTCCGCAAAACTAGAAACCTAGGTAAGGAATCATGTTAACCCGGGAGAAGGAGTTAGGCACTCGGATTCTGTGGTTTTAGCACGGTCGCTCAACTGTCATTCTCGATTTTGTATGACCTATTATATGCCTACGTGTTTCAAACTTTAATATTTTATGAATTACGACGTTGCGAAAATGTATTTCGAGTCTCACCGCAACCAGTACGCCTGTGACCTTTAATACATTTCGGCTTCGCCGGGATTTACGATTTGAGTCACATCAAATGTGCACTCATATTAAGGAAAGTATATTCTTAAATCGTGCCTAAATCGTCTAACGACTTTTTAATCTTTAGAAAAGGTTGTGGAATTAGTTATCAACATTCCCGAGTCTATTATATAATTGTATACTTAGTTATTTGGGGGCCCCGTTGCTTCATTTTTTATACGAGGCTCATCCCAACTTATTTTAATAGGCTGATCCTATATAGACTACATGTTTCTATTTTTGGTTTTTCCTTAATGCATTATTTTCAATATCAGAATCCAGGCCTTATTTATATATTACTGGGCCTGGACTCTTTGGGCTCATATTTAGTGAGCTAATTCATGTGACTGGGTTTCAAAACCCAGAACAGTCGGATGTTGTCTATCAGAAGCCCAATTGTACATCGCTACAGATCTGGGCCTTCACTATCTATTAGGCCCAAACCAAATATAATTGAAAAGGAAAAACATAAATTAAAATTCTTTACATACACAAATATTCACAACCAGTAGAGAAAAAATTTGAATTGCATTTATTCAATGAAGAGAAAACAATATTACAAAGTTATAGTGCCGGTTTCAAATCTTAAATATCTAATGTTAATGCAATACAATTCAACAGACTACTTTTGCTTTTATATTTCATCAACTAATTTAAACTACTGAATATGTTATCTATTATCTATAAATGAGGGAATGTTACTTAACTATATAGGATAGAATTACTGCTAAATGATTCGCTAAATTTGTGACTCCTTGTAACTTTCAGAAAACTAACTATACTTAATCACTAAGCTAATTGTATAACCAATTCGATTGACCTTATGATAATTAACTTTATATTTAGCTACTTTTTCATTTTTTAGTTATTTTAACTGTTATTAAATTGTTCAAGGAAAGCTAACAAGTATTGAATTAAGCTATCTATCATACGTTGATTAAGAAACTTATTACGAATATATTGTTATGAACCAATTTTCGAGATTAACTGAATTAGTTTTACCATTAGTCTATTTTAACTAGGTGATTTTGATTACTATCACTACTCTACCTTTACTTACTATACTGTTACATTGTTTCCACCATATGTTCGTGCTTCACATGAACTATTTATACAATATTTTCCTACTGAATTACAGATTTAGCTACTTATACTAAATGTAAAAGAAGAAACAAATAATAGTGAGGCTTTCAAAAACTCGATTCAAGCTTTCATTTTATCAATTGACTTCAATTACATCACTCGAATAAGGAATGTGTACCTGATTCAGCAAAAATACCAATGAGTCTAAGGGAAATTGACAGGAAATAGCAGTTAGATCACGACAGGCAATGCAACAGCAATAAGAGTGAATCCCAGCAGTCAATTGAATCCAAGAGCAGCAACAAAGCAAATACCCAGCAAATAAGCAATAGGGAACCAACGAAACAATAGGAAATCCTCTACAGCTTTTAGGAATAAGCTTCGATTAGAAAACCCAGGCAGCTTTACTCTATGATTCTATATGTGTATTCTCTGAATTTTTGATTCCAAAATCCAGCCTCTAATCAAGCTCAAATGTGGTCTATTTATAGGTGAGATTGGTGAAAATTTTGGGGGGAAAAGCTGGAAAGTAATTTCTAGTTTCCTCCCATGAATTTTACCAATTGTTACACTTTAATACCAATTTCTATTTTGAATTTGCCTTCTACCATGTGCTCGAAGGTTCTAATTGATTCTTTTTGGTGTCTTTTACTAGTGTGCCCCTTCTTGCTAAGGTTTTTTACCAAGTTGCCTTTTATTTGGGTCTATTATACCCCTATTTTTGTGCAATATTGTAGAAATCATAGGCCTAAATGTCTTTAAAGTCCTCATAGGCTCTATTAAATCCACAATTATGCCATTTTCTATTCCTCTTATGCCTTTAATGGCATTCTTTATTTACCCGACCTATCCAGGTTAGGGTATGCTGTTTTTTATTTATTATTTAACTTCTGGCCACTACTAATGAGTCATTTAAGACTTGGCCTGATTTGCGCTTCAACTTGTTTCAATTTTAGCCCTTTTCTTTCAATTTTTTTGTTTTTAGAGTTAATTTGTAGGACTAGCCTGCTTATTTATCTAAATGTATCCTATTTAAAGCATGGCCAATCCAAAGTTTGGACTTAGCTTTGCAATTTTACCCAATTAGTTATCACATGCCAACTAAGACTTTGCAAGTCTAGCCAATTTCAGACTTAAGTCGGCTTATTACAGATTTAACCAATTTAAAACTTAGCCAATGATTTCAGAATTAAAGAACTATCAGAGTTGGTCAGTTACAAGACTGATCACTCTTTATCACTTATTTCAATTATAACCTCTTTTTATGTTGTTTTCAATTTTAGATTTTTAGCTATTTAAAATATGTTTTCAGACTTAGCCACTTCTCAAATTACTACACTATTACAGCTATAACTAATATCACCTAAGTAAATTAGGTTTAACAGCAATCAATTAACACAAAATCATTGCAGACATAGCCCTTTTCATATTAAATTGCATACATAGCCATAAAATCAGAATTACTTGTCATTTAACCAAAACTCAGAGAAGAGATTGAATATTGTTGAATTTCAATCAAACAGACTTATAATCCAGATTCCAAACAAAGTATATCAATTGAACATAAAGCAGGCATAGTCAGAACTTTTCTCATGTCAAAAGACTACTAAGAACCCTAATCATGCTTGAGTGTATTTGACTAAGCATAGATAGGCATAATTTATCAAAGAAGCTCAAAGAAGACATGATTCTAACAGAGAAACATAACTAAATAGAGATTATTTCGGAAGATGAGACTAATCTAAACATGCAGTAGCTTAAACGACTAACAAGAAAAGAAATTAATCAAAAAATATACTAAAACATGAAGATGATGAAGATGCAAAACAAAGAAGACAAGAAGGAACAAAAAATCATAAAAACAAAAGGGAGGAGGGTACTTAGCTTGGAAGGATCTGTCTCTTGTGCTATTCCCCTTTTCTTGTTATTTTCTATTTTCTTTTCTTTCAAACTTCAAGTCGAAGTCTTTTTTTCAGTTTCTTTTTCTTTCTTTTTCCAGTTTTCTTTTTCAGACTTCATGTTGAAGTCTTTTTATTGTTTTAGTGGTAGAGATGGGCTCAGGGTATGTTAAATGAAAGGTTTGGTTTAGGGTTTGATTTTTAGGTCGACCGGAGTTAGGGTTCCGGCAACCTATTTGGGAAGATTCGAGCATTTAGAGAGATATTCGAAGAAAACCACTTATGGGGGGGGGGTGATAGATCAGGGTGTGAGGGTCAAGTGGTGTTAATTTGGGAGGGGTTCTCATAGTTTTGGTCACCGGAGAGAAACTCCGATGACCGGACTTTCAAGAAGATGAATATTTTCCTAGGGTTTCTTGGGTTTTCAAGGTATTTCATGGTGGAGAAGAAAGGGAGAAAGGTTTGGGGGTTGGGAGTTGGTCGGAGACGGCTATGAGAGGCGGCCAGTCTCCATGGCCGGCGTTAAGAGGAGAAGAGGAAGAAGACGAAGTGAGGCAGCTAGGGTTTAAAGATAGGAAATGGCCGGTCTCTGAAGAGACCGGACCTTTATATACTTGTGGCGTTTGATGAATCCCTGGCCGTTGGATCAAGTGAGATCAATGGCCATGATTAATTCCCCGAAAACGGTGTTGTCTCGTTTAAATGAGAGACTTACTCACATCCGTTAGATTTCAAAGCATGAACGACTCAGATTTGATCTCAGAATTTAATTAATTATTTAATTCAGTCAAAGTCTCAGCCGTTGGATTTAGTGTGATGAACGGCTGAGATCATTTTCAATTCAAGAGTGTTGGACCGGATTTCTTAACTGGTCTGGGCCAATGTACTTGGGCTAGTATTTCGTCCAGTTCTATTTTTTTGTATTTTAATTGTTTTTTGTGGTATTTTCTTTTGTATTTCATTTTTTTCTTTTTGTATTATTTTCAATTATTCAATTTCCTACTTTCTCTAATTTTCTGATATGTTTTGACATTTTTCTACTATTTTTCTCTTATTTCTGTCATTATTGCCATTTTTTGTTAATTTTCCTTTTAACTACTTTAATTGTAATACTTGTATTTAACCTATATTTTTTTTGGTTTTCTAGTTTTAATTTCCAATTGTTTGCACACACAAATGCATCTTATTTCAATCAAAGCATATAATTTCACACAAAAATATTATTTATTTTATTTCTGGAATTTATTGCTTAGGGCAAAAATCACGTGCTCACAAGTATAAGAATCAGAAGCTGACGGCAATATCAAGACTGGTGCCGTGGTCAATGCTATCTTGAGCTTCTGAAAGTTCTCCTTACACTCCTCGGACCACACAAAAGGAGAACCCTTCTGAGTTAGCCTAGTCAAGGGTGAAGCAATAAAAGAGAATCCCTAAACAAATCGGCGATAATACCCTGCCAATCCTAGGAAACTATGAATCTCAGTAGCTGAGGTCGGTCTAGACCAACCTTGTACCACCTCTATCTTTTTTGGATCCACCTGAATACCATCACTGGACACCACGTGCCCCAAGAAAGCCACAGACTCAAGCCAGAACTCACACTTGGAGAACTTGGCATATTCTCCTCCCGCAACCTCTGTAATACAACTCCCAGGTGCTGAGTATACTCCTCCTGGCTACGAGAGTACACCAAGATATCATCTATGATCACGATCATGAAAGAGTCCCAATATGGCCGGAACACATTGTTCATCAAATGCATGAACACGGCTGGGGAATTTGTTAGCCCAAAAAGACATCACCAGAAACTCATAGTGCCCATATCTCGTCCTGAAGGCTGTCTTCATAATATCAGAATCTCTAATCCTCAGCTAGTGATAGCCTGAACGAAGATCAATCTTCGAGAATACCCTAGCTCTCTGGAGCCGATCAAATAAATCATCAATGCAAGGCAGAGGATACTTATTCTTCACTATTACTTTGTTCAGCTACCTATAGTCAATACACATCCTCATTGAGCCATCCTTCTTCTTAACAAATAAGACCGGTGCACCCCACGGTGACACACTCAGCCTAATGAACCCCTTATCTAGAAGTTCCTGAAGTTGCTCCTTCAATTCTTTCATCTCAGCTGGTGCCATACGATAAGGAGGAATAGAAATAGGCTGAGTGCCTGGCACCAAGTCAATTCCAAAGTCAATATCCTTGTCTTGCGGCATGCCTGACAGGTCTGAGGGAAACACATCAGGAAAATCCCCCACAACGGGAACAAAATCAATACTGGGTGTTTCAGCTCCAACGTCCCGCACAAATGCAAAATTTGAATGACATCCCTTCCCAACCATCCGTTGGGCATTGAGGAAAGATGTTACCCTACTGGGTACATAGTCAGTCATGCCTCGCCACTCGATCCTTGGAATATCCTACATAGCCAATGTGACTTTCTTGGCATGACAGTATAGAATAGTGTGACAGGGAGATAGCTAGTCCATGCCCAAGATGACATCAAAATCGATCATGCTCAATAGCAACAGGTCTACTCGGGTCTCCAGACCCCTAATAGTGACAAAAAGACCGATACACATGGTCCACAATAATGGTATCGCCAACCGGGGTAGATACATGCACGAGCAATGCAAAACACCCTCGAGTCGTGCCCAAATAAGGAGCAAAATATGAAGATACATAAGAATAAGTGGAATCGAGATAGAACAAAACTGAGGCATCTCTGTGGCAGACTGAAGTAATACCTGTAATAATAGCATCAGAAGCAACTGCATCAGAACGGCCCTAAAGAGGATAGCAACGAGCCTGACCACCTAATTAGCCTCCCCCTCGAGGGAGACCCCTGGCTGCCTGACCCTCATCCCTAGCTGGTGGGGTGGGTGCTAAAGTAGACGGACGAGAAGATGAGGGCTGTCCCCTCTATTGATATGGCCTGGATACAAGACGGGGACACTCTCTATGGATATGCCCAAACTCCTCACACCCAAAGCAACTCCCGGGTGCTTGTGGCTGGGACTGATGGGAACCCCTCGTATCGGAGTGCCCAGCAGAAGAACTAGGTCAGGAAGAACCTTGAACAGATGGAGCCTGAGATGAACTCTGTGCTGGTAGGGCATTGACAGATAGGTGGCCCTGGTGAGAACCCTGATGACCTCGGCCAGAAGATGACCCACGATACTCTGAGTGGGTAGGCTGTGAAGATCTAAAAGAGCGACATCGGCTCTACTGACTCTAGCCTCTAGTCTAAGTACCACTGGAACTAGCCGATCCCCGAGGCCTCTTGGCCTCCCTCTACTCTCACTCTTGGCAATGGTCTGTCTCAATGTCGCGAGCTATATCAATAGCATCCCCAAATGAATGACTCAGGACCCTCTCTCAGGTCATTAAAATATGAATAGTATAAATAAGTCCATCAACAAAGCGTCTGATCCTCTCCCGATCAATAGGAACCATCCATGGTGCATATCTAGCTAACTCTGTAAATATAACCTCATACTTTGACACTGTCATGTCCCCCTGGCGGAGCCACTCAAACTTCCTACGTAAGTCCTCCCTCTGACATTGGGGTATCCATTTTTCCAAGAAAATAGTGGAGAACTCCTGCCATGTCAATGGTGCCGCACCAGCCGGCCTACAGCGCTCGTAATCCTCCCACCAAGTGAAGGCTGCTCCATGAAACTGGAAAGTAGTAAAGGATACACTGCTCGACTCAAGAATCCCTGCTGTACGGAGCTTTCAACGTCACTTGTCCAATAAACTTTGGGTGTCCTCGCCCAGAGTACCACTAAATATAAGAGGAGAAATTCTGCTAAACCTCTCAAAACGACGTTGCTCGTCGTCGGGCATCACTGGGACCCTGTCCCCCTGAATTTGAACAACTAGCTAAGCTAGAGCCACTGGATGGGCTGGTGGTGCCTTAGATGTCTGAAGACTCTGCACTACCTGCTTTGGAGTGCGAGCTGCAGGGGTCTCGTGACCACTCGCGGTCTCGGACGTAGCTGCTGTAGTGGAGGCTGAAACTGCCTGAGCCAGGCCAGTGCAAACCGTCAATATCTAAGCTAGGGTCTCCTGTAGACCCAGAATCACAATAGGCACAGCTGGTGCCCGAACAGGTGATGCTGGGACCTCTGCAACTGGAGACTGATCTAGAATAGGGACAACTGGTGGGTCAATTGGCACTGCCCCAGCTGCTCTACCCCTACCATTGCAGGTGGCAATGGTGGTCGTCCGCCTTATTCTGTAAAATGAGTCCTCGCCATCTGCGTGAGAATAGAATATCAAAGTTCAGCTTCGGATCAACAAAGTCGCACGACAAGAATTTCAAGAATTTGAATCTTTCCTAAAAGGTTCTGCAGCCTCCAAAGGATAAGTACAGACGTCTCCATACCGATCTGTGAGAAACTGCTAAATTGGCTCATGACTCGCGAGACCTGATAACCTAGGCTCTGATACCTACTTGTCGCGACCCAAACCCCGGCCATTATGGCACCCAACACATTGCTAGGCAAGCCTTATAATTTTCCAGATAACCAGTCAATTATTAATTAATACTGATTCACTTAGAGTTAATAGCTTGTTTTCATAATAGAAACAACAAATGTGAAAACAGAAATATATGAAATACAGCCCAAAGAATTTGGTGTCACAAGTTTGAGCCTCTAACAGAAAGGAAATACCATATATAGTCCAAGTCTAAGTAGAGTGACAAAAGACATAAATAGAAGGAGGGAGAGATCGGGTCATGCGGACGCCGGCAGCTACCTCGATGTCTCCTCAGCTAGTGATAGAAATAGAAGCAATGTAAAGCTCAACTGCCCTCCTGGATCCCTGTATCTGCACACAAGGTGAAGGGAGTGGGGTGAATATCTTCCAACTCAGTGATTAGTAAATAACAAATAATAATTGAAAGTAATAACACCTGTATTATCACTAAACAATTATAAGAATAACAGTACAGGTAAATCATCTCTACAATGGTAACTTCCAATCAACTACTGTCTCACACTAATCCAACACTGGTCTAACTCTGTTGCGGCGTGCGGCCCGATCCTCACTCATACTGCTGCGGCGTGCAGCCCAATCCAATATATATGTATGTATATATAATGCTGTGACGCGCATCCCAATCCAACATATATAGTGCTGCGGTGTGCAGCCCGATCCAATATAATATATATACTACTGCGGCGCGTAGCTCGATCCAATAATATATAACTACGCTCACTAGGGGTGTGTGCAGACTCCAGAGGGGCTCCTTCAGCCCAAGCGCTATAATACTGCAGCGTGCAGTCACATCAACATATATATTACTGCGGCGTGCAGTCCGATCCATATATTTATATATCATATATATAATACTGCGGCGTGCAGTCCAATCCAATACATATATATGTATATAATATATATATATATATATATATATATTACTACGCCGTGCATTCCGATCCATACATATATCATATATATAGTACTGCGGCCTGCAGTCCGATCCAATACATGTATATGTATATACTGCTGTGGTGTGCAATCCGACTCGGTTTATATATCAATACCTCACAATGGGTTCGTGACCCCTCTCAGTCAACAGAGACGCGGCCTCTCGGGCCCACTCAGCCAGAAAAGGGTATTCAACCCTAGGTATTCTCACATCGAGTACACATCTAGTACTGATTCATGTCATGCTTTACAGCTAGGGATACGGCTAAGAGTAGGTATTCAACATGGTATAGGGGTCGTTTAGCTCCACAAGATTCCCTAATATTCTACAGATCGACACAAGGCCCCAAACACGGCAACTAGCCCAACTATATAAGTATAAGCTCAATCTCAGTCAATATACACTGTAAACTATTAATCGGAAGGACCAAGTTCAAATCCCCAGTCACAATACCACTACGCTCGTCACATGACGTGTGTTTCATATCAGCATAGCACTAGACAGTGCAAATACGGGGTTTCAAACCCTTAGTATATCATTTATTACTACCACTCACCTCGAACCAGCAAAGGTCCTAGCTCGCCTTGCTCTTGCCTCACAAATCGACCTCCTCGGATGCCAAATCTGATCAAAACAAATAAGAATACATCAAAATAGGCTAAAGGAACATAACCCAATCGAAATAACTCGAGTTACACAAAAAATCAAGAAGTTTCCAAAACCTGACCCCTGGGACCGCTTCTCGAAAAAATACAAAAGTCACATTTTCAGAACCCTTATCTCGCCACGAGTCCATACATATAAAGTTTATCAAAATCGGACTCCGTTTGCCCATTCAAATAAGTGATTTCTATAACCCAGGCTTAGAGCAAAAATACCTCATTGATACACCTTAAATCCTTGAATTTTCAATGATATAGATGAAGATTATAGGATAAAATCATATAACTAGACAATAAAACTTACCTCCAATCGAAATATAGGTGAAAACTTCTTAATCCCACATTCCCTAGCTTCAATACCTTCTCACAAATGGTGAAATTATAAAAACCCTCGCGGATGAAATGTTACTTAACAGGTCTGTCCGCTACTTAATTTCCTCTATTCGATCGCGACCTCTCGTCTGCGATCGCAGTGCACAAAATGCTGGAGCTACGCGATTGTATCTAAAATCCTGCGATCGCATATAAAAGGTTTCACTGGCCCAAAAAAGACTCTATGCAATCACGATATACTGCCTGCGATCGCAGTGAACAACCTCGCCCAACTATGCGATCGCATCCCCATCTCAGCGATCGTGGAGAACAAAAATGCTGCCTCCCAAAATCCTTCTACGCGATCGCAGGAGTTCCCATGCAATCACAGAGAACAAAAATGACCTACAATTATGATAGCAAAAACTGACTGTGCACAACTCACAAAAATAGTTTGTTTGGACCCCCGGATTCACGCCGAGGCCCCCGGGACCCCAACAAAAACCACCAAACTACTCCAAAACATGATACAAAATTGTTCCAATCATAAAAACACACCCTTAAACACGAAATCATCAAATCTAGGTGGATTCAAGCCTAAGTTTCAACTAAAACTTCCGAAACCAACATCCAATCAAAAACCCGACCAAACGATGTTCGGATGACCTGAAATTTTGCAGACATATCTAAAATCACCTAACCAAGCTAGTGCAACTGTCGGAATTCAATTCCGATGCCCGGATCATAATCTCACCTATCGACAGGATTTCGCCAAAATTCCAACTTCGCCAATTCAAGCCTAATTCTACACCGAACCTCCAAATTAAATTCCGATAACTCTCCTAAGCCAAAAATGATCACCCGAAGCTACCCGAACCATCAAAATTTGATACTGATCCCTTTAACTCAAAATTCAACATTCAGTTGAGTTTTCCCAACTATTCCTTCATTAAGGAGACTATTTGTCTTATTTCCTACCAAACTCGATCCGAATTGACTCAAATTCACCAAACTCATATATATTGAAACATGAACAAGCATATAACGGGGAAAATTGGATGGTAACTCACGTGATAACAGATCGGCTCATCACTGAAGGATTCCTACATTCCTTTTGATTATCTATACGAATGATACGTCCTATCGTACTTATCCTGATGAGCTCTCCCTCACATCATTAGGGCATATCCATCGAAGGGTCTTTGTCTTTATGTTCTGCTTCTTGGGGATGATATTGTTTCCCATGAAGAAATCAAGGATCCACATGACTCGCTATGGTCACCAAAACCTTACAGGAAGGGATTGGTGCACTACCTTATAGAATACTTCCCATGATCATTGCAGAAATGTACACAAACTTGGAAAATTATCAACGAGAAGCCAAACACTTTGAGGGATGAAACTTACTACTCGAACTCTGGCTCATTGAGCACCTCCAAAAGGGCGAATATGTACAAGAGATTCAGCATAGGGACTGGGATGATCATATTGCATTCCATCTGCCAAGGCGAATGAACTACATGCCCAACATATTTGCTCAACCGGAAGATGCCAATGGATCGGTAGAGTTGTTCGAACATTTTAAAGAGGACCAAGTGTAGTGGATGTTCGAATGGTTCCCTACTGAAGAGTTCATTGCCTAATCTATGGATGCACTGTTTCAAATATTTATCGATTTTAGAGGAACTTACCCTTATGTCCATTCCCGAGTTATCAAACAAGCAAGTAGAAAGCAGGTTATACCAAGGGTCGACAAGATGAGTCACCTCCGAGCCGACTTTCAAGATAATGATAGCCATTATAAGTGCCAAGTTCAGCATATGTGGCATTACAAATTGTCATGGGAATGGATACCATTGAACCAAACATTTACCATGCCGGTTACACTCTATACTATCCAAGCTAGCTGGAAGATAATCATAATGGTCTGGGTTAACCCGGATTTGTTCGACGCCATAGGATCATCGACGAAAAGGCTGAAGCACAGGTCAAATACAACCAGTTGCACAAAAGGATTCGGGAGTGTGAAAGCAAGAACCAAGAGATACAAGATGCCTACCAAAAGCTGATTAAAGAGTGGAAAAACATGGTTGTTAGCGACAACAAGCGACTGGGATACATGGAACGGGGTTTAGTGGAGATGTAAAAGAATTCATCAAGAGGATCGCAGGCTGCCAGAATGCTGAGGGAAATACAGGTGGACACCTGGCTAAAGCCTACTTTCTGGTGGGACTCCACGAGCTGGTGAAGCTATTTGATGGAGCCAAAGATGCCAATTCTTGGGAAGATCCTTCTGGGACCAAGTAGATAAGAGTCATTTTCTTGCTTTAAGAAATTTAGTAAGTCCAATGGCCACTAGTGACATTTTATTTCCTGCTGGGATTCATCAAATTTTTATCAATAAAATGAGGCATTTAGCATTATAATTTCTCCGAATCAACTAGTTAATAGGCCTACCTCGGGCACAAAGAGGTCCCCAAATTAGGACACAATTTATGTTCTTGCACTATGTGTTTAAATATTGAAACATTTCTTCTCATAATCCATACTAACTTATTATCTTTTTGTTTTATTCCCTTACCCAAAGGTTAGTTCGTGCACTCTGGCATCGTCATCTTACCTCACGAGATACAGGGGCCCTCCACCTACTCCTTCTCTCAGTCCTATCAGAAATAGGAACACAGGGAATATGAAAGATACTTGGAAGGAAAACTCAACTTAACGGGTAGAGGTTACTCAGGGGACTCAGGTCTCCAAGGAAAGTGCATCCTAACTCCAGCAGAAATTGTTGAAATTTTTGGAGGAACTTGATCAAGTTCAGAATTTGGGAAGCTTGTGATTTTCCCTCACCACCCCAGATGTCAGTTTCCTAAACGTTCAAAACCCCACACCTCCACAAAACAATCCAAAACCACAAAACCACCCCTCTCCTCACCACCACTGCAATACTTGCCACACATCCTACTATACTCCACAACTCATCCTGGAACCTTCAAACTCCACAAATGACCATTTTCACCCTTATCACAACACCCCTATCTATGTGGAAACAATGCCACACTCCACTTAACCTATTCCAAGCACACCCGAGTTTGATGATAAAGACTCACTTATCAGGAACCTGCAAGAAGAACTCAAGAATCTTACTAGCCAAATTATGGGCGTTGACGGAAGTAAGGGGATTGAAAGGCAAAATTATGAAGATATTTGCATTCAACCCGTTGTCGAACTGCCTGAGGGGTACAAAACTCCTATGTTCAAGATGTTTTATGGTATAGGGGATCCGAGAGTTCATTTAAGAACACACTACGACAAGCTGGTTGGAGTAGGGAAGGATGAAAAGATTAGCATCAAGTTTTTCATGAGAAATCTGAAAGGAGATTTTTTCTCTTAGTACATTAGCAGAGACCCGATGAAGTGGTCGAACTGGGTAAGTATGGCGTCATATTTCATAGACAGGTTCAGGTTCAACACAGAAAATGCACTAGATGTGTTCTACATCAAGAACCTAAAGAAGGAGCCCACACATACATTCCACGAGTATGCTACTCGCTGCGGATCAGAAGCTGCTAAGGTCAGACCGGATTTAGAAGAGGAACAAATGAACATGTTTTTCGTCTGAGCTTATGATCCACAGTACTATGAAAGGTTGATGTTGATTGAAAGCTAGAAATTTTCCGGCATCATCAAGTTAGGTGAAAGGATCGAGGAAGGCGTCAAAAGTGGTATAGCCACAAACTTTGAAGCTTTGCATGATACCAACAAGGCTCTACAGTCTGGTGTCACGTCGAAGAAAATGTATGTAGGTGCCGTAACGGTTACGCATAGAACCAAGTCCCCTATTAAATATCTAACCTACCTAATGCCTACACTCACATATGAACCTACCCCGAACTACAAAGCACCTTCACCCTCTTACACGACTCCACCACCCACTTACCACTCATATCCACCTCCCATACATCAGCCTACTTTACCCAAATATTCCTAACCCACACATGTCTACCAATACTACAATGCTCAGCCATCCCACTATCAATCACCTCCCGCTCGCAAACGCTTTCCAAAACCCCGACAAAATTTCTACCACAGACCACCTAAACAATATAACGCCATTGATGATGCAATTGATCAACTATACAAAGGCTCAAAGTTGCTGGTTATGTCACCTCAATACATCCTATAACCCATAAGAACCCTTCTCAATGTGTCGATCCAAATAAATCCCGTGTATACCATTCCGGCATGAGGGAACACCATTGATGAATGCCGCTCTCTGAAATATAATATCCAGACACTGATTGATAACAAGATTAATATGGAAAAGGAGCATACTCTAAATGTCCATAAAAACCCTCTGCCCAACCATAAGTGTGAAGGCGATCACATGATTGAAATCGATGTGACTGTGACCCCAAAGGGTCAATCAGTTTGATTGTAGAAGGCGACGATCAAAAGAAAACAACAATCACCCTTAATCAAATTATATTCCAGATTCAGCCTATTGAGAATGCGAGGTGAATATGTCAATTCATCTTGAGTTTGAAGCACCCTCTTTTACAAATACGCCAGCACCGATTGAGGTCAAGTTTGGGTGTCCAACAAATGCGCCTGTACCATTTCATGTTGCTGTGTTACCTCTAAAATACGTGCTCTGTTTTGAGTAAAGGTGCCCATTCCAGTAGCCATGTCGGCTATAACACCAGACTACACAAAGGCCATCCTATAGGACTACACAACCAAGGCAAGAAGGAAAGGGAAGGCAAATTCGGGGAAGCAGTTCCAGCACATAATATGACAAGAACTCGAAGGGTTTATACTCTGGAACATTTGGCTGTGTTAGGCAATAAGGTCTTTGGTCGGATGACCATAACGGAAACCAGGCAAGACGATATCTAGAGAAAGATACAAGCAAAGGAATACTCAAACATTGATCATCTAAACAAAACACCGGTGCAAATCTCTATCCTAGCTTTGCTACAAAGTTTCGATGCACATAAGAACACTTTGTTAAAGGTGCCGAGTGAGGCATATGTACCAAGCAACATCATTTGATGAGAAATGGAAAACATGGCAGGGCAGGCATTGGAGAGTCAGAAGATCACTTTTCACAAAGATGAGTTGCCACCAGAATGGTTGAGTCCCAACAATGCCTTGCACATCACTGTGTAATGCGGGGATTATTTCATCACTAGAATCCTAATCGATGAAGTGTCCAGCCTCAACATTTGTCCACTAGTAACACTGAGAATATTGGGAAAAGGGCTGCATGAGATCAAGGATGTGGCATCAACGTCAAAGATTTTGACGATTCCCAAAGGTCCACCTTTGCAGAAATCAGCTTGTGTTTGCAAATGGGACCTACATGGTTTGATATTGAATTTCAAGTAATAGACATGCCGTGATCTTACAACTTGCTGTTGGGGCAGCCATGGATTCATGTCGCTGGGGCTATAGCGTGAACCCTACCTCATGTACTGAAGTTTGAGTGGAATTACCAAGAGGTGATCATTTACGATTACAGTAGCAGTCCTATATATACAGTTGCCAAACCATCCCAGAGATCGGAGGTAGAAGAAAGATAGGCGGAGAGACCTATCACCACATCGAGCGAGTCAACACCGCATATAATGAAAAATGGTTGGATACCACAATAGAAAGCATATTAAATTGAGGCCGATCTGAACCTATCAAGGGACTTGGTAGAAACTCTAAGGAATTGCCAAGCCTATCAAACGAAAGAAACATGGCACCACTTTCAAGCTGGGATATGAGTATACCCGAGAGGAATTCAACAACTTGTCGCCACCATGGTGCAATCCTTACTATTCGCTGGAGCAGCCAATACCACATTTGGAGTAGACTTTCTACACACCAATGTTATCTATGGGTCAGAAGAAGAGGAAGCACTAACGGCAGTGAGGAATTTGTTCCTAGAAGATAATGACATGGACTCTTGTTTCATTTTCGAGGAGGAGAAGGAGGAAGGCCCTTCTATACAGGCCGTAAGCCGAGTAGCATGCATCAACAACTAGGCCATCAGAACCACCTGAGCGCAGAGAGCTTCAGGCATTACTATTACTTATCTTGATAAGCCGATGTCTACGCCATGCAACAAAACAACACAAAGAGAATTTGAGAATTTTGAGAATATACCTAAGACAAATCTGGCCGAGACTTAGCTTTTTAATCTAGGAGAAGCAGAAAATGTCAAAGAAAAGTGCATCAGTGTTCATTTGTCACCGTCAAAAAAGGAAGAATACACATAATTTCTAAGGGAATATGGGGATATATTTTCTTGGTCGTATGATGACATGACTGGTCTAAGTACATCTATTGTGGCATACAAACTGCCGACCGATCCTACATGTCCATCGACAAAGCAGAAGCTCAGAATGTTCAAGCTTGACTTGAGTTCAAAAATCAAGAAAGAAGTCACTAAGCAAGTTAAAACCAAGGTTCTCAGGGTAGTAGAATATCCGACATGGTTAGCCAACATAGTGCCAGTGCCGAAGAAGGATGGAAAGGTTAGAGTCTGTGTCAACTACCTGGATCTCAACCAGGCAAGTCCAAAACACGACTTACCCTTGCCAAACATACATATCCTGATTGATAATTGCGCCAAACATGAGTTATAATTATTTGTAGATTGTTTTGCTATGTATCATTAGATCAGATGGATGAAAAAGATGTAAAGAAAATGACTTCCATTACACTGTAGGGGATGTAATGCTATAAGTTGATGTTGGTCAAATGGATGTTGGGCCACCTACATAAGGGCCATGACTACCATTTTCCATGATGTGATACATAAAGAGATCGAGGTGTATGTAGATGATGTCATAATCAAATAAAAAAAAGCCACTTATCACATGGAATATTTGATTGTAAGTCACCGAGGAATAGAACTGGATCCATCAAAGGTCAAAGCCATTCAAGAATTCCCACCACCAAGAACAAGAAGGATGTGATGTGTTTCCCGGGGAGACTCAACTATATCAGCCAGTTCATAGCTCAATCTATAGTTATCTACGAACTAATCTTTAAGATGTTGAAAAAGGACACTGGTACACAATGGACCGATAACTGTCGGAGGGCCTTTGACAGAATCAAGGAGTACTTATCAACATAGCTAGTTTTGGTCCCACCCGAACAAGGTAGACCCATATTACTATAACTTTTAGTGCTGGATGTAGCATTTGGTTGTGTTTTTGGGAAACATGATGAAACAAGGAGGAAGGATCAGGGCCTCTATTATCTCAACAAGAAGTTCTCCCCTTATAAGATTCATTATTCTGAGTTAACGTAGTTGTTATGCTCTAACTTGGGCAGCTTAGAAGTTGAGTATGTATCTCATATAAAGTATGGATCCGTTGAAGTACATCTTTCAAAAGCTCATGCCCACTGACAAGCTAGCCAAGTGGAAAATCTGGCTAAGTGAATTCAACATTGGCTACGTAACTCAAAATGCAAATAAAGGACAAGCATTGGCATATCTCCTTTTCGAGAATCCTGTGGACGCAGAATATGAACCCCTAAAG
The DNA here is from genome assembly GCA_032618575.1 of Nicotiana noctiflora. NCBI lineage: Eukaryota > Viridiplantae > Streptophyta > Magnoliopsida > Solanales > Solanaceae > Nicotiana > Nicotiana noctiflora. The sequence goes on from JASVEL010005843.1 coordinate 313,340, forward strand.
ACATATTTCCATTACAAAGAAGTATCATTCATAGGACAAGATATTGCCGAATCATATGATGGTTGAAGGATTATTTTTGATGGAGCAGCAAATTTCAAAAGAGTTGGCATAGGAGCAGTCCTAGTGTCAGAAACTGGTCAGCATTATCTGGTGTCTGGCATACTCAGGTTCACATGCACCATCAACATGGCTGAGTACGAAGCTTGATCTTGGATCTCAAGATGGCCATCAAAATGAACATCCAAGAGTTTCTAGTAATCGAGGATTCAAACTTGCTTGTACATGTTGTTCGAGAGGAGTCGGCAACCAAGAACTCCAAGATACTCCCTTATCTGCATCAGGTAAGGGATTTGAGGAAAAGGTTCACAAAGACAGAGTTCCAGCATGTTCCCAATGTCCATAATGAGTTTGCCAATGAATTGGCTACCCTATCATCCATGATACAACATCCGAATAAGAATTTCATTGACCCTATTCCGGTAAAGATCTATGATCAGCCAACATACTATGCTCATGTCGAGGAAGAAGCAAACGGAAAGCCTTGGTTTCATGATATCAAGGAACACTCGGCGAAAGTAGAATACCTAGAACTTGCAAACCCTATTCAAAAGCGTACACTTCGAAGGTTATCCAACAATTTCTTTCATAGAGGAATCTTGTATATGAGGACTACATATTTGGGATTACGAAGTGTGTCGACGCAAGGGAAGCATCCAAATTGATAGATCAAATCCATGTTGGGATATGCGAGCCACAGATGAATCGTTTTGTCTTATCCAAGAAGATACTCCGGGCTGGATATTTTTAGATTACTTTGGAAATGGACTGCTTCCAATACTTCCAAAGATGTCACCAATGTCAGATACATGCAGACATGATAGGTGCCTCCAACGAGCTTAATGCAACAAGTTCATCGTAGTTGTTCGGCGCATAGGAATGAATATTATTGAACCAATCGAATCTGCCGCATCAAATGGGAACATGTTCATCCTAGTGGCAAATGATTATTTTACCAAATGGGTTTTAGCAACATCGTACAAGGCAGTGATTAAGAAAATCGTTGCAGAATTTGTCCGTGACCGTATCGTTTGTTGACTTAGATTTCTAGAGTCAATCATTACTAATAATGGTTCCAATCTTAACAGTGACCTGATGAAAGTCATGTGTGAAATGGTCAAGATAAAACATAAGAATTCCATAGCCAACAAACCTCAGATGAACGGAGCCGTAGAAGCCGCCAACAAGAATATCAAAAAGATACTAAGTAAAATGATAGAAAAGCATAAATAGTGGCAAGAGAAACTATCATTCACTTTATTGGGTTACCGCACCACAATACACACATCAACTGGAGCTACTCCCTATATGTTGGTTTTATGGTACAGAGGCAGTCATTCCCGTCGAGGTAGAAATTCCTTAATTGATGATCATGCATGAAGAAGAATTCGGCGATGCCGAATGGGTAAAGAGTCGTTACGGGAAACTAGCTCTTATAGATGGAAAAAGAATGAACATATTTTGCCATGGTCAACTTTATCAGAATAAAATGTCCAGAGCCTTCAATAAAGAGTCAAGCCGAGACAGTTCACACCGCGGCAACTGGTGTTAAAGAAGATTTTCCTGCATCAAGATGAGGCCAAAGGGAAGTTCTCTACCAACTGGCAGGGTCTATACATGGTTCACCGCGTTCTAATAGGAGGAGCCCTAATACTTGAAGAAATGAACGTAGAAGTTTGGGCGAAGCCGATGAATTCAGATGCAGTGAAGCTATACTATGTGTAACCTTTGTAATTTCCTTTATGATGTAACTTGAACGATGCCTAACCCAATTCCTGTTTAAGAGGAGATACCCTAGGAATCCCTATGGTTTATGTCACAAGTCAATAAAATTTTCATTTCCCCCGCTATTGAAAACTGCGGCGGAATTTTGAGAAGGACCATCAAAATTCCGAAGTCGATCTCAACCATTTACCGCAAGCAGCCGTCAAAAGCATCAATACAGTAAATTGGGGATAAATTTTGAGGAGGACCCTCAAAATTCAGGAAAACGATAGGTTGCAATGTCTCGAACCACGTCGCAATCGTCGGTTCATCTAAAGAAACTATTATTAACTACATATTGATATTATACTTATACTAAGTCATGCATTTCTATTATCAAAATTGCTTTGTTTATGAACGCTACGCTAATGATACATACAGTATCACCGAAAATGTAGCAGACTAGGTCAAGAAATGTCAGCGGGGATACGAACTAACCTTTCCCCTTTAAAAACTCATTTTTTTCTTTTGATGTAGGCACCCAAGTCGCAAAATCATCAAATATATTGTACACTCATATTGTTCAGAAATACAATTCTCAAAATCATCACGCCTAATCATAGTTACTATACACACACCACATCCCTAGTGATCACGCCCAACTATGCCTTATAAAAAGGACTCTGCACATGCTGCAAATATAACCCAAGTATTACGCTGGGGGTCGAATCCTCAGAGATTTAACCTATCAACTACTATCTTCAGATCCACTAACTCTTCAGAATCAGCTTCCTAAATATTCAAATCTTAGTTGAGGGTTTACTTAATTCTACTTTTCCAGATAACTAAATTATTGTAAACTAACTAAATAGGTTGTAAACAATAATGAGAAAGAGCTAAGGCAACGATTTCCCTTATTGATGGAATCACTTCTGTTTATGCTAATACAAATTTACCAACACATCTCTATTAATCATGAACGCTATTCTTACCGAAAATCTCTTCCCAGTAATCACAGTAATTTACTATTGCACTCTCCAGAGATAAACTAGCTTACATTAATTAGCACAATTCGCTTTAAATTACACCCAATGCTTCGTTATTCCTAATCCCGCCTTTAAGACCGTAATTATAGATTCCTCTAATAATCTAGGAGTGGTGTTGTTCAACAATAACCTAAATATGCACTTTTTTCCAAGTTATGTATTAAATAGGCAGAGCTAATCGAGGATCCTATCAATTAACTACAACAAACACGAAGTTGAACAAATAAAGATTAAATTAGTAATTTGTATTCGCATACACCAGAAGTTCATCACCCAATAGGTTCAATCAAAACCTTAGACACAAATTTAGCTACTCATGACTATGGAAACATAAACTAAGATAGAATTCATCATAAAAATCAAAAGAAAAGAAGAAAGGTGTTTGGAGAAATCTCTCATAATAGTTTCCATTGCAAAAGTACTCTCTAAATCAATACATGACTCCATTAGGCAAAGATTAATGTTTTAAGTAGGGTTTAGGTCTAAAACATCCCATTTTTACACTTTGACCCCTGAAGTTTGGATCACTTGCAGTAATTCTGCCGCGGTCGCGGTGGAACCGCGTCCAATCAACCTTTCTGATTCTATCAGGTTCTGCAGAAGCCTTTCACTACAGTTCTATCGCGGTCACGGTAGGACCTTGGCCAAACAGGTCTTCTGAATGTCGAGGGCTGGAACTGCGTAGCTTCAATGGGAATTCACACATTTGGCCTCTTTTATCCAATTTTGACTCCAAAACTACTCCTTAGCCTTCCTTAGCCAAATATCACCTACAAATCACGAAAAGCACTCATAAGTGCATTTTGTTATCATATTTATCAACAAAACAACATAAGAAGGTGATTAGTGAAGGCGTGATTATAGTCATATTGACCCATTATCAACACCACACACTTAAACCTTTGCTCATCCTCGAGCAAACTAAATCACACTTCTAGGCCTAACTTTTCACTGTATTGCCCCAATATATGTCACACTCGCTATTATCTATAATCAACTTAAGAAGTGCAACAATCCTAACTCAAATGTAGACTCTCATGCCATTACACACTTTTGCTCACTCTAATTGCTCTAACAGACTTGAAGACTCACTTTTTCTTCCTGAGTCACATGCCCTCACATAAACAAAAAGTTGAGAGAAGTTCCACACACATAAAATTCAACAACAAGGAACCATATATAGAAAGAATTCACTCACTCTCAGGAAAGAGTATTCACATGCCACACAGATACACCATAAGCTTGCCCCCAGTGTAATACTCTACTAATCGAGCCATTCAGTCAAAGATTAAGAGGTCTTTATAGGTTGTAATGTAGGCTAAGAGACGAATAGAATATATTTGGATATAGTGACTAACCTCCCTAAGCACATTTAATACACACTTCTATTTATTTCATGTTTATGCTCAACCCAATTATTCTTCCCTATTTTTATTCACTTGTGACCCCCACTTTTCTTTAGGTGCAACTGGCTTTTTTTTTCCTTATGACATTTATTATACAATGCCAGTTCACCAATCTAACCATTAATTCTTCATTCCCCTTTTTCTAACTCCTTACTACCCCACACTTTGACTTTTCCATATTATTTAGTGATCTAAGTGCTTCTATGAGGTAAAGGTTTAACCATTAAGCTTATTCAAGCACTACTATTTAGATCATTATAGAGTTATCAAAGAACATGCTTCAGGATCAAAGGGGTTCACTATTGTATTAAGCACAGGTGGATTCATAGTTTATAGGGTTGCACAAAGAAATGCCTCTATAATCTCTAAAATTAAATGACTTCTATTTCGCTTTGCAAATACACAGGGCAAGTTCTAGGTATCTTATGCAAGCACATAATTCAAGTAACACACGCGCACACTTAGTATGTAACTCATTCTAAATCAGTTTATATCAAGGAAGACAAGATGTGCAGAATCAAGGCATATATTATGAGTCTACACACAAGCTTAGATGTCACACTCTCAAGTTCATTTTAGTTTGCAAGTGTGCACATTTGGGGTTACATTCTGACATTCACCCTTAAACTACCAAAAAGAAAAATCTACCTAACCCGATTCAACAAAAACCCTTGGAAAAGAACTGTGGTAAAAAAAAACCAAGAGGGAGGTATTACACTACCTAAAAGAAGAAAATTCAAAAAAAATCTATATGGACTACTTCCCTCAAGAGTACTGTCCAAGTAGTAAGTCATCACGAAGAGTCCTCTAACTTTGTTTTTGGGTTATATATATATATATATATATATATATATATATATATATATATATATATATATATATATATATATATATTTGTTTTTTTAATAATTAGTTCCGACTTTGACCCTCAAGAGACTCGTCGACAAGTGTCTGTGGTTGGGCCAAGTTAGCTAATTCTAATATAGACATAAGCAAATATATACAACACTAACTTCTATACTACATTACAACTATATATATTACAACATACAAAAAGTGTAAGTCTCCCACCCCACACTTAAAATTGTGGCATGTCCCCATGTCATATTAACAAAGTAAAGAGCAGAAGGATTAGAAGACTTCCCCGAGACTCAGTCAGGGTCGGAGATAGTAGTGGGATCGACATGGCAGGCTCTCCATAACGCACGAAACCAAGCCATGAATTAGCTCTCAGTCCTGGACTACCTTTGGGACATAGCATCCATCCTCCTGTGAAATCCGTCCATCGAATAGCAGAGATTCGCTACATCTTCCTCCAAAGACCTTAGCATAGGTCTGGTGGACTATCATCGTGATAAACCAGCCCCAGAATGTGTGTGCTGAGAAGGACCAACACTGTCTGTAGACCTCCTGGATGGAGCAGCAGGGACTGAGTCATCATCTTCGTCATCAATGTCAATTGTTGTACTGACACCTCGGCCCACCCTGATTCAAGACGCTTTGAATGGAGCTTTTGGTGGTAAATCTCCATCGGCTGGGTATATGGGTGTATTCTTCATTAAGCACAATGTGGTTACCAAAGAAGGGAAATAGAATCCTTTTGTCCGCATCAGTCCCCGGAGTACCATCTCATCTCCAATTACCCGGGCTGGATCAAACTCCTTCGGAGTGACAAAGCACCATGTCGCTGTTTCCCGATTGACGTTTACATCCATTATATTGCTGGATGGTAGGAATCTGCTGCGGATAACAGTCAGCCAACAATTGGCCAAGTGAGTAAAGGAGCTGGAGTTCTGGGTGATTTGGTTCCTTGTCCAAATTGGTCGGCCCTCTATGCATCATGCAACTATCATAACCTCCCATGTGACATTTGTCCTATCACGATAATAGTCTCACTAGTGAATGAAGGTAGCCTCAACACTTGTCGAATTGTCGGAACTTTGGCACTGACCATTTTTCCATGAACAATCACCTCCCTACTCAAGTGGAATGACCAGTTGGCTTAAACTTTTTTGCACTAACATCTTGTTAACAAGGGTTGGGTCATTGAATAGAAATTCTATCTCTCGCCTCTTTATCTCCTCATACATATCCTCCTTTTCAGCAAGGAGGGCTGCCTGGTCAATCAGAATTTCCTGAATGAAACTCTTTGTAGGTTTGGCATGGAAATCATCCTCAGGTAGTTCCGATGCGAACCAAGATTCATCATAAGTTGGGCGCCTAGAAGGCCATGTTGATTGCCTTGATCTTTTTTGAGGCATATGACATGCAAAGAATTAAGCAAACTATTAAAATATGACCTTAATAATACCCAATCGAGTGGTAACTCAGACTTCACCACCCGATGACACCAAATATTCTCCCACAATTCATTTATAATACCTCCATAATAGCACCACAATTATTCTACCGCTTTCGTCATAATACACCCCACACTTACACCTTACAATGTTAAACATAAGATTCAAGACCACAATATACTATTACAACAATGTCACCCGTCTACTACAACAACACCCCCAATCAATTACACAACATCATCCCTCACTTACAATACCCCAACCCTAAGTTGGGTGTAACACACCCCAAAAATATAAAACACAATACCAGTTTTCCGGTCAACACATGGCCCAACACTATACTTCACCACAAAAACAAATTTTAGGCCTCCAAGCCACCAAAACAACTTCACAATTAAACAACAATGGAGACCCAATCAATTTGGCACCAAATGACTTCATAAACCTCAACTACAATAATGGAAACTGTAAAAGAAAGAAAAAAATTTAAGTTTTACACTAATCCTAACTAGGGTTGAATTAAAACTAAAACAAAACTAATTTACACTATATAAGACTAAGAAGTAGAGTGGAGGAGAACAAACTTAGTTGAATGGAGAAGGGAAGGTGTTGATAGAGGTTGGAGAGAGAATATGGTATAAGAAGAAGAAGAATGGAGAGAATTGGGGTGGAGAGTTTTTTTTTGTTTTGAGAGTGAAGAAAAAGGAGAGGGGGAAAATAGGGGAGGGATTAAGTTCTGATGGGTAAAGAATAAGTGGGGGCGGTTTTTAGGTTAAAAAATAAGGGTGGGGGGAATTAAAAAAAAATAAAAATTTAAAATAAAACTAACCTGGCCGCGTCTGAGTTCACCACGGTTCTGTCGCGGTCACGGTAGAACCTCACGGGATAAGATACAGAGAGGGTCAACCACCGCGGTTTGACCGCGATGACGGTACAAACGCTCTGGATGAACTTCAAAGAGGGGGTTTCATCGTGGTCGCGGTGGAAGCGCGGTCAACGCCATTCTCTTATTCTAACGCCCAATGGTTTTGTGTTTTTCTTTTTCTTTTGTTAAACTAAACTATAAAGGTTACAATTACAACAATTTCATGGGTTTCCTCCGACGTAGCGCCTGATTTAACATCGCAGAAAGACTCATATGAGGCATTTAAGGTTCGCTCAACCTATGTGGATCATTTAAATGTAGCATAGACATCTTCTTAGGCTTGTCCATACTCATATACAATTTCAACCGCTGACCATTGACTTTAAATGTACGAGAGTAATCTTCAGTAACAACTTCCACAGCTTTGTATGGAAATACTTCATCCACGCGAAATGATCCGGACCACCTTGACTTTAGCTTACTAGGGAACAACCGCAATCATGAGTTATAAAGCAATACCTTGTCCACGGACTTGAAACGTCGCTCAATGATGTTTTGATCGTGTAATTGCTTCATTTTCTCTTTATATAGCCTTGTGCTTTCAAAATCCAAATACCGAAACTCCTCTAAATCATGTAATTCATTGACCCTTGTCGCGCCCACAACTTCCAAGTCTAAATTTAGTTGTTTTAGTGCCCACCACGCTTTATGTTCAAGTTCAACCACTAAGTGACAGGTCTTCCCAAACACCAACTTATATGGTGACATGCCAATTGGTGTCTTGAAAGCTATCTTGTAAGCCCATAGTGCATCATCTAGCTTCCTTGACCAGTCTGTTCTTGTAGCATTCACAATTTTCGTTAATACGCTCTTGATTTTTCTGTTGGACACTTCAACCTGTCCACTAGTCTGCGGGTAGTATCGAGTAGCCACTTTTTGGCGCACATCATATTTAGCCAACAACTTCTCAAAGGCCCTGTTGCAGAAATGAGTGGCCCCGTCGCTTATAATTTCATACGGTGTCCCAAAGCAGGTGAATATATTCTTTTTGAGAAACCCAACCACCACCTTAGCATCATTGGTGGGTAACGTTGTAGCTTCTACCAATTTGGACACATAGTCTACAACAACAAGAATGTACTTATTATTGTAGGAGCTGAAAAAGGGGACCTATGAAATCTATTCCCCAGACATCAAACACTTCCACCTATTGGATTGGGTTTATGTGTATCTCGTGACATTGGGAAATGTTCCCGATGCGTTGACATTCATTAAAACCCTTGACCCATAATTTAGAATTTTTAAACACTATTGGCCAGAAGAATCCAGCCTCTAGCACCTTAGCTGCTGTCCTGACCCCTCCAAAGTGCCTGCCATATGCCGAAGCGTGACAAGCATGCAAGATAGAAGATTGTTCTATCTCGAGCACACATCTCCGAATCATGTTATCAGGACAAACTCTAAACAAGTAGGGCTCATCCTAGAAATACAGTTGGCTTTCTCGAAAGAATCGTTTCCTCTGGAGTGATGACAGGTCGTGAGGAACAATGCCACTAGCCAGGTAATTACCAGATTTTGCATACCATGGCGCTTCGTGATGAGTGGTAGCGATCAATTGATCGTCTTAAAAGTTTCTAGAATGTTTCAACTCCTTCAAGTCCGGATAAGTGATCAACGACTTTATTTTCATTGCCCTTGCGGTCACGAATTTCATGATCAAACTTTTGTAGTAGCAACACCCAATGAATCAGGCGTGGCTTATAGTCCTTCCTTGCTATTATATATCTAAGAGCTACAGGGTCAGTGTCTACCATTACCTTGGATCCTATCAGGTACGACATAAACTTGTCAAAAGTTAATACCACAGCTAGCATCTCTTTCTCCGTCACTGTGTAGTTTAACTAGGCTCCGCTCAACGTCCTACTAGCATAGAAGATTGGGTACATCAATTTGTCCTTCCTCTAGCATTGCCCCTACTGAATAGTCACTAGCATCACACACTAACTCGAATGGTTGCTCCCAGTTGGGGGCAATGATGATGGGTGCTGTGACCAGCCTTTTCTACAAATCCTCAAAAGATACCCTGCAATCATCAGAAAATACAAAAGGGTGATCTTAATCTAATAACTTACATAGTGGGTTGGTTATTTTGGAGACGTCCTTAATGAACCTCCGGTAGAAACCGACATGTCCAAGAAAGCTTCTTATGGCTTTAACTGAAGTTGGTGGAGACAGTTTTACTATAACATCAACATTTTTTCTATCCACCTCTATTCCTTCGTTTGACACCCGGTGCCCCATGACTATTCCTTCTTATACCATGAAATGCCACTTCTCCAAATTCAGAACCAAATTTTTCTCGATGCACCATTTCAACAAACGCATTAGATTTACTAGGCATTCCTCAAATGAATTCCCCACCACTGAGAAGTCATCTATGAACACCTCCATTATATCTTCTACCATGTTAGTGAATTTGGGGATCATGCACCTTTGGAATGTGGCAGGTGTATTGCATAGGCCAAATGTCATCCTCATGAAGGAATAAATGTTGTATGGGCATATGAAGGAGGTATTTTTTCTATCCTCAGGGGCAATGAATATCTGATTGTACCCTGAGTACCCATCTAAGAAGAAAAAGTGTGAACTCCCTGCCAACCTATCTAGCATCTGATCAATGAAGGGAAGTAGGAAGTGGCCTTTCCGGGTTGCTACATTCATCTTCCTGTAATCCATGCAAATTCTCTAGCCTGTGACGATTCTTGTTGAGATAAGTTCATTATTGTCATTCTTTGCCACCACATGCCACCCATTTTAGGTACACACTAAACTGGCTAACCCAGCTACTGTCATAAATTAGGAAAATGATTCTCGCATCTAACCACTTTATCACTTCCTTCATATTTGGATTGAGCTTCCTCTGATGTTCCCTAGAAGGTTTTTGCCCCTCTTCCAATAGAATCTTATTCATGCAATAGGCGGGGATGATCCCCTTGATGTCTGCCATGGTCCACCCAATGGCAGTTTTGCACTGCTTTAGTACTTGTATAAGTTGTTAAAGCTGCATATCTGACAAACCAGATGAGATAATAATTGGTAATATGGAGCTGGGACCCAGAAATTCATACCTGAGGTGGGCTGGTAATGGCTTTAGTTCCAGCTTAGGTGGTTCTTCAATGGATTGTTTTGATGGAGGGGTCTCTCTCTTTTCTATGTGTAAGGGCTCAAACTCAAGATGTCTATCCCATGACCCTCTACCTTCCAGTGCTAACACCCATTCCACCAAATTCTCCATATTCACTTCATTTAAGTTCATTAAACATGCCGCTAGGGGGTCCTCAGCCGTCAACACCTTATCATCAGTCTCTACAATCATATCTACTTCATTAATGATAGAGCAATTTGCGAACTCACTTGGTCGCCTCATAGATTTCTGCACATTGAATATATTTTCCTCATCATTGAGCCTCATCTTGAGCTCCCTAGTTTCACAATCAATTAACATTCTCCCCGTGGCCAAGAATGGTCTTCCTAAGATGATAGGAATTTCTTCATCCACCTTGCAGCCCAAAATTACAAAGTCTACAAGGAACACGAATTTCCCCACTTGAATAAGTACATCATCTAGAATCCCAAACTGACGTTTCACAGTCCTATCGGCTAACTGTAGCAACATAGAGGTAGGTCTAGCTCTCCCAATGCCCAGCCTCTTATAAATAACCAAGGCCATAAGATTGATGTTGGCCGCCATATCACAAAGTGACTTAGTAAAGGCGAAATTTCCTATAGTGCATGGAATTGTAAAGCTACCTGGATCAGATAACTTTTCAGCAATAGGTCTGGACACCACTGCTCTACAAGTTTGAGTAAGAGTCACCGTGGCCAAGTCATGAAAGTCAAACTTCTGAAACATCAAATTCTTTATCATTTTAGCACACCCAGGCATCTCCTTTAAAGCTTCAATCAATGGAATATTTACCTAAATTGGCTTGAGCATTTCAAAGAATTGGGGCAGGAGATCTCTTCCTCCCAATCACTTGGGATTTCTCATTCTCAGTTACACATTCAACTATTGGCTCTTCCACTGGCTCAACTACTTTCTCGGTCTCCTGTTGCTTATCCTTTTCTTCAGATGCAGGCTGGACTATCACCTATGTCAATCCTGTAGACTCATCCAGTTCAATAGGTACTGGAATGAGTGTATCAACCTATATGTAACCGTGTGCTCTCTATTGCTCAACATCAAGATCCCTACCATTTCGAAGACTCACTGCGATCAGCTGCTTTGGGCCTTGATCTTTTGGATTTATTTGGGTATCAGCTGGTAATGTCCATTGAGGACGATTGTTTAATGACATTGAAATCTGGCCCATATGTAACTCAATGTTTTTAATGGTCGCATCATGTGCATCCACTCTTTCATTAATCTTGTCATTGGACCTGATAACCTACTACATCATTGTTTCCATTCTTGCAAACCCATCTTCTTGTCTTCTAACATGCTGTTTTTGAGGTGGATGGTACCATTGCTAATGATTGTTATACCCATGTGGTCTAGGATATGGAGCCATGTTGTTGGGGGGTCTCATACCTCCCATGTTTCCTTCATTATACTGTGGCTAAGGTGGCTTGTACTGTTGCTGAGTCTGCTGACCCCAAGTCTGATTTCCTTGTCTCTGACCCCCATAATTAGCCATGCAGTTGATATATTCCTGTTGATGATGATGATCATACTCAGCATTCCACGGATTACTAATTGGTTGGCTAATGCAAGATGTCCACAAGCCCCCATTGGTAGTGTATTCTATGTGTACATGTTGTTTAACTCCTGATTCCTCCACCTTTTTGGTAAGGATGCTCATTTGTGTCAAGAGAGTCGCCATTTTTTCAGCCATAGTGTCAAGAGTCACTGAGTGCACCACTGGTGTGATATGTGCGTTCCTAGTTGTCCATCCTGAATTTTGTGCCATTTTGTCCAGCAAAAGCTGACCTTCTCACAAAGTATTGCTAAAAAATGGCCCACCTGCTGAGGCATCCCCTATATTCTTCATGATATCAGACAACTCCATGTATTTGTCCCAACATCTATTCTAGAACACCGTGGTGAGGACACATAACCAACATTTCCACCCTGCCACATGTCTCATTTAAAGTCTCAATTGGTTTCTGCTTGAAGCTCACAATCTCATCAATTTGTTGAGCAGTTTTGTTCGGCGGGTGGAACTTGTTGTGAAATTGTTTGACTAATTCAACCAAAGTTTCAATAGAGTTGATAGGGAGTGAATTCAGCCATACCTGTGCAGCTCGTGTTACCGAGAATGGAAACAATAATAGCCTGATTGCTTCCAGAGTCACGTTGGGTTGCCTTTTTGTTTTGCATATCGATAGGAAGTTCTTCAAGTGTTGCTGAGGATACTTTATTTGTGTCCCAGAAAAGAGTCCCTTATTCTACAACAAGTACATCATATTGTTTGTAATCTGGAACAATTTAGCTTGTATTGCAGGCACAACAATGGCAGTAGCCAAATTGTCAGCTGTTGGTTATGCCCAGTCTTAAAGTGAACCCTCAAGCACATGAGGTGCCTCTTCCTTAGAATTTAAACCCACTTGTTGATTCCAACCCTTTCCGTTGGGATTATTCACGTCTCCTATGTCAATTTTGAATTTTAGTGTCTGTTGGGATTGTTGAATTAGTTTGTTGCCACAGTTCAATGCCCGGATTGTTTTCTCTGGGTCTGAATGTTCTTCAAGTAGTTCAGCAGTCCTCGTAGATTTTCTAGGCATACACCTGAGCAACCAAGTCAACAACCGTCAAATTTTTAATCAAAGGTTGGGTAGAGAGGAAAATGACTACAATAAGAATCATTGTATTTCTGTCAATGGCAGTTGATAATTCCATTAACTCCCCGCCAACGGTGCCAAAATTTGATCACGCCCAACTATGCCTTATTAAAGGAATATACGGACGCTGCAAATATAACCCAAGTATTACGCTCGAGGTCGAATCTTCAGAGAGTTAACCTATCAATTACTATCTTCAGACCCACTAACTCTTCTAAGTCAACTTCCCAAATATTCAAATCTCAGTTGAGGGTTTCCTTAATACTGCATTTGCTGATAACTAAATAACTATAAACTAACTAAATAGGTTGTAAACAATAATGATAAAGAGGTAAGGCAATAAATTCCCCTACTGATGGAATCCCTTATGTTTATGCTCACACGAATTTACCAACACATCTCTATTAATCATGAACGCTATTCTTACCGTAAATCTCTCATGAGTAATCACAGTAATTTACTATTGCACTCTCCCGAAATACACTAGCTTACTTTAATTAGCACAATTCACTTTAGATTACACCCAGGGCTTCGTTATCCATAATCCCGCCTTTAAACCTGCAATTATAGATTCCTCTAATAATCTAGGAGTAGTTTTGTTCAACAATAACCTAAATATGCACTCTTTTACAAGTTATGCACATTAAATAGGCACAACTAATTGAGGATCCTGTCAATTAACTACAACAAACACGAAGTTGAACAAATAAAGATTAAACTAGCAATTTGTATTCACATAAATCAGAAGTTCATCACCCAATAAGTTCCATCAAAATCTTAGACAAGAATTTAGCTACTCATGACTATGGAAACATAAACTAAGATAGAATTCATCACAAAAATCAAAAGAAAAGAAGAAAGGTGTTTGGATAAATCTCTCACAATACTTTCCCTTGCAAAGGTACTCTCCAAATCAATGCATGCCTCCTTTGGGCGAAGTCTAATGTTTTAAGTAGGGTTTAGGTCTAAAAAATCCTATTTTTACACTTTGATACATGAAGTTTGTATCACCTGTCACGGTTCTAGGTTGGACGAGTCAATAACTCGAAGGTGTTCGGTCTATTTTTTGAGCAAGAATCAATCAACCTCTCTGATTCTATCAGGTTCCGCAGCAGCATTTCACCGCGGTTCTACAGCTGTAGGACCGCGACTAAATAGGTTTTTTGAATCTCAAGGACTGGAATTGCATGACTTCAATGGGAATTTAAACATTTGGCCTCTTTTAGCCAATTTTGACTCCAAAACTGCTCCTTATCCTTCCTTAGCCATATATCACCTACAAATCACGAAAAACACTCATAAGAGCATTTTGTTATCATATTTATCGACAAAACAACATAAGAAGGTGATTATTTAAAGTTTAATTATTGTCAATTTCACCTATTATCACCCAGCAGCCACAATAGCACAATCGGCTATCAGCTAAGAAAATTTCATTACAATTCGCCTTTTATCTCCTGCATCACATAAGGCTACCATTACCACCCTCGGAGACTAAGCACTGTCTCCATCAACATTTACTACATTGCATAAGACTGCCATTCTGCCTTCTGAGGTTAAGCTCTACCTCCATCTGCATTTCTTGCATTACATAGGCTACCATTCTTCCTTATGAGGTTAAGCTCTACCTCCATTTACATTTCTCTGCATTGAATAAGGCTACCTTTCTACCTTCCAAGACTAAGCTCTATCTCCATCTGCATTTCCATGAATTACATAAGGCTACTATTCTGCCTACCGAGACAAAGCTCTGTCTCCATCTGCATGGTTGAAAGATCGCCACTTTTTATTTACGTCTTGCATCGGCTGAAATATTTCCACTTCATTTAAATCTTGCACCGGTTGAAATATCTCCATCTTTTGCATCTCATTGGCTGAAAGATCACCACTTATTGCATTACATGAGTTGAAAGATCGTCACCTTCTGCATCTCATGGGATGAAAGATCAACAAATTGTCGAAAGGCATCATCGTTCAGAGGCACCATTTTCATAGCCCGAGAACGCCATGCCATGGACTGAGGACCTCCTTATTTTGCGTAGCATCATTCATAGGCATCATGGTTCGAAGACATAATTCTCATAGCCCGATAATATCATTTCATGACATGCGAATCCATTATTATACACTTTATGGTCCAGGACGTCATGGTCTGAGGACGTCTTCCTAACCGTACAAAGACAACATTCATGGTCTGACAAGAAATTGTGTTGTTGATACCCAATTTTTTCCAATGTATTTTTATATACAATATACTTCCAAAATAAATTGTACATGCATATATAAACATGGCCAAGTGTTTTTTTTTTTTTTCCTCATTTAAAGATTTTTTGAATCAATTTATTATCCATTTTAGCATTACAGAAACCAATAATTACTCCCAAATAATCAATTTTGGTGAATAATTTATTTTATTCCCATATTTAGACCAAAATATTGTTAAGGTAATTTCTGTACATTTTAATAAATTTATTTGATATTTTTAAAAGCTAAATTGCATATAATACCAATTTTAGCCTACTTTAAGATTTTATTGCATTTTATAATTATAAAAATGCTTCTAGTATTTTTAAATTAATATTTATATATTATTTACTGGCTCAGTAGTTTTAATTTACTTTTAAAATCATATTTTACAACTTTTCATAAAATAACAGGGAAAATTGTCTATTTAACATATAGCCTGATTTCATTTCAATTACAGCCTATTTGAATTTCAAATTTAGCCCTAAAATTGACCCAATCCTAACCCCTAACTGGACCGACCCAATTTCACCTTTTTACCCAATCCCCGACGCAATTAAAAACATATCGGGTCCCTTATTTTAATTCGAGCCGTTGATCGTTTTGATCAACCGCCAGGATCATCCCTTACCATTTTTAATTCCCCAACAACACCATAATATGGTCATTTCATTTGGTCCACCACATTTTAACCCCTTCATCTCTCAAAACTCTCTCATGGTTCTACAGAACCCTAGTCGTCTTCTACCCTTTTTCCCACCGTACTTTCACCGAAATCCAAGGCTTCTCAGGAGATAGACGGCCTGTACACACCCCCTCCACCATTTAAACATGGGTGTTCGTAGTTTTCTGACCCTTTCGATTCAGGATTGGAATTTTTTCCAAGCCTTTGTCATTTCTAGGGTTTCTCCGAAACCCTAAGATGTTCGAGGTTTTTCCTCTGTTGGTTTCTTAGATCTATGAAATATTTGTGTGTTACTGGACTTTTAAAGTGTTTCCCCAAACTTTTCTTTCAAAATTTCTTCTCTTCGATTTAGGTTTTCTAAAAGGTTTTCAAAACATCTTTCTGATTCTTCCTATACTTTTCTTTATGTGTGTTTGTCTATATTAAGCTCGTGTGTTTTCTTTTCTACCACACATATGTCGTTCTTCCTCTTTTCTTTCTGACTCTTCTGTGCTTCTATATTCAACTGTGCCTCTATGACTAGATTCGCATGTTAGTTTTTGTTATGTTTTCCTACATATTATTTGCTACACATTTCAGTATTCATCTACTATATGTGTTTCCTACAGAGTTCTTTAGTTTTGTTTTTGCTTTTAGACTTTGTTCGAGTTCTATCTAAACATGTTTCATCTACTATTTCTTAAGTTTATATCACCCACTTTCTTCTTCTGAACTTTCTTAAGTTATGAGTTTTTCTTAAATATGTTCTTTATGTTCTTAAACCAACTTCTTTCTTTGTTGTTCTGAACCTCCAATCATATATATTTGGTTCTCATAAGTCTCTGAAAGAGACCCCTAGCCTTTTATCAGTGGCTTGCCTTCTTGTATCTGTATCTGATTTGAGTTGAAACCCTAGGATTTGGGATTTTTTGACAAGTTTGAATTGGTGTTTGGACTTGGTGTTTAGTTTGGAACCCTGGACTATTAGACTCATTGTGTATCTATGAGTTGAATTTGAACCTCTTTTCTTGTGATTTTGAACGTTTCTATGTTAGACTCTTTTCTAAGTAACATGTCAGTTCTTTCTTGATTAACATATTTGTGTACTTTATATACGAGAAATTTTTCATTGAAAAGGGTTTTGCAAACTATTGATTGATTCTGAATTCACTTTAATAACGTTTGATTGATTGCTACTGATTTTTCATTAATTGAACATTCTTTACCTTTTCCTTAATTTGTTCATTCGAACAAAGTTGCAATTTTGATTTTACTGGCTATTTGATTGATTCCCTTTCCTTATATTTTACAAACCGTGTACCACTGAACTTTTTCCTTGAAAAACTCCCATGTATTTATCATTCATATGTTACTTCGGAAAAGATTTTAATCAAATTCTCTCCTTAATTATCTTCTACCCGTTTGAAATCAGAATCCCTAAACTGAAGGCATATTCTATGTGATTGATTGCAAAACCATTTTCTTACCTTTTCGTACTTGCTTTCTCTACTAGAAAAGGGGCATGACCCTTCTGCACTGAGACACATTCAGTTCAACACTTTCTACACTTTGACATAATTCGAATTTAATAATTTTACACACACACCTTCAGCTTATATTACTCACTTCACCCTCTCAATTTAAATACTCTCTCGACATTTTACTCTCTTCAGAGATCTTTTTGATTGTTTGCTTGCAATTTGGCTTTAGAAGACTTCTGATTTAGCATGTTTGTTTTCTATGAAACTAGTATGCTCTAATTCAGTTTCAGCCATCCTCCCAATATATTTATTTATAGCTTCTGCACTCTTGTTTACTTTACTACCCATGCTAAGTGATTAATCTTAACTATACATGTTTTTTTCTTGCATATGTTTTTATTGTGAATCCCTACCCCTACTCCCTTCTATGCACTTGAGTTAAGGTTCAGGCAAGGCAGCATCCAAATTGTTGTTCATGTCTAGGCTTGATCCTTTGATGGATCCTAACTCCCAAACAATGTGGCTAACAGGCTGGTTAGGGGTGTGCCAGCACTCTTAATTACTGGGTATGACCACCAACCTGCCTTGATCTTTCCCTAAATCCCTTCGATGCACTTGGACTCACTCTTAGACTCTAAGTTCTGTCCCCCTCCTATGTGCCTTGCCTTGGAACCTTGAGTTCTCTCTAAACTTGGAAATTTGAGGGCTGTCCCTTCCACACTGTATTGTAATCTAATTCTGCAATGTATTTGGATGTTTGCATTGTTCGGAGTCCACTTGAGGCTCTTGGGAACTTTGACATATCTTAAATGAGAGAAATGCTTTGGAAATTTGATCTTTAGAAGTTAGTTTATTTCATATTTTAGACTCGGGTCTGAATTAGGCTGCTTTTGGTTGGAATCTTTAATTTTTGATGTAATTTTACTTTTTCTGGATTCATTCGGGTCTGTAATAATCTGTAATAACTTATGGAGTTTTAGTGAAAATGGGAGGTTCATTCATGCATCTATACAGGTAGACATCATGATCTTAGGTATTATTCCTACAATCACTGTCTACTTCTTACTTATGCATTCCATATAGATATCATGCCTATAGTTTCTGCATTTCTACATTTCTATTAAGATCATTTCTATAGGATTTATGTACTTCTGCATACCATATAGAGATGATGTCTATAGGTTTTCTACACTTTCGCATATCATATAGATAACTTGCTTATAGGATTCTGCATTTCACCTCTATCATTAGGCAAATAGTTATAGGTTAATAATAATAATCAATTGCATTCTAGATACCAAGTTTATAGGACTACTGCACTTTTATAATCGTTTTAAAACCAAGAATGGTTAGAAATCATGCCTATAGGAGTAACTAGTTGAATCTGATTCGTCTATTTCATCTACAAGTCCAAAGTCAGTTGTAATGTCATTTAATATCTACAGAACTTGTGTTTTTTTCTATAAAATTATTAAGCCTTTCTTTAAAATCATTGTGAGCATTATTAGATATCATGCCTATAGGTTTCACCTAGACAAGCCATTGGGTAATAAATTAACTGCACTAGTCTTTGATTATTACAACCAGCAGGCAGACCTAATTCGGACTTCTTATATGAAAATATGTGATAAATCAGCCTTCCTTAACATTAAGTTAAATCCAGACCATAACCAATACATGCAAGACATGCTAAACAATTCGTCTTTACATGAGGAGGCATGTTAGAGCCTTTTAACTGTTATGTGTTTCCCGTAGTTTTTTATGTGATTTTTTTTCGTCGCTTTAGACTTTTATCCTTTTAAACTCTGAAAAGCGCAAAATTCACTTCCCTTTTAGGACTAGCAGTCCCCAATGCCTCTAGGACCGATAGGATTGGGACCAGTAACAGCACACAATAAGTAACGATACTATTCCGCGCTTTAATACCTTCACGGGGTGGGAAGGGTAGATATGGATATGATGTCCGATGCGCTAATATCTCGTGTACCCCCTCTTATGAGGAGTGATTATCGGATATTACATTAATGTGATCAATATTGTTTGTAAACCTTGGACCCCCATTCCTTTACTTGTTTCATTTTCAGAATTGTTCAAACTACTTCCTTAAAATATATGCTTTCTTTATTTTCTAGAACTTTCAATTTACTTGCAATATTATGTGAAAACTCCCTCTATTTTAGAGCTTTATTTTCTTACTTGTGATTTAAAGTCACAATTGTAACATGGCCAAGAACCACACTAGTGGATCTTTAGAGGTGCCTAACACCATCCCCTCGGGATAATTTCTAGCCCTTACCCAAACTCTAGTTCTCCAACTCAAACCCTTCTTAGTGTCCTAATGCAATATAATCATTAGGTGGCGACTCTTAAATTCCAAACCCAATTCCCCAAAGGGAATGAGTTGACCTCCCAAATGTCATAAACCTAATTTTGCAAGAAAAAAGGGGTGCGACAGCATGGCGACTCTGTTGGGGATCTTTTGGTCTTTTACCATTTCATATTATTTGTGACTTTACTGCTTCATTATTGCCTTTATTTAATGTCTTTATCTCTTCTTCTTCTACAAAACTTACTTGGCTCTTTGTTTCTTTATTTCTGTTAACGCTTTCCTTTATCACTTTCTAGCAATATTGTTGTAAATTATGAGCAACTGTTGTAATAATTACTTTGAAATGTTCAAATACGTGAAAATTTATTTAATAATTGTAATTGCATCTTCAACATCATATTCCACTCGTTCCAAACAAAATACCATAGCAACACTTATAATGAGTGGTTGCGCCCTTCCAATATTATCACCCTCAAAATCCGACAAAGTCATATTTGCGGTAAAACAAGTCGATCAACGCTGTAGTCGACGGTTCTGCGCCTTTCCCTTTTGAGTTGTCCGCTCAAGGGTACCAGTCTAATACCACATAGAAACCTTACTCTATTTAATTATTCATGCATCATGGTCAAACCTAGTAGAGTCAGTTATGTTGACCGCATAATGACTCTTTAAGATAGCATTGTCCAAAGTACGCTAGGTTTCCTTGGAGCCCAAACGAACACTACCATGTTCTGTGCATTTATTTGGAGAACTAAATGTTTTTCATGCTAATAGCATTGTCCAAAGTACGCTAGGTTTCCTTGGAGCCCAAACGAACACTACCATGTTCTGTGCATTTATTTGGAGAACTAAATGTTTTTCATGCTAATTGTTGATATTTAATAGTCACATCTGGCGGGGGTAAGGGTCAAACACTTTTGTCTTGTAGAAAATAAGGCATGAAGTCCCCAGATTCGACATGGTCACCAACATCCACTCAAGGTTGCTAAGCTGGTAGGAAGACCTTCATTCTAGTGATCAAACTTTGGTCTGCAAATATTTGGGAAATTTGCCTTCTCTTCTGGCAACTCAACCCGATAACAAAATCATAGAGGCTGCTACTCTGTTATGGGATGGCGATAGCTTTTTGTTCTGCTTTGGGGACCTTGAAATGACACCCTTGCAAGAGGAAATAGAAGGACTGGCTGGTATACAATGGGAAACACCGGGTTCGCTTATGCCGGAAAATTACAAGGGTAGAGGTTTTCTCAAATAATTGGAGTAAAGAATAATCCAGACATGGCCTATTCGAAAGATTCTTACATTCCTTTTGACAATCTGTACGAGAGGTACAATCATAGAATGTCCTACCGTACTTATCCTGATGAATTCGCCCTCACATCATTGGGGCATAACCACCGAATGGTCTTTATCTGTATGTTCTGCTTCTTGGGATGATAGTGTTTCCCATGAAGAAAGCAAGGATCCACACCAGGTTAGCCATGGTCACTAAAACACTAATGGTGGGAATTAATGGGCAACCCTTTAGCGTAGTACCTATGATCATTGCAGAAATATATCAAGCCCTGGAAAACTGTCAACAAGGGACAAAGACTTTGAGGGTTCTACAACTCTGGATTATGGAGAACCTCCAAAAGGGTGAATATAGATAAGAGATTATGCATAGAGACTGGGATGATCATATTTCCTTCCCTCAACCAAGGCGAGTGAACTATATGCCTAACATGTTTGCTCAACCAGAAGATGCCAAAGGGTGGGTAGATTTGTTCGAAAATCTAAAAGAGGACCAAGTGTAGTGGATGTTCGAGTTCCCCAATGGAGAGTTCATTATGCGATCCAGGGATGCACTGATAACGTCCATTTCCACCGCTAAAAAGCAATAGGCATGGTCGTATGCAATATATTTACCCAACTATGAGTCGGGGTCGAATCCCACAGAGAACAATATGTAGACGATTAGGAATGCAAGAAAATTATCGCTAGTTGCGCTAAGCCAAACACTTAAGATTTTGGGTTTTGGAAAATGATTATATCTAAATGCAAGAATGTAAACTAACCTAGAAAGCAAATTAAAATGATCAATGGCTACAAGTATGAATGCATCGGGAATTACACTCAAGTAACGATCCAATGTATTTCACGATTTTACAAATATGAGTGAGTTTATGTTAATTACCCACGGATAATAATTCTTAATTAGCTTCTTCCGAAGACTAACAAGACTTCCTAATTGAATTATCCCTAATCACAATTAGAAGATTAAGCACACCCGATAGGCTACAAGTAGTCAATCCTATCCCTAGGTTGAATCTATAAAGTGAGGGTTAACGCCTCAAGTTATTGTTAATAAATCTATCCCAACTCCGAATTATCTTTCCCAAAATTAATTCAAAGTAAATGGGCAAGTCCTAGAGTTATCTAATCTCTTTGGAAACATTAAAGAACAAGAATAATTAAAGTAACAATAACTCAATTCATAAATATACAAAAATCATTCAATACGTAAGCACAACAAGGTATTTAATCCACACTTTAAATATGAATATTCCCATAAACAAGATTCAAGTGTTGGAAATAAATACTACACACTTAGATATACAACACAAAGCAAGGAAATGAAGAAATAAACATAAATGGGTAAGAAATCCTTAACCACAAGCTTTAATTTTCAAGACCCAAGTGTGTGTGCAAAACCCTAGCCTTCAAACTTGTTCTCTCTAAACCAAAAATATGTTCAAGATGCCAAAGATGATAATAATGTCTGTTTGGACGAGTATAAAAATAATTTGGGGTGAAAAATATGTGAAATGCCGGAATTGCCCAGAACTGGCCCAGATGCAACACATCGCGATCGCGTGTTTTGGCTCGCGATCGCGTAGAGCAGTGGTCTAACTCTCCGTGATCGCGTGAACCATTACTGCGATCGCGTAGCTTTAGGTATGTGTCGTCTGCGATCGCGTGAATTAGTACTGCGATCGCGTAGCTTTAGGTATGTGTCTTCTGCGATCGCGTGATCCGCTCCTGCGATCGCATAGCTTTATGTGTTTTCCTTCTGCGATCGCGTGAGAACTTCTGCGATCGCGTAGTATTGCTGCCTTGTATTCTGCGATCGCGTGATGGTTTCCGCGATCGCATAGAGTACTTTGCCCAACAGTCATTTTTCCTTTAAATTCCAGCCAAAAATACCCAAATTTCCTTCAACATACCTCATAGCATCACGTACCTGAAAATCTCACAATAACCACTGTAAACAATCTCATTGCATACATAAGACGACACAAAAGCTAAGGAAAAGAAGCGAAAATGAGTGGTGAAATCACCACTCATCAACACCCCCAACTTAAAGCGTTTGCTTGTCCTCAAGCATATCAAAATCAAAACTTCAATGAGGATTCACCATTTAAAATACAAGTGGCATTGCTATTATGTACATATCACATTCTCTCATTTAAACACCCTACTTATGGATTTGGTTGGTACTAACAATTAGGCTAAAGTATGTATATCTTTTTCAAGTAACTCCCTCCTAAAAGAAACAACTTCAACAATGTGCAAGGGAGTTCCAAAACAATCAAGTGACAAAAATAAGCCTCAATGAGTGACTCAAGGGCACTAGTTCACTATAACAATTTCACCGGTCTTCTCTAATTCATGCGCCCTCACAAGAAAGAAAGTCCCAACAAAGAACAATATATTTACGACACAACACAAAGGACAAAGTTTTCGAAAACACTCGCTCTCACGAAGAAGCTTCAAGTGTTACGACACATCATACCATAAGCTTGCCCTTATTTTAATTCAATGCTTATTCAAGAATGCTTAGTTTGAGGTCCCCATAAAGACTTTTTAAGCTTGTAATGTAGGTTTAGGGAAGGTTGGATAAACATTTTGGGTGCAAGTGACTTCATCCTCCTTGAACACTACTCACAAGTTTCATTCTTTTGTGTTTTGACTTTCTTTAACTCACATAGCCTCATTGGCATCTAGTTCCCAATATAGAACCACATGGCATACCTCTCCCAAATTTTATTCAAAGCTCCACAATGCACATATTTACACATATATGTAAAAACTAACTTTTTTTTTTTAAACATTTGGAGCTTGAATACTTTTATACCAATACTTTGAGGCATGTGGATACTCAATGCACAACCTTCCCAATTTTCATTTTGACACCACCCCCAACTTAGGCTTTTAGCCTCATTCTCAATGTTCAAAGAGGGACGGGTTCAAGAGAGGGAATTATTATACAAAAAGGGAAAGGTTTGTAATGAGTTGGCCAAAGAAGGTTTAAAGGCTCAAAATGGGTACTAGTGACATTATTTATGCAACGGTAGGCTTGAAAGGTTAAAAATATTTTAAAATTAAAGCAAAGAATTCCTAAGATCATTCCTCCAACCAAATGTACTATCATTAGCATTGAAAAACTAACCGGGCAAGTTCTAGATGATGGAAGTAAACACAAGATTTATTTCAACACTCGCTAACACACATGGCACATGAATTAATGAAGACGGATCAATTCTATCAAACTAGTGAGCAAAGAGTCACTAAAAGAGCCAAATATTTATCACCAAAATTGTTTTACACCATGCAACTTACTTGTTTTTTTTTTACACTTTAATAGTCATTTTTGGAGGGGTATTCTTAATTCATAATTTACATACAAGAGGCTAATTTTATTAGTATCAAATAATCCAAAAGCCTCATCCTAACAAAATAAGACTAATTCCCTTAAGAAGGTTGTCACACTATCTCTCATCGGGAAAAGTCACCCGGTTCACTAAATTGTTCCTTGGGAAAGAACCGTAGCATGAAGAAAACCCAAGGAAATTAACAACTACTACAAAGGTACAAAAATTAAAGAAGCTACTAAAAAATATAATCAACAAGAAAGATAATAACTAACAACGATTTACTACTAACAAAATACATATCCACCCAAGTTCAAGGCTACACAACTAATTCATGCTTCAATGTCTAAGAAAATATTTCAATGTTCAAGGACCACCCCCAAGTTAGAATATTGCAATGTCCCCATTGCAATTATGCAATTCAAGCAAAAATAAAGGAGGTGCTCCCTGAATGGTGTCACTCTCCACTGGAGGAACTGGGAGGCTCAAGCTCAAAGTCATCATCCTCTGTCTCATCAGGTCCATAGAATTTGTGCAGCATGCTCATGATCTTGTTGAGGAACTTGCTTTTCTTCCTCTCATGCTCTCTATGCTTCCGTTGCCTTCTTTCAATTTTTCCCAGCTTTGCTTTGATGCTCTGTTGCTCCTTTGCGAGGTCAGACAATGTAGGGAGCCTTTCTGAGCCAGCTGGGCCTGCAGAGGTGCTCCATCCGGATGGTCCAGACGGAAGACCAGCTACAACCTGTCGTACCTGAGTGTCCATACTATAAACCTATCAAGAGATGTACCTGAGAGTAAGAGGTCCCTCCTCGAGTGGAATGATAGCTGTGGAAGTACTGGAGGTATCTTCATTAATCTCTGTTTCTGTGAACCGGCCAAAACTGGGAGATGCTACATCAATTCGTCTCTTCTTTGGTGGCGCTCCTGCTCTTGACCTTAGTAGGGGATGGATAAGCTTCTCCGGTTGCTTCTCATTTTCAGTAGGTTTGGGTTGTACCCCAGCCTCATAGCATAGGTGGGTGATCAATGATGGAAAGAACAAACTCTTGGTCCGCTCTGCCACCACCTCAGCTATCTCATCAACAATGAGTTTTCCTACATTTACTTGTATCCCCTCCAGAAGTGCACAAATCACTCTTGCCTTCTCAGGTGTCACCTCTGTTTCATTCTTTGAAGGCATGATGCGAGCACATATTATGGACAGCCAAGTCTTGGCCTCCGCAGTGAATTCCGAAGACTCGATCCTAGTGTGATTCTTGATCCATTTAGGCACCTGACCACCGTGCAAATGAGTGATGAACCATTGGCTACCCAACTCTTTGGCTCTCTCCTGGTACACCTGATTATCAACATTGGCAAGGTTGTAATGGGCATTTATCCTCTCTGGACTGAAACGGACTTCGCAACATCTGACAGTGACCACTAACTCATTGTTGAAGTCTGTCTCTACAACATTTGCATAGAATTCTCGGACAACTTCATAGTTGGCTGGCCTGGGCTCTTCGGTGTAGCATATCCAGCCACTAGTAAGAAGCCTGCCATGGAATTCAGGCCATCTATCTTCCAGTTCGACCAATTGTATGCCTCTTTCCCTTATCATACTTTTAGAAAGCTGTTTGTCATAGCGTTCATAACACTTGCGTGAGGAAAATGTGGTAGCATCATAATACTCCTCAGCTGCCACTTGTTCGGCGTATTGTTGCACATTTTCCTTAGTCGTCGAATCCATTTTTTAGCTCAAAATACCTACACACAAAGTTTTAATGTCAAACAGACATATAGTGACTTTCAGCATTGCATTTAGGGGTAATTATGCCAAAGAAATAGGTTAGAAAGCTTTCGGGGCAGAATACGCGAAGCTACTGGTTAGTGCACTGGGCCATTGTGAATCGCGATCGCAGATGAAGCCACGCGATCGCGGAGAGGAAAACCAGTTCAAGTCACGCGATCGCAGAATATATCACGCGATCGCGGAGAGCAAAGTGCTGGGAAACCATCGCGATCGCAGAGGCATTCACGCGATCGCGATGAGTAACTTTTTGAACGGCCAAAATTTGACTTACGCGATCGCGGAATTGGTCATCGCGATCACGTTAGGCTTCTTCCTCGCCCAGAACCAGTGTCTTTGGGGCATTTCGTTGAACAAATGATGTGCTTGATTTTTAAGAGTTAATTTACACCAACAAAGCATGCTTGTTTGTCCCAAAATTTTCCATACAAAAACTCCCTTTATCTCAACCAATCACTCACAACAAGCAAGCATGACAAGAGATTAAACAATGGCTTTTCATACTACAACCAATTTTAAACCCCAATTTTTGAAAAATAGGGCAGCCCACACCCTAATTTACCATTAAACTACAATTAAACAAGCTTTAGGGGTGGGGGAGTAACATACCTGAGAGAGCAATGCAAGATTTACGCTATTGAAGTCAAATTAATTTGATTTCTTGGTGATTTTTTCGGAGGAAAAATGGGAGCAGTGGTCTGTTCTTTTGTTTTAATGAGATTGGGAAAAATGTTTTACAATTCCAGTGTATTTCAAGTCTGAAACTGCTGCAATGCTACGCGATCGCGTGGCTATAACTGCGATCGCAGTTCACAAAATTTCCAGCTCATGCGATCGCGTCCGTTATTCAGCGATCACGATGCATTGGCCAAAAGCATACACTACGCGATCGCGTGAGTTTTATCGCGATCGCGATTCATTGCATTTTCTGGCAGATTTCTTCAGCTACTGGTTTGTGTCTGCCCGGATATCCCGACCTGCTCAAATCAACTCCAAAAATTCTCAAACTTGGCAGATTTATCGAAAATAATATCCTAAGCAATTCTAAAAAAGAAAATTTGCAAAATGATGAAAAAATTTGAAAAACCGATGGGTTGCCACCCACCAAGCACCGCATTTAACGTCGTGGCACGCGCAAACAATATTACCACTTTTCTCGCCACTTGGATGATATGAATTGAGCCCCTAGCTTGGAATCAAACTTATGACCATGAGCGATGGGGGGTGGTAATTGGATGTTCGAGCCAATGCCTAAACTTTTCATTTTGCACTTCTTGGCTTTCAAGTGAGGAATGTCGTTTTGTTTTCTTGCCTCCTCAAACTCGTAAAATGTATGGCCAAAGTTGTTCCTCCTCGCATTCCTTCATTGATTCATGTGGTTCAACTCCCGTGTCACCACACAATTCCAAGGTTGAAAAATGTTTGGAATGTGACTTTAAGCCCACACTTTGCAATTCTTCTATGTTGACATTCTCTTATTCCCCCGGATTAGAGTCAACAACAACCACATTAGAATTTACACCGGTTGACTCCAATTCCATGTTTTTGCCGGCATCAACAACACTTATTGAGTTTCTTGGCGGATGTTCATCCATTTGTAAGTGCAATCCTTGGAGTTCAAAATCATTTTGGAGACTAGTCTCCAAGAGATGTTCTAAGGCACTTTGCTCCTTGTTTCCTTCTTCAAGTAGACACTCAAACATGAGTTTGAACTCTCCACTTTGGCCATGCTCCACTTCTTCCAATTCCATAGCCCTATAATTCTTGCCAAAATGAGTAGAATCATCATAGTGGGGGCTTGGGGAAGGGATTAACAAATAAGCACAATCATCCCAATGACCATTTTGGAAACCACACTTATCACAAATACTCCACTCATGGGTTTGGAATTGTGCGCACAATCCACCCCCGGGAGAATTTAAACAATTTTGCCACGAACGCGGTCCTCCACAATAAGGACAAGGATCATCAAAATATGAACAACTACCATCCGACCCATTTTTGTTATATGATGCCATTTTTCAAAATTTAGAAAATAAGCAAGAACTAAACAAGAAAAATAGACCCAAGGTATGAAGAATAATTACACAAATATTCACAAGTTTGGACCAAAGCACTTTCGCTTACTTCTCAAACAACCTAAATTACGCGAAATTGTTCCCCGGCAACGGCGCCATTTTTGATAACGTCCATTTCCACCGCTAAAAAGCAATAGGCACGGTCGTATGCAATATATTTACCCAACTATGAGTCGGGGTCGAATCCCACAGAGAACAATATGTAGGCGATTAGGAATGCAAGAAAATTATCGCTAGTCGCGCTAAGCCAAACACTTAAGATTTTGGGTTTTGGAAAATGATTATATCTAAATGCAAGAATGTAAACTAACCTAGAAAGCAAATTAAAATGATCAATGGCTACAAGTATGAATGTATTGGGAATTACACTCAAGTAACGATCCAATGTATTTCACGATTTTACAAATATGAGTGAGTTTATGTTAATTAGCCACGGATAATAATTCTTAATTAGCTTCTTCCGAAGACTAACAAGACTTCCTAATTGAATTATCCCTAATCACAATTAGAAGATTAAGCACACCCGATAGGCTACAAGTAGTCAATCCTATCCCTAGGTTGAATCTATAAAGTGAGGGTTAACGCCTCAAGTTCTTGTTAATAAATCTATCCCAACTCCGAATTATCTTTCCCAAAATTAATTCAAAGCAAATGGGCGAGTCCTAGAGTTAGCTAATCTCTTTGGAAATATTAAAGAACAAGAATAATTAAAGTAACAATAACTCAATTCATAAATATACAAAAATCATTCAATACGTAAGCACAACAAGGTATTTAATCCACACTTTAAATATGAATATTCCCATAAACAAGATTCAAGTATTGGAATTAAATACTACACACTTAGATATACAATACAAAGCAAGGAAATGAAAAAATAAACATAAATGGGTAAGAAATCCTTAACCACAAGCTTTAATCTTCAAGACCCAAGTGTGTGTGCAAAACCCTAGCCTTCAAACTTGTTCTCTCTAAACCAAAAATATGTTCAAGATGCCAAAGATGATAATAATGTCTGTTTGGACGAGTATAAGAATTATTTGGGGTGAAAAATATGTGAAATGCCGGAATTGCCCAGAACTGGCCCAGATGCAACACATCGCGATCGCGTGTTTTGGCTCGCGATCGCGTAGAGCAGTGGTCTAACTCTTCGCGATCGCGTGAACCATTACTGCGATCGCGTAGCTTTAGGTATGTGTCGTCTGCGATCGCGTGATCCGCTCCTGCGATCGCATAGCTTTATGTGTTTTCCTTCTGCGATCGCGTGAGAACTTCTGCGATCACGTAGTATTGCTGCCTTGTATTCTGCGATCGCGTGATGGTTTCCGCGATCGCATAGAGTACTTTGCCCAACAGTCATTTTTTCTTTAAATTCCAGCCAAAAACACCCAAATTTCTTTCAACACACCTCATAGCATCACGTACCTGAAAATCTCACAATAACCACTGTAAACAATCTCATTGCATACATAAGACGACACAAAAGCTAAGGAAAAGAAGCTAAAATGAGTGGTGAAATCACCACTCATCATGCACCTATCCTGATACTTATCGGTTTGAGGAGAACTTACCCTTACGTTCCTCTCCAAGTTGTGAGACAGGCAGGAAGGAAATAGGTTATACCAAGGGTCGACAAGATGAATCACTTCAGGGCCGACTTTCAGGATGATGATAGTCTATGCAAGTGTCAAGCTCAGCACATGTGGCACAGGAAAATCGTCTTAAGTAAGGATTCCATTGAACCTAACATGTATCATGCTGGCTATACTCCATACTATCCAAGATGGTTGGAAGACGATCATAATGGGTTAGGACAACCCGGGTTTGTTCGAGGTCACAGGATCATCGGCGAAAAGTTTGAAGTACTGACGAAGTACAACAAACTGCACAAGAGGATTCGGGAATGTGAAACTGAGCACTACGAAATACAAGAAGCCTACCAAAAGATGATCGAAGAGTGGAAAGACATGGATTCCAGCATCAACAAGCGACTATATACATGGAGCGAGGTTTAGTGTAGCTTGAAGGAAAATTCATCAAACGGATCGAGGACTACCAAAATGCTAAAGGAAATGGTGGTAGACACCTGGCTGGAGCCTACTTGCTGTTGGGACTTCATGAGCTGGTGAAGTTGTTAGATGGAGCTAAAGATGCCGAGGAAGGTCCTTCTAAGACTAAGTAGTTAGGAGTCTTTTCTTTTGCTTTAAAAAGGTAATAAGGCCACTGCCATTAGTGACATTTTTGCTTCTGCTATTTTAGTGTTGTTTTGGGGATTTGTCTTATTTTTATCAATAAAATGAGGCATTTAGCATTATAAGATCTCCAAATCAACTTGTTGCTAAGCCTACCTTGTGCAGAACAAGGCTATTTTAGTGTTCGTCTTGTGTTTACTTATTGCAACATATCTTTTCATAATCCTCATTAACTTTTTACCTTATTCTTTTTACTTTTTATTTGATTCCCCTGACCAAAGGATAATTTGTGCACTTTGGTATCATCATCTTACTCCACAAGATCCAAGGGCCCTCTACCTACTCCTCCTCCGAGTTCTATCAGAAATAGGAACAAAGGAAAAATGGAAGACTTCAGCAACAGAACTTGGGCAAGAAGATTTGGACCAAGTTCGGAACTTCACAAGCTTATCATTTTCCGTCACTACCGTAGATGCCAGTTTTCCACACATTTAAAATCTTACACAACCACAAAACATTCCAAAACCACAAAACCCTTCCGCTCCCACCACCAGTGCAACACTTGCCGCACATCAAACAATACTCCACTACTCATCCCGGAACCTGTGAACTCTATAAATAACCGCTTTTACCCTCACCACAATACCCCAATCTATATGAAAATTATGCCGCATCCTAATCAACCATTTCAAACACACCCGAGTTTGATGACAAAGACTCGCTTATCATGAATCTGGCCGAAGAACTCAAGAAGCTAACTAAAAGAATTTAGGGTGTCGAGGGATGTAAGGGAATTAAAAGGCTAAATTATGAAGACCTTTGCATTCAAACTGATGTCGAACTGCCTGAGAGGTATTAACCTCCTAATTTTGAGATGCTTGTTGGTATAGGGGATCCAAGAGTTCATCTGAGAACATACTGCGACAAGATATTCGGATTGGGGAAAGACGAAAATATTCACATGAAACTCTTCATGAGAAGTCTAAATGGAGATGCTCTATCTTGGTACATCAGCCAAGACCGAAGAAGTGGTCGAGTTGGGTAAGTATGGCATTCCATTTCATGGGCAAGTTACAGATCAACATAGAAAATGCGCCAGATGTGTTCTACATCTAGAATAGAAAGAAGAAACCTATGGAGACATTCCGTGAGCATGCTACTCATTGGAGATCAGAGGCTGCTATAGTCAGACCAGCTTTAGAAGAAGAACAAATTAACAGGTCTTTCATCCGAGCTCAAGACCCATAGTACTATGAGAGGTTGATGTTGATTGAAGGCCAGAAATGATCTGACATCATCAAGCTAGGGTAGCAGATCTAATAAGCAAGTATCAAAAGTGCTATAGTCACTAACATTCAAGCTTTGCAGGCTTCCAAAAAGGCTCTATAGTTTGGTAGCACATCCAAGAAAAGGGATGTGAGCGTCGTGATGGTTGCATAGAGAAAAAAGTCCATAATCAAATACCAAACCTACCCATTACCTCTAGTTATATATTAACCTACCCCAAATTACCAAGCACCCTCGCGCTCTTACCAAGATCCACCACCTACTTACCAATCACCTCCATCTCCTACATGTCAACCTACTTCACCAAGATATTCCCAACCCATGCATGTCTAACAAGCCTACAACACTCAAACCTCTCACTATCAATCACCTCCTACTAGCCAAAACTTTCCTCAACCTCGACCAAATTTCAATCGCAGACCTCCCAAAGAATACACCGCCATTGGTGAACCAATCGACCAGTTGTATGAAAGGCTCAAAGCTGCTGGTTATGTCACCCTCATCCCTGCTATAACCCCTGAAAACCCTTACCAATGGGTCAACCGATACAAATTTTGTGCATACCATTCAGATATGAAAGGCCACACCATTGAGGAATGCCATTCTTTAGAAGATAAGATCTAGGTACAGATCGATAACAAGATTATTGAGGCAAAGAAGCCTGTTTCAAATGTTCGCAACAACCCTCGGCCTGATCATAGGGGCGGAGGCATTCACATGATTGAGATAGAAGATAATTGGGACCGCAAATGATCGATTGGATTGATCGCATAAGGTAACGAGCCAAAGAAATCAACAAAAACCCTTAATCTGATTGTAGTCCATGACTAGACTTTTCGAGACACTAAAATGAACATGTCCACACCACTTGAGTTCGAAGCACCTTCTTCTGCAAAGACGCCAGCACCGATTGAGGTCGAGTTTGGGTCCCCAACGGCACATGTGACATTTGAAGTTGTTGTGTTACCTTCCAAATCAAGGGTACCCATTCCCGCAGCAATGTCAGCCATAGTACCATTCCATACACAATACTTCCCTTGGGAGTACATAACCGAAGCAAGGAGAAAACGAAAAGCCTAAACCGGTGGAGCAGTTGCAGCAGAGGGTATGGAAAGAACTAGGAAATTATATACTCCGGAACATTTAGCTGAATCAAGTAAGGAAGCCTCTGTACGGCCCACCATCACTAAAACTGGGTCTCGTAATCTCTTAATGAAGATACAACCAAAGGAGTACTCAGTTATTGATCAAGTGAACTGGACGGCAGTACAGATCTTTATCCTACCTTTGCTGCAAAGCTCCGATGCACATAAAAATGATCTGTTAAAGGTATTTAGTGAAGCATATGTACCAAGCAACATCAGCGGAGGACATATGGTAAACATGGTGGGGCAGGTATTACAGAGTCACAAGATCACTTGTCCTGAAGATGAGCTGCCACCAGAAGGTTTGAGTCACAATAAGGTGTTGCACATCACAGTGCAATACAATGATTATTTCATCATTAGAATCCTAATTGACGGAGGGTCTAGCCTCAATATTTGTCCATTGGTAACTCTCATAACACTGGGAGAAAGAGCTTGCATGAGATCAAGGATGGGGCCATAAATGTCAAAAATTTCGATTTTTCCCAAAGGTCCACAATTGGGGAAATAAGCTTATGTCTGCAAATGGGGCCCACTTGGTTTGATGTTGATTTTAAAGTAATAGATGTGTCGGCATCCTACAACTTACTTCTGGGACGACCTTAGATTCTCATTGTTGGGGCTATAACATCAATCCTACATCAGGTGGTGAACTTTTAGTGGAATCACCAAGTGGTGATTATTCACGACGATGATAGCATACTGAACTGGAGCATATATGAACCTGGCAAGGGACTGGAGCAGATATGAACCCGCCCCAACCTATCAGTCCTGGGTGTTAGGACTTCTAATCCTAAAGGGGAAGAAAGGGATGAGGGATTTGAATGGAGTTTCAATGGATAAAAGTCTAATTCGTCATTCAAATCAGATACCAAGTAGGGAAAGAACAATAAGACAAACCAAGGCTCAAAGAAACCCTTTTAAATAGACAACATGTAGTTTAGCATGTCATGCATATACTGGTTTGATCTTAAATTAAAATTAAATGGTGGACAGATCAGTTTAACACATAGAATTAGATAAAAGGGTCTACATTGTGCAACTTGGATCTAATTGTTAAGATCTGGAGTGTTTTACCGGATTATTAATTAAGGACTAACATAGACACATTTTGAAAGAAGCAGAAATCCGCAGAAGTTCAGAAAGGTTTTGGAAAGTTGCTGGAACTGTTAAACAAATGTTTCAGAATTAAAGTGTTTATAAAATAGAGGCGAGAGTTTGAAAGTTGTTTTCAAAGTAATTTCAATAAATAAAAAATTTCAGACAAAGATATGGGAAAAACAATTTTAGGAATACGTGTTTATTAAGTTGCAGATAGGTTTGGACAAATCTGTTGAAAAACATTGAAATAGTTGCCAGATTACATGCTTATAACTTGAGCGAGCTTGAGATCCTATAGGAAGGATGTCTACTTCGATTTCTTTATTTACTAAATGCCATTTTTACCATTTCAGGCAAACGAGAGCTGCATTGTGATTCAAACGTTACAAGCCTATAGACATGACATCTAAGTGATTCAAAGTAGTAAAATTCCTATAGGCATGATATCAAGGTGATTCAAAGGATTAAAAGCCTTATAGGCATGATTTCTAAGCGATTCAAAGGAGTAAAAGTCCTATAGGCATGATTTCTATCCTTTAATATGCAAACCCCTCCTATACCCTTTACAACTATATTCATCAAGTTTTATTATAAAGTTATTATTACATATCCAAAAGAAAAAATAAAATAAATCATAGCCCACAGCTACATCTAAACTGCCTAATGCAATCTTGATATACAATACATGTGTTTTGCCAAATTCGGGTTCTAGATTCCAAGGCATTCTCTTATAGTATTTCAAAGTTCCAAGAAGCTTCAAGAGCCCAAGCAATGCTTACACCCTAAAGAGTGAATGTTGTAACGGAGTAGTGCTGTAATGACCCGGCCCGTCGTTACGGGAATTTACCACCCCGTTACCTTGAATTTGCATATCTTATGCTTTTATAACAGTATTAGAGTATATCGGGTGAGTTAGGAGTGATTTGGATTGAAAATTAAACAAATAGCATGTTTAAAGAAAGCTTGAATATGAGAAGTCAACCAAGAGTTGACTATTGAGTTAGAGTGCTCGGAACCGGATTCGATGATTCGACTAGTTCCGGGGGATCATTTATGACTTAGGAGAGCAATCGGAATTGAATTCGGAGGTCCGGTGTAGTTTTAGGCTTGAATTGGCGAAGGTTGATTTTTGGCGAAAACCGGATGGTAGGTGATATTTTGATCCGGGGTCGAATGGATTTCCGACAATTTCTGTAGCTTCGTTATGTGATTTTGGATGTGTCTGCAAATTTTTAGGTCATTCGGACATCGTTTGATCGGGTTTTGGATTGAATGTTAGTTTTGAAAGTTTTGAAGAAACTTAGGCTTGAATTCGTGAGTAAATGGAGATTTTGATGTTTAGTATGGTGTTTTTATGATTGGAACAAGTCCGTATCATGTTTTGGAGTGCGTTGGTGGTTTTTGTTGGGGTCCCGGGGGCCTCGAGATGATTTCGGACCATCAACCGGGCATGTGAGACTTGGCAAAATCTGCAGAAAACTGCAGGTTTCTGCCCAGTCATTTTGACCTTCGCGTTCGCGTGGCATGGGCCGCGTTCGCGAAGGCCAGGAAGATCAATGCATCGCGTTCGCGGACGGGGTGTCGCGTTCGCGTAGGCCAGGGATCGTGTGCATCGCGTTCGCATTCTTTGGGTCGCGTTCGCCTAGGGTCGTGGGAGTTGTGCTTCGCGTTCGCGGGAGGTTTATCGCGAACGCGTAGAAGGGAAATAGGTGGCTGGGAATATTGTTCTTCGCGAACGCGTGGAGTGGTTCGCGTTCGCGTAGGGTAAGTCAGAGGCGGGCATCGCGAACGCGTGGGAGACATCGCATTCGCGTAGAGAAAGAGGGGCTGTTCATCGCGAACGCGTGAGGGCTCACGCGAACGCGAAGAGCAAAAGTCTCTGGCAGTGAATAAAATCCAGAAGCAGAGGGGTTACGGGTTTACACCCCCCAAAACACAATTTTGAGCCCTAGAGAGAAGAAAACTCGAGGAAATCACTGAGAAGTCATCGGATATTCGTCGGAGGTAAGATTCTTGACTAAAAAACATCATTTCATGGAAGAATTAACATCAATCTTCATGAAATTGGGTTGAAATCTTGAAGAAATGTGGCGTAAATTTTGAAAACTGAATTTTTGGATTTGGAAGGCCATTTGAACTCCGATTTCGATAAATTTTATATGCACGGACTCGTGGAGAGATAAGGATCGCGTTGGTACTAATTTCGGATTTTTCCGAGCAGTGGGCCCGGGGTCGGGTTTTACCAACTTAGTGTATTTATGCGAATTTCATGTAAATTGAAATGGGTTATGATTCTTTGACCCGTATTTGATATAATTATTGTTATTTGACTAGATTCTACACACGAGGCAACGAATTTCAAAGGAAAAGGCATCGCGGACGAGTCTACGACCGGCTAGAGGTGAGTAGTTTGTGTATATGGTAGCCCGAGGGTTCGAAACCCCGGCTTAGCACATTGTGACGCTAGTAGGGCGTGGCTCGCACACCGTGGCAGGTGCGGGATTGATTGTGACTGGGGATTGAGACTTGGTCCATCCCGGAAGTGAATAATATGTTGTTAATGTTGGAATTACACTGTATTTGATATATTTGTGGGCTGTAAGCCTTGTTTGGGGCCTTGTGCCGATCTGTAGTGTCCTTAGAGGACAATATTTATGTGATTGCTATAATTGCTTAAATCACTGATCTCAGTCCTGGAAATTGAAATCACACTTTTGAAATGCTAAGTCACCGGCTTTTGCAAATTTAATAAAGTTAAAGTATTTTTCATAAATTATGAATTGAGAACTGGAATTAAGAGAAATGAATTGTTTTGTGACTTAATTGCTTATTATGGACTGAGTATGGGATAGGGCTGCACGCCGCAGTGGTTGATATGTGGATCGGGCTGCACGCCGCAGCAGTATTGCGCTTGGGCTGTAGGAGCCCCTCCGGAGTCTGTACACACCCTCAGTGAGCGCCGTCGACGTTAAATTGGATCGGGCTACACGCCGTAGCGATTATGTGCATTGCATTGCATCTGTATTTGTTGAATTACTCTGTGGTAGCTGTATTGTATTGTTGCTGCTAGTTCGTAGAAGATTCGGACTGTAGTGTAGTTTCATATTGTGGTATTTTGTGGATTTCTTACTGTCAGCTACTTATATATATTTGTTACTCACTAAGTACTTAGTACTCACCCCTACTCCCTGCACCTTTTGTGTGCAGACTCAGGTACTCAGGAGCAGTAGACAGGCATCTCCAGCGTTTGCAGTGTCATATCGAGTTGCTGAGGTAGCTGCCTACGTTCGCAGAACCTAGCTTCTCCTCTCATTTCCGGTTGTTATTTTGTATTTTGTATTCAGACTTGAGTACTTCTATATAGTACTCTCTTTTCCTGTTGGGTTTTGTTAGAGGCTCTAGACTTGTGACTCCGGATCTTTGGGAGTGTCAGTATTTTGTTGAGTATTATTATTATTGGAGTTCTTAAACTCATATATTTTTCTTGGGTTGTCCATTTGGGGACGGGTATTTTGTGATAATTAAATTGTTGGTCTGGCTGGACTAGCTTAATTGTTGGGCGCCATAACGACCGGATTTGGGTCGTGACAAGTTGGTATCAAAGCTCTAGGTTATTAGGACTCGCGAGTCACGAGCCGGTTTAGTAGGCTTTCGCGGATCGGTACGTAGACGTCCGTATTTATCCTCGGAGGGCTATAGAAACTTTAGGAAAAACCTCATTTTCTTGGATTCATATCGTGCGATCTGTGTTATCATGAAATTAAAATTTTTCCATATTCTATTCTCTCGCAGATGGCGAGAACACGAGCTAACGGACGTGGCGGACGACTGATGAGTGGCAATTTTACCACTCATTGTAGCCTCTTTTGCTTAGCTTTTTATGCCTTTTTAATATGAAATGAGGTTGCTTTTGGTGGTTATTGCTAGATTTTCCGGTAAATGATGCTAGTAGGTGATTTGGGCTGAAGTGACAAGGAATTGAGCTAAGAAGAGAAGAAATATTGCAAAACTGTCAGGCATTTCGCTTCTGCGTAATTCTAATCGTAGAAGCGATCTCGCCTCTGCGAGATCTTAGTCGCTTTTGCGAATTGTCGAGACCCAGCAAGGTTCGCTCCTGCGGAGATGAAGACGCAGAAGCGGTCACGCTTCTGCGATGTGAGGATCGCGCCTGCGGAAGAAGTTCGCTTGTGCGGAGTCATACGCGCTTCAGCGGGGTCGCTTCAGCGACCATATGTACGCTTCTGCGATGTCTCGACAGGAGGCCCAATTGTCGCTTCTGCGAGAAATTTCCGCTTAAGCGGAGTCGCACCTGCGAGGTATTTTCCGCAGGTGCGAATGTTGAGCATCAGACCTGGGCAGAATGGGCATTTCACACGTTTTGACCCAAAATCAATTATATACTCGTCCCAGCAGATTTTGGAGGTATCTTTGGCATCTTGGACATATTTTTGGCTTAGAGAGAACAAGTTTGAAGGCTAGGGTTTTGCACACACACTTGGGTCTTGAAGATTAAAGCTTGTGGTTAAGGATTTCTTACCCATTTATGTTTGTTTCTTCATTTCCTTGCTTTGTATTGTATATCTAAGTGTTTAGTATTTATTTCCAACACTTGAATCTTGTTTATGGGAATATTCATATTTAAAGTGTGGATTAAATACCTTGTTGTGCTTATGTATTGAATGATTTTTATATATTTATGAATTGAGTTATTGTTACTTTAATTATTCTTGTTCTTCAATGTTTCCAAAGAGATTAGCTAACTCTAGGACTCGCCCATTTACTTTGAATTAATTTTGGAAAAGATAATTCGAAGTTGGGATAGATTAATTAACAAGAACTTGAGGCGTTAACCCTCACTTTATAGATTCAACCTAGGGATAGGATTGACTACTTGTAGCCTATCGGGTGCGCTTAATCTTCTAATTGAGATTAGGGATAATTCAATTAGGAAGTCTTGTTAGTCTTCGGAAGAAGCTAATTAAGAATTATTATCCGTGGCTAATTAACATAAACTCACTCATATTTGTAAAATCATGAAATACATTGGATCGTTACTTGAGTGTAATTCTCGATGCATTCATACTTGTAGTCATTGATCATTTTATTCGCTTTCTAGGTTAGTTTACATTTCCGCATTTAGAGATAAACATTTTCCAAAACCCAAAATCTAAAGTGTTTGGCTTAGCGCGACTAGCGATAATTTTCTTGCATTCCTAATCGCCTACATATTGTTCTCTGTGGGATTCGACCCCGACTCATAGTTGGGTAAATATATTGCATACGACCGTGTCTATTGCTTTTTAGCGGTGGAAATGGACGTTATCAAAAATGGCGCCGTTGCCGGGGAACAATTTGGCGTAATTTAGGTTGTTTGAGAAGTAGGCGAAAGTGCTTTGGTCCAAACTTGTGAATATTTGTGTAATTATTTTTCTTACCTTGGGTCTATTTTTAGTGTTTGTTTCTTGTTTATTTTCTTTGAAAAATGGCATCATATAACGAAAATTGGTCGGATAGTAGTTGTTCATATTTTGATGATCCTTGTCCTTATTGTGGAGGACCACATTCTTGGCAAAATTGTTTAAATTCTCCCGGGGGTGGATTGTGCGCACAATTCCAAACCCATGAGTGGAATATTTGTGATAAGTGTGGTTTCCAAAATGGTCATTGGGATGATTGTGCTTACTTTTTATTCCCTTCCCCAAGCCCCTACTATGATGGTTCTATTTGTTTTGATGAGAATAGGGTTATGGAGGTGAAAGAATTTGAGCATGGTCAAAATGGAGAATTCAAGCTCATGTTGGAGTGTTTACTTGAAGAAGGAAACAAGGAAGAAAATGCCTTGGAACATCTTTTGGAGACTAGTCTCCAAAATGGTTTAGCACTAGAAAGGTTACACTCACAAATGAATGAAATTATCCAAGCCTCGGAAGTGGATGAAAACCAAGAATCCATCTTGGATGTTGAAAATGAAAATCCTTCCTTGGAAATTGATCAAAACCAAGAAGAATTCTCTAATGCCCAAAATGAGAGAAAATTACTCATGTTGGAGATCATTCTTGAAAATGAGGAGAAGCGCAACTTTGCACTCGAGGACTTGAAACAATGCGTAAATTACAATGGTGAACACATCCACACTTTGGAGGATCAAATGCAAATTTTGGTTGAGGCTAACTATGCCCAACAAATTTCGTGTGTAGATGAAAGCCAAGAAGAGTCCAATTCCGAGGAAGAGAGTGAGCTTTACTTTGAGGAGTCAAGAATTGAACATCCGCCAACCAACTCAATGAGTGTTGTCGATGCCGGCAAAAACATGGAATTGGAGTTAACCGGTGTAAATGCTAATGTGGTTGTTGTTGACTCTAATCCGGGGGAAAAAGAGAATGTCAACATAGAAGAATTGCAAAGTGTGGGCTTAAAGTCACATTCCAAACATTTTTCAACCTTGGAATTGTGTGGTGACACGGGAGTTGAACCACATGAATCAATGAAGGAATACGAGGAGGAACAACTTTGGCCATACATTTTACAGTTTGAGGAGGCAAGAAATCAAAACGACATTCCTCACTTGAAAGCCAAGAAGTGCAAAATGAAAATTTTAAGCATTGGCTCGAACATCCAATTACCACCCCCCATCGCTCGTGGTCATAAGCTTGATTCCAAGCTAGGGGCCCAATTCATATCATCCAAGTGGCGAGAAAAGTGGTAATGTTATTTGTGTCGTGCCACGACATTAAATGCGGCGCTTGGTGGGAGGCAACCCATCGTTTTACAAAATTTTCGTCATTTTCGAAATTTATTTTTTTAGAATAGCTTAGAATATTATGTTGAACTAATCTGCCAAGTTTGAGAATTTTTAGAGTTGATTTGAGCAGGTCGAGGTATCCGGACAGTCACAATCCAGTAGCTGAAGAAAATTGGCACCAAAACTCTGCAAGAACCGCCTCTGCGATAAAACAGTCGCACCTGCGGTCTCGCAGAAGCGTCAGAAGAATCGCAGAAGCGACCTTTTCGCACATGCGGCACGTATTGCGCTTCAGCGACATCGCAGAAGCGCTTTCTAAAATCGCAGGAGCGTCTTTCTCCGCCGAAGCGGCCGCATCATCGTTTCAGCGTATCCGCAGGGGCGTTAAAATTTTCGCAGAAGCGAAAATCGTCCAGTTTTTAATTTCAAAACAGAGGGGGTTAAGTCTTTTGGTTAACCCTCTTCTCTTCACATAAAAACCGTTTCCCTTACCCTAAATCCCCAAAAATTCCGAATTTTCTTAGAAATTTGTCAAAAGCATCTCGTGTAGTCTCCTTCTCTTCTGCAAACATCAGGTAATCTCTTCCCATTCCTTGTGATTTCCATATCTAACAATGTTTATAGGTACTATATCTTGAATTTTCTTTTCCTTCTTTTGGTTTTAAATTCTAGATTGTTTTAGGAAGTGAGGAATTGGTTGAGTGTAGATAATGTGTGCTGTTAATTGTGAACAAATTTTGGGAAGTCTAGTACCACAACCATTGTTCAAAGAGAGGTCAAATTAAATTGCCCGCAAGATGTTTGTCACATTGTTTCAATGAAGTATTGTGGCTTCACATCACAAATGGGACTTAATTGAATCATAAATCCTTTTACTGCACTAATACAAGCCAAATATTTGTTTAGACATTGATAAATAAGTGAAATTTTTTGATGAAAGTGCTGGGAGTGAAGAATTTGTCGAACACCGTAGAAGCGAAATGTTTTTCGCTGAAGCGAATCCGCTTCTGCGGAGGAGGCCACGCAGAAGCGATACCCCTCGCAGAAGCGAGCGCCTCTTCGCAGAAACGTAGCCGCTTCTGTGGCTCTTTCTTCGCAGAAGCGTAAACCATCGCAGAAGCGAAGAAATTTTTGCAGAAACGGATCCGCTTCTGCGGCTCTTTGTTCGCAGAAGCGAAAACTGGAAATTTTTGCAATTTCCAGTAGCTTTGCAACTACTCGTTCCCGGGCCCGTTCAATCCAAACTTTTGGCTAAATTGCAGTGTTTTGAAGTTCTTAATATGGTTCAATTGCCCAATTGACGTTGTGTTGAATTTTTGTAGGTAATTTATTTGAAAATGGACGCAACCACAAGCGGACAACGGAGG
This sequence comes from Nicotiana noctiflora, assembly GCA_032618575.1. Classification (NCBI taxonomy): domain Eukaryota; kingdom Viridiplantae; phylum Streptophyta; class Magnoliopsida; order Solanales; family Solanaceae; genus Nicotiana; species Nicotiana noctiflora. The sequence goes on from JASVEL010005843.1 coordinate 355,612, forward strand.
GAAATTGAAGAAGAAATCAATGAACCTTATGATGATACTCGCTTCATGTCCGCTGACTGTGAGCGGAGATATTTGGATGACCTCGTCCACAAAAAGATTATCCTTGAAAAAGGAATTCATGAAGAGAAGTTGGTAGAAAAGCTTCCGGATTTCTACGCTCGACTTGAATCATCGGGATGGTCCTGCTTTATCCCCACTCCTTGCCAAGCCAATGAGGAGTGGGTCCGTGAATTCTATGCTAACCTCAGGCGGGTAAATTTTGATAGCCCACAGATAGTCATCCGAGGAAAGTTAGTGAGATTTGGCATTGAATAAATTAATGATACTCTTGGAATTCCCAACTTTCCGGTGGACCACGTACGAGAAAAGGATACTTGTGAAAATGGAGCATGGCTTGTCTCCAAGCTCTTTCCACCACAGCTCAGAGAAAAATGGGGAACCCGAAGAAAAGGGTTCAAATCCACCGACTTCACAGCCGAGGCTAAAATGTGGCTATACATCCTCAACAACAGAGTTTCTCCTTGTGGCAACATGACTGATGTTTCCTACACCCGGGCATTGATCATAGCATGCATTCTAGATGGCACACCGGTGAATGTAGGATACTACATTCTACAGGAGATGAGGCAGTACTTGAGAGAGTACTCAAGCAACAAGGATGCAGGTCTACTATTCCCTTCTCTTATCACATTGCTATGCACCAGGGCAGAGGTTGATGTCCGTAGCACCGATCGGTGGCTACCAGCGGACAAACCTTTTCATCCATTGAGAGTGACGGGAGAGGGGAGTGCTGTTAAAAGCAAGAAAAGGAAAATCACTTTCACAGCCACCGGTTCAGAGTCCTCTTCACAGACAGCTGCCCAGGGGCCATTTATGATTCTTAACTCCGAGCTTCAGACCATTAAGGAGTTAGTATCACAACTTCCTAGTGGGCCATCCTCCTCACAGCCCGGGCCATCTTACTTCTCCAGGGACGACATGCAGAGTTACTTGGATGCCCAGACACTCCAAAATGATAACATGAAGAAGATGGCAGCTTCAGTGACTAAACTGGAGGGAGCTTACAGTACTCTGGCTAAGGCCCATGCTACCCTTCAGTCTGACTTTGAGGAAGAGAAGAAGAAGAACAAGAAGAAAGGCAAGCTGATGATCAAGATGTGGAGGGGCATCAAGGCAATCTTCAAATGGGGAAACCCAGATAAGAAGATCCCTGTGGCGACCAAGGATGATAGTGAGGAGTACTCTTTCATGACACAGTCTGCTGATGATGATGATGATGAGGATGATGATGATGATGAGGAGACCGATGATGATGGAGCTACGAGCTCAGCGCAGCAGTGATCCGCCTTCCTCCCACAGTCTGCTAGTCTGACGCAGACCTCAGGGAGACCCTCAAACTTTTTATGCTTTACATTTGATATTGTGCAGTGAGGACACTGCAATATTCTAAGTTGGGGGTGGCTTGTGTAGCTTGTGACTATGCTTTGTAGTTTTTGAGTAGCTTGTGACTATGCTTTTTAGTTTTTGACTTTGATGTTCTATACTTGGTTTGATTAGTTATATTTGTGTTAGTATTGTGATTTTCTTACTTATACTTCTTCTTATTAGCCTATATTATTTTTCTTTTTAGTATTATGTAGAGTAGTTTCTTTCCTTTTATTACTCCTTGGGTTTTCTTCATGCTACGGTTCTTTCCCAAGGAACAACTTAGTGAACCGGGTGACTTTTCCCGATGAGAGATAGTGTGACAACCTTCTTAAGGGAATTAGTCTTATTTTGTTAGGATGAGGCTTTTGGATTATTTGATACTAATAAAATTAGCCTCTTGTATGTAAATTATGAATTAAGAATACCCCTCCAAAATTTTGTATTAAAGTGTTAAAAACAAGTAAGTTGCTTGGTGTAAAACAATTTTGGTGATAAATTTTTGGCTCTTTTAGTGACTTCTATCTCACTAGTTTTATGGAATTGATCCGTCTTCATTAATTCATGTGCCATGTGTGTTAGCAAGTGTTGAAATAAATCTTGTGTTTACTTCCATCATCTAGAACTTGCCCGGTTAGTTTTTCAATGTTAATGATAGTACATTTGGTTGGAGGAATGATCTTAGGCATTCTTTGTTTTAATTTTAAAATCTCTTTAGCCTTTCAAGCCTAACGTTGCATAAATAATGTCACTAGTACCCATTTTGAGCCTTTAAACCTTTCTTTGGCCAACTCATTACAAACCTTTCCATTTTTTGTATAATAATTCCTTCTCTTGAACCCGTCCCTCTTTGAACACTGAGAATGAGACTAAAAGCCTAAGTTGGGGGTGGTGTCAAAATGGAGATTGGTAAGGTTGTGCATTGAGTATCCACATGCCTCAAAGTATTTGTTTTAAATTATTCAAGCTCCTTATATAAAAAAAAAAAAAAAAAAGTTAGTCTTTACATATACGTGTAAATATGTACATTGTAGAGCCTTGAATAAAATTTGGGAGAGGTATGTGAAGTGGTTCTATATTGGGAACTAGATGCCAATGAGGCTATGTAAGTTAAAGAGAGTTAATATACAAAAGAATGAAACTTGTGAGTAGTGTTCAAGGAGGATGAAGTCACTTGTACCCAAATACTTATCCAACCTTCCCTAAACCTACATTACAAGCTTAAAAAGTCCTTATGGGACCTCCAACTAAGCATTCTTGAATAAGCATTGAATTAAAATAAGGGCAAGCTTATAGTATGAAGTGTCGTAACACTTGAAGTTTCTTTGTGAGAGCGAGTGTTTTCGAAAACTTTGTCCCTTGTGTTGTGTTGTAAATATAATGTTCTTTGTTGGGACTTTCTTTCTTGTGAGGGCGCATGAATTAGAAAAGACCGGTGAAATTGTTATAGTAAACTAGTGCCCTTGAGTCACTCATTGAGGCTTGTTTTTGTCACTTGATTGTTTTAGAACTCCCTTGCACATTGTTGAAGTTGATTTTCCTTAGGAGAGAGTTATTCGAGAAAAGATATACATACTTGAGCCTAATTGTTAGTATCAACCAAATCCATAAGTATGGTGTTTGAATGAGATAGGTTGGGGATGTGGTGATATGTTCATAATCGCAATGGCAATTGTTTTGTAAATGATGAAGCCTCATTAAAGTTGTGGTTTTGATTTGCTTGAGGACAAGCAAAAGCTTAAGTTGGGGGTGTTGATGAGTGGCAATTTTACCACTCATTGTAGCCTCTTTTGCTTAGCTTTTTATGCCTTTTTAATATGAAATGAGGTTGCTTTTGGTGGTTATTGCTAGATTTTCCGGTAAATGATGCTAGTAGGTGATTTGGGCTGAAGTGACAAGGAATTGAGCTAAGAAGAGAAGAAATATTGCAAAACTGTCAGGCATGTCGCTTCTGCGTAATTCTAATCGTAGAAGCGATCTCGCCTCTGCGAGATCTTAGTCGCTTTTGCGAATTGTCGAGAGCCAGCAAGGTTCGCTCCTGCGGAGATGAAGACGCAGAAGCGGTCACGCTTCTGCGATGTGAGGATCGCGCCTGCGGAAGAAGTTCGCTTGTGCGGAGTCATACGCGCTTCAGCGGGGTCGCTTCAGCGACCATATGTACGCTTCTGCGATGTCTCGACAGGAGGCCCAATTGTCGCTTCTGCGAGAAATTTCCGCTTAAGCGGAGTCGCACCTGCGAGGTATTTTCCGCAGGTGCGAATGTTGAGCATCAGACCTGGGCAGAATGGGCATTTCACACGTTTTGACCCAAAATCAATTATATACTCGTCCCAGCAGATTTTGGAGGTATCTTTGGCATCTTGGACATATTTTTGGCTTAGAGAGAACAAGTTTGAAGGCTAGGGTTTTGCACACACACTTGGGTCTTAAAGATTAAAGCTTGTGGTTAAGGATTTCTTACCCATTTATGTTTATTTCTTCATTTCCTTGCTTTGTATTGTATATCTAAGTGTGTAGTATTTATTTCCAACACTTGAATCTTGTTTATGGGAATATTCATATTTAAAGTGTGGATTAAATACCTTGTTGTGCTTATGTATTGAATGATTTTTATATATTTATGAATTGAGTTATTGTTACTTTAATTATTCTTGTTCTTCAATGTTTCCAAAGAGATTAGCTAACTCTAGGCCTCGCCCATTTACTTTGAATTAATTTTGGAAAAGATAATTCGAAGTTGGGATAGATTAATTAACAAGAACTTGAGGCGTTAACCCTCACTTTATAGATTCAACCTAGGGATAGGATTGACTACTTGTAGCCTATCGGGTGCGCTTAATCTTCTAATTGAGATTAGGGATAATTCAATTAGGAAGTCTTGTTAGTCTTCGGAAGAAGCTAATTAAGAATTATTATCCGTGGCTAATTAACATAAACTCACTCATATTTGTAAAATCATGAAATACATTGGATCGTTACTTGAGTGTAATTCTCGATGCATTCATACTTGTAGTCATTGATCATTTTATTCGCTTTCTAGGTTAGTTTACATTTCCGCATTTAGAGATAAACATTTTCCAAAACCCAAAATCTAAAGTGTTTGGCTTAGCGCGACTAGCGATAATTTTCTTGCATTCCTAATCGCCTACATATTGTTCTCTGTGGGATTCGACCCCGACTCATAGTTGGGTAAATATATTGCATACACCGTGTCTATTGCTTTTTAGCGGTGGAAATGGACGTTATCAACGACCACCATTGGCACCCAGAGGCCGTGGTCGTGGTATAGGTAGGGCAGCAGCACCAGCACCTGCTGACCCACCAGCTGACCAGACTCAGGGTCAGATTCCTGCACCAGTGGCCCAGACTAAGGACCAGATTCCAGCGGCAAACGTTCCGGCAACTCAGGTTCAGGCACCGGCGGTGCCCATTGTCATACCAGGTCTTCAGGAGACCTTGGCTCAGATCTTATCAGTATGCACAGGCTTGGCTCAGGTAGTTGCAGCTACTGCTGCAGTATCTTCTTCACAGGCAGGGGGAGGAAATCAGACCCCCGTGGCTCACACACCCGAGCCAGTCCAGCCAGTTGCGCCCGTTGCACCAGCTCCTGCTTATATGGTTCCAGTTATGCCCGACGATGAGCAGCGTTGTTTGGAGAGATTTGAGAGGCTACAACCTCCGACATTCAGTGGTGCTGAGGGCGAGGACGCCCATGGTTTTCTTGACAGATGCCAACGCATGCTTCGCACCGCGGGTATTCTAGAGTCCAGCGGTGTTTCATTCACCACTTTTCAGTTCACAGGTGCAACATTTCAGTGGTGGGAGGATTTCGAGAGGCGTAGGCCCGCTGGGGCTGTGCCCCTCACTTGGCAGCAGTTCTCTACGGTATTTTTGGAGAAGTACATGCCTCAGTCTCAGAGAGAGGAGCTGCGACATCAGTTTGAATGGCTGAAGCAGGGGGATATGACGGTTAATCAGTATGAGATGAGATTCACACAATTGGCCCGTCATGCCATGTGGATGGTTCCTACGGACAGAGAGAGGATTCGGAGATTTATTGATGGCCTTATTTATCCCATCCGCATATTGATGACTAGGGAGAGAGTTTCGACAGTTACCTTTGAGGAGGTGGTTGATGCTGCCCGTCATATTGAGACGGATCGCCGCAGAGAGCGGGAGGAGAGAGTGGCTAAGAAGCCTCGTGGTTCTAGCAGTTTCAGTGGTGCTCCGTCTAGGGGCCAAACCCAGTATAGCAGGGGTCGTTCTTTCAGGTCTCATCAGTCTGGACGTGCAGAGTCCAGTGGGGTTTCATCAGATCGTGGTCGTCGGGGCCATCAGGGTTATCAGGGTCAGCAGAGCCGTCAGCAGAGTCAGCCTGCACTGAGTGCTCTTCCAGCTCAGAGCTCTGCTCCTGCTTCCTCAGCACAGGGTTCATCGGTAGCGAGGGGTCCTCGGCAGCCCCTTCTTCCATCTTCAGGCCGTTGTTTTGAGTGCGGTGATTTGGGCCATATCGGGAGAGAGTGTCCTCAGTGGCTTCGTAAGCGGTCTCAGCAGAGGGATCAGCCCTCGTCTTCTACTCCTGTTTCTTCGGCGCCAGCACAGTCGGCTAGGACTGGTGGCCAGGTATCCAGAGGTCGCCCTAGGGGTGAGGATCGTACTGGTGGAGGCCAGGCTCGTTTCTATGCTCTTCCGGATAGGAAGGATTCTAGTGCTTCAGATGCGGTCATTTCAGGTATTATCTCAGTCTGCCACAGGGATGCTTCTGTCTTATTTGATCATGGATCCACCTATTCTTATGTCTCTACTTATTTTGCACATCATTTTGGTATGACCCGTGGTATTCTTGTTTTGCCCGTACATGTGTCTACCCCAGTGGGGGATACTGTTGTTGTGGATCAGGTATATCGATCCTGTATTATTACTATTGGGGGTCCGGAGACCCGAGTTGATTTATTACTACCGGGCATGGTAGATTTCGATGTAATTCTAGGCATGGATTGGCTATCTCCTTACCATGCGATTCTGGACTGTCATGCCAAGACAGTCACACTAGCTATTCCAGGTAATCCGAGGATCGAGTGGCATGGCTTGACTGATTATGTGTCCGACAGGGTAATTTCTTATATAAAGGCCCAACGAATGGTTGGCAAGGGTTGTTTATCTTATTTGGCCTTCATTAGAAATATTGAGGTCGGGACACCCAGTCTTGATTCGGTCCCCATTGTGAGGGAGTTTCCGGATGTATTTCCAGTAGACCTACCAGGCATGTCGCCTGACAGAGATATTGATTTTGGTATTGACTTGGTGCCGGGCACTCAGCCCATTTCTATTCCTCCCTATCGCATGGCACCAGCGGAGTTAAAAGAATTGAAGGAACATGTGACGACCCGGCCCGTCGTCATGGTAATTACTACCTCGTTATGTTGTAACTACAGGATTCATGCTTTTATATCAGTGTTAGAGTCTATCGGGGAAGTTAGGAGTGAATTGGATTGAAAATGAGGCATATAGCCTTTTTGAAGGAAACTTGAATAAGGAAAGTCAACCTGGAGTTGACTATTTGGTTAGAGGGCTCGGAATCAGATTCTGATGATTCGGTTAGTTCCGGGAGGTGATTTGTGACTTAGGGGAGCGATCGGAATTGAATTTGGAGGCCCGGTGTCGAAATAGGCTTGAATTAGCTAAGGTTGAATTTTGGCGAAATCCGATCGATAGGTGAGATTTTGATCCGAGAGTCGGAATGGAATTCCGACAATTGCAGTAGCTCCGCTAGGTGATTTTGGATGTGCTTGCAAAATTTCAGGTCATTCGGAGGTCGTTTGGTCGGGTTTTTGATCGAATGTCGATTTCTGAAGTTTTGAAGAAACTTAGGCTTGAATCCGTGCGTAATTGGTGATTTTGATGTTTAGGATGGTGTTTTGATGATTGAAACAAGTTTGAATTGTGTTATGGAGTATATTAGTGGCTTTCGTTGGGGTCCTGGGGGCCTCAGGATGAATTCGGGGGTCCAAACGGACCATTTTTGGCCTAAGACAGCAGCTGAATTGCTGCTGTATTTGCAGAGGAAATTCCTTCATCGCGTTCGCGATGAAGGGCACGCGTCCGCGAAGGGTATCAAAGTTGTTCATCGCGTTCGCGATGGGCTGGACACGAACGCGTAAGTCCAGGACCAGAGGCATCGCGTTCGCGGGAGGTTGCACGCGTCCGCGTAGGGCGAGTGAACGCGTTCGCGTAGGTCTGAGCGGTTGGCCATCGCGAACGTGACTGGAAGCCACGCGTTCGCGTAGAGTAAATTCGGAGGCTGTTAATTTTGTTCATCGCGAAAGCGTGGGTAGTGTCGCGTTCGCGAAGGGTTAAATGACTGGGCAGGTTCTTAAATTGCAGAACATTTTATTTACGGGTTTCACTCCTAGAAACCCCCATTGTTGAGCTCTAGAGTGAGAAAGTGACGGGAATTGCTGGGAGATCATCGGGATATTGTCGGAGGTAAGTTTTGTGGTTTAATTACGCGCTTTTATCATGAATTCCTTGGTTAAATCCCTGTAAATGGAAGATTAAAGGTGGGTTTGAGCCCTAGGCCTAAATTAAAGAAAAACACCGATTTGAGTGGGCAAATGGAGTCCGATTTTGGTAAATTTTATATGCCTAGACTCGTATCGAGATGAGGATTCCGAATATGTTATTTTTGTAATTTTTAGACAAGTGTACCAAAAGTCGGGTTTTGACAACTTGTGGGTTTTGATATAATTTGGGTTATTTTGAATGAATTTCGTGAAATTAGCATATATTGATGCATTCTCTATGATTTTGAGCAGATTTGGCACCCGAGGAGATTGATTTGCGAGGCAAGCGCAAGGCGGATTGAAGCTTCTACCGGTTCGAGGTGAGTGGTGGTAGTAAACAATGTACCGAGGGTTTGAAACCCCGTACTAGCACTTCACAGTGCTATATTGAGATGAGACACACGTCTTGAGACGAGTGTGGTGACGTTGTGATTGGGGGTTCGGACTTAGTCCTTCCCGGCTAATAGAATACTGTGTTGTAAGACTATTACTGATATTATAACCGTACAATAGGGCTAAAAGCCATGTTTGGGGCCTTGTGCCGATCTGTAGAGCATTAGGGAACCTATAGAGCTAGGTGACCCTCATATCATGTTGGAAACATACACTCAGCCGTAGCTCTAGCTGTATAGCATAATATGAGCCGTATTAAATGTGTACATTGAGAGAGATTATCTAGGGTGGAATTCCCTGTTCTAGCTGAGTGGGCCTGAAAGGCCAAGTCTATATTGACTGAGACAGGGTCCAGGACCCACTGTGATATATTATATTGGGCCTGAGAGGCCAAGTACATATTGACTGGGATAGGGTCGAGGACCCATTACGAGGTATTATATATATACCTATATTGGATCGGGCTGCACGCCGCAACAGTATATATATTGGATCGGACTGCACGCCGCAGTAATATACATGTAATATACATGTAATATACATGTGGGACGGACTACACGCCGCAGTATTATTGCGCTTGGGCTGTAGGAGCCCCTTCGGAGTCTGAGTCTGCACACATTCTCAGTGAGCACTGGTGTATATTATGGGATCGGGCTGCGCGCCGCAGCAGTATAAATATATATACATATAAATACTGGATCGGACTGCACGCCGCAGTAATACATGTGTGCATCGGGCTGCACGCCGCAGTATAATAGTGCTTGGGCCTAGGGAGCCCCTCCGAAGTCTGTATACACCCCCAGTGAGCGCCGTCGACGTTAAATGGAGCGGGCTGCGCGCCGCAACGGTATATGTATTGGAGCGGGCCTGCACGCCGCAGCATTATACTTAATCATATCCTATTATCTACTTAAATACTTATACATTATAGACATAGGTATGTGTCTTTATATGTTGAGATGGCCGTACACCGTAGGGGTACGATTGAGGGTTGGATCAGTGTAGAATCTTGTAGAGATAAACGTGGATTGGAGATCAGAGTACTACCATAGTGATGACGTACCTGTGAGGGTTGCCTTAGAACTGCTAAGTGATAGCACAGGAGTTCTTACCTTCAGTTATTATTTATTATTGTTACTCACCTGAGTTGAAATATACTCACCCCACTCCCCTGCACTTTCTGTGCAGATCCACAGGTGCCCGAGAGCAGTTGAGACATTGTAGCTGCTGATCCTTGTCTACTTGAGCGGAGATTACGAGGTAGCTGCCAGCGTCCGTAGAGCTTGTTTCCTCCTTCTTTATCATCTTGTTGATTTCCTAATTGCCTAGACTTGGTTGTAGTGGGATGCTATTCTGTAGAGGCTCAGTCTCGTGACACCACGATATGGTTGGGACCGTATTTTGTATGTTTTACATTTCGTTTATCACCTGATATAATCATTTACTGTTTAAGTTTAATTTGATTAATAACTGGCTGGTTTAAGGGATAATATGGTTGGGCTTGCCTAGCATTGTGTTGGGCGCCATCACGACCAGGGTTTGGGTCGTGACAAGTTGGTATCAGAGCCTAGGTTAACAAGTCTCGCGAGTCATGAGCCGGTTGGTAGAGTCTCGTGGATCGGTACGGGGACGCCCGTACTTATCCTCGGGAGGCTGCAATCCTTTAGGAAAGTTTCAAATTCTTGGAATTCTTATCGTGCGTGTTTGATTCAGCTTGAGATGTAATTCTTGAAATTCCTCCTACACGTTGATGTGCGCACTTGAGTGCTTAGTTATAAATTTGCCTTGATGGCTTGTGATTCCCCAATCGAGGGACGAGATATAATCTTTGTGAATTCATGTTGGGCCTGTCTGGAGGACTTGAGGCCGGATCCTTGTCTATGGCTTGAGCATCGAGGTGCTAACTTCGCGAGCCGGTATTATGAAATTCATGCGATCAGTATTGATCTTAATCGTGAAAATGGCAGTTTGATAATGGGTGAGCTGCAAGGTATTCAATCCTTATATCGGTTACGTAGCCCTAGCTATGGGCATGGTGAGTATGTTCATGTTCCTTAGTGGAGAGGTAAAGTGCATTAAGTGTGGTAGTATGAGTTCAAACGCAGGAAAACCAAATTGGTTGTACTAGGTGTATCATGGTGAAAGGTATATGTGTTATGTTTTGAGCAGGTGCAGCGCATGTTCATGTACTAATGTTGATGATATAATTCGTCTAGTATTGATATTGGAGTCCAGTGGGGTATCTTTCAGTTTCAGGGACCAGCCTTCGCTTGGTGTGAGGCTTATGAGCGCCGCAGGCCGACAGGGGCAGCACCACTATCATGGCCGGAGTTCTCCACTATGTTCTTGGAGAAATGGGTGCCTCGATCTCAGAGAGAGGAGATGCGTAGGCAGTTTGAGGGTCTCCGTCAGGGGGACATGTCAGTGTCAGAGTATGAAATCAGGTTTACAGAGTTGTCCAGATATGCACCGTGGTTGGTTCATTCCGACCGAGAGAGGATTGGGCGCTTCGTGGACGGCCTCATTTATCCCATTCGTATTCTGATGACTCGGGAGAGGGTTTTGAGTCGTACATTTGAGGATGCCTGTGGATATTGCTCGCGACATAGAGACAGATCGTCGCAGGGAGCGGGATGAGAGGGAGGCCAAGAGGCCTCGAGGAGCAGCTAGTTCCAGTGGCACTCAGATCAGAGGCCAGAGTCAGCAGAGCCGAGGTCGCTCTTTCAAGTCTTCGCGGTCGGGTCGCTCAGATCGTCGCAGATGGTCTCCTAGACAGGGTTATCAGGGTTCGCACCAGAGCCAGCCATCTCTCAGTGCCATGCCAGCTCAGAGTTCTTCACAGGCCCCATCCGCTCAGGGTTCATCTCGGCCTAGTTCATCAGCTGGCCACTCCAGCGCCAGAGGTCCTTATCAGTCTCAGTACCCAGCACCGGGGAGTTGCTACGAGTGCGGAGAGTTTGGGCACCACCGTAGGGAGTGTCCCCGTCTTGTTTCCGGATCTTATCAGCAGAGGGGGCAGCCCTCGTCATATGGTCCTTCTACTTCAGCACCCGCCCCACCAGCTAGGGGTGAGGGTCAGTCAGCTAGGGGTCGCCCTCGAGGGGGAGGCCGATCAGGCGGACAGGCTAGATGCTATGCTTTTCAGGGCCGATCTGAGGAAGTTGCTTCTGATGCTGTCATTACAGGTATTATTTCAGTCTGCCACAGAGATGCCTTAGTATTGTTTGATCCCGGTTCTACTTATTCTTATGTGTCTACATATTTTTCTCCTCATTTGGGCACGACCCGAGGGAGTCTTGAGCTGCCAGTGCATGTATCTACCCCGGTAGGGGATACTATTGTTGTGGACCACGTATACCGGTCCTGTTTGGTCACTATTGGAGGTCTGGAGACCCGAGTAGACCTGTTGCTTCTCAGCATGATTGATTTTGATGTTATATTGGGCATGGACCGGCTATCTCCATGTCATGCTATTCTGGACTGTCATGCTAAGACAGTCACTTTGGCTATGCCGGGCATTCAGAGGATCGAGTGGCGAGGCACGACCGAGTATGTACCTAGCAGGGTAATATCTTTCCTCAAGGCCCAACGAATGGTTGGGAAGGGATGTCTCTCTTATTTAGCATTTGTGCGGGAGGTCGAGGCCCGGACTCCCAGTATTGATTCTGTTCCCATTGTGCGAGACTTTCCTGATGTGTTTCCCTCAGACCTGCCGGGCATGCCGCCGGACAGGGATATTGATTTTGGTATCGAATTGGTGCCGGGCACTCAGCCTATTTCTATTCCTCCATATCGTATGGCACCAGCTGAGTTGAAGGAATTGAAGGAGCAGCTCCAGGAACTCCTAGATAAGGGGTTCATTCGGCCGAGTGTGTCGCCGTGGGGTGCACCGGTCCTGTTTGTTAAGAAGAAGGACGGATCCATAAGGATGTGTATTGACTACAGGCAGCTAAACAAAGTTACAGTGAAGAATAAGTATCCTTTGCCTCGTATTGATGATTTATTTGATCAGCTCCAAGGAGCTAGGGTGTTCTCGAAGATTGATCTTCGTTCATGCTACCATCAATTGAAGATTAGAGAGTCCGACATTATAAAGACTGCATTCAGGACCAGATATGGTCACTATGAGTTCTTTGTGATGTCTTTTGGGCTGACCAACGCCCCAGCGGCATTTATGCATCTGATGAACAGTGTGTTCAGGCCCTATCGTGATTCCTTTATGATTGTGTTCATTGTTGACATTCTAGTCTACTCTCGTAGCCAGGAGGAGCATGCTCAGCACTTGAGTATTGTATTGCAGAGATTGAGAGAGGAAAAGCTGTATGCCAAGTTCTCCAAATGTGAGTTCTGGCTTGAGTCCGTGGCATTCTTAGGGCACGTGGTGTCCTGTGATGGTATTCAGGTAGATCCGAGGAAGGTCGAGGCGGTGCAGAGTTGGCCCAGACCGACCTCAGTTACTGAGATCCGTAGCTTTCTGGGATTGGCAGGGTATTATCGCCGATTCGTTCAGGGGTTCTCTTCTATTGCTTCACCCTTGACTAGATTGACTCAGAAGGGTGTTCCTTTTTTATGGTCCGAGGAGTGCGAGGAGAGCTTTCAGAAGCTCAAGACAGCACTGACCACAGCACCAGTTTTGATTCTGCCGTCAGCTTCAGATCCTTATACTGTGTATTGTGATGCCTCAGGAGTTGGCATTGGTTGTGTGTTGATGCAGGAGGGTAGGGTCATTGCTTATGCTTCTCGTCAGTTGAAGCCCCACGAGAAGAACTACCCTGTTCATGATTTGGAGCTAGCAGCCATAGTTCATGCTTTGAAGATTTGGAGGCATTACCCGTATGGTGTCTCCTGTGAGGTGTTCACGGATCATCGCAGCCTTCAGCACTTATTCAGACAGAAGGACCTTAATTTGAGACAGCGGAGGTGGTTGGAGTTGCTTAAGGACTATGATATCACTATTTTGTATCATCCGGGGAAGGCCAATGTGGTGGCCGATGCCTTGAGTCGGAAGGCGGTTAGCATGGGCAACCTAGCTTTCATCCCAGTTGGGGAGAGGCCATTTGCTTATGATGTTCAGGCTCTAGCCAATCGGCTAGTGAGATTAGATATTTCGGAGCCGAGTCGGGTGTTGGCTTGCGTTGTTTCTCGATCTTCCTTATATGATCGCATCAGGGAGCGACAGTATGATGACCCACATTTGCTTGTCCTTAAGGACAGAGTGCAGCATAATGATGTTAGAGATGTGACTATCGACAGTGATGGTGTTCTGAGGATGCAGGGCCGTATATGCGTGCCCAATGTTGATGGTTTGCGGGAGTTGATACTTGAGGAGGCACACGGTTCGCGGTACTCTATTCACCCAGGTGCCGCAAAGATGTACCAAGACTTGAGACAGCACTACTGGTGGAGGAGAATGAAGATGGATATTGTTAGGCATGTAGCTAAGTGCCTCAATTGCCAGAAGGTCAAATATGAGCATCAGAGACCGGGCGGTGTTCTTCAGAGCGTATGGTTATTCCCGAGTGGAAATGGGAGAGGGTCACCATGGATTTTGTTATTGGGCTTCCTCGGACAGCGAGGAAGTTTGATTCTGTATGGGTGATTGTTGATCAGCTGACTAAGTCCGCACATTTCATCCCAGTTAGTACTACTTACTCATCGGAGCAGTTGGCATCGATCTTTATTCGGGAGATTGTCAGGTTGCATGGGGTCCCAGTGTCTATTATATCTGACAGAGGCACTCAGTTCACTTCTCAGTTTTGGAGAGCATTTCAGCGAGAGATGGGTACGCGGGTTGAGTTGAGCACCACATTTCACCCCAAGACAGACGGACAGTCTGAGCGCACTATTCAGATCCTGGAGGATATGTTGCGGGCATGTGTGATTGACTTTGGTGGTTTATGGGATGAGTTTTTGCCACTTGCTGAGTTTGCCTACAATAATAGCTACCAGTCGAGTATTCAGATGGCCCCGTACGAGGCATTGTATGGCAGACGGTGTAGATCTCCCGTCGGATGGTTTGAGCCTGGTGAGGATAGATTGATAGGGACCGAGTTAGTTCAGGATGCTCTGGATAGAGCAAAGTTGATCCAGGAGAGGCTTCGCACAGCACAGTCTCGCCAGAAGAGTTATGCATACCGTAGGGTTCGAGAGTTGTCTTTCATGGTTGGTGATAGAGTATTGCTGAAGATTTCACCCATGAAGGGTGTCATGAGGTTCGGGAGGAAAGGGAAGTTGAGTCCCAGGTACATTGGTCCTTTTGAGATACTCAGGAGAGTTGGAGAGGTGGCATATGAGTTAGCCTTGCCACCCAGCTTATCCAGCGTTCATCCAGTATTCCATGTGTCTATGCTCCGGAAGTACATCGGGGATCCGTCTCATGTATTAGACTTCAGTACCATTCAGCTTGATGGTGATCTATCCTATGATGTGGAGCCTATTGCTATCTTAGGTCGCAAAGTAAGGAAATTGAGGTCGAAGGAGATTGCATCAGTTAAGGTTCAGTGGAGAGGTCGACCCGTAGAGGAGGCTACTTGGGAGGTTGAGCAGGAGATGCGGAGCAGATACCCTCAGTTATTTGAGACTTCAGGTATGTTTCTTGACCCGCTCGAGGACGAGCGTTTGCTTTAGAGGGGGAGAATGTGACGACCCGGCCCGTCGTCACGGTAATTACTACCCCGTTATGTTGTAACTACAGGATTCATGCTTTTATATCAGTGTTAGAGTCTATCGGGGAAGTTAGGAGTGAATTGGATTGAAAATGAGGCATATAGCCTTTTTGAAGGAAACTTGAATAAGGAAAGTCAACCCGGAGTTGACTATTTGGTTAGAGGGCTCGGAATCGGATTCTGATGATTCGGTTAGTTCCGGGAGGTGATTTGTGACTTAGGGGAGCGATCGGAATTGAATTTGGAGGCCCGGTGTAGAAATAGGCTTGAATTGGCTAAGGTTGAATTTTGGCGAAATCCGATCGATAGGTGAGATTTTGATCCGGGAGTCGGAATGGAATTCCGACAATTGCAGTAGCTCCGCTAGGTGATTTTGGATGTGCTTGCAAAATTTCAGGTCATTCGGAGGTCGTTTGGTCGGGTTTTTGATCGAATGTCGATTTCGGAAGTTTTGAAGAAACTTAGGCTTGAATCCGTGCGTAATTGGTGATTTTGATGTTTAGGATGGTGTTTTGATGATTGGAACAAGTTTGAATTGTGTTATGGAGTATATTAGTGGCTTTCGTTGGGGCCCCGGGGGCCTCAGGATGAATTCGGGGGTCCAAACGGACCATTTTTGGCCTAAGACAGCAGCTGAATTGCTGCTGTATTTGCAGAAGAAATTCCTTCATCGCGTTCGCGATGAAGGGCACGCGTCCGCGAAGGGTATCCAAGTTGTTCATCGCGTTCGCGATTGGCTGGACGCGAATGCGTAAGTCCAGGACCGGAGGCATCGCGTTCGCGGGAGGTTGCACGCGTCCGCGTAGGGTCAGGCTTGGGAAGCATCGCGATCGCGAAGGAGTGAACGCGTTCGCGTTGGCCTGAGCGGTTGGTCATCGTGAACGTGGCTGGAAGCCACGCATTCGCGTAGAGTAAATTCGGAGGCTGCTAATTTTGTTCATCGCGAACGCGTGGGGAGTGTCGCGTTCGCGAAGGGTTAAATGACTGGGCAGGTCCTTAAATTGCGGAACATTTCATTTACGGGTTTCACTCCTAGAAACCCCCATTGTTGAGCTCTAGAGTGAGAAAGTGACGGGAATTGCTGGGAGATCATCGGGATATTGTCGGAGGTAAGTTTTGTGGTTTAATTACGCGCTTTTATCATGAATTCCTTGGTTAAATCCATGTAAATGGAAGATTAAAGGTGAGTTTGAGCCCTAGGCCTAAATTAAAGAAAAACACTGATTTGAGTGGGCAAATGGAGTCCGATTTTGGTAAATTTTATATGCCTAGACTCGTATCGAGATGAGGATTCCGAATATGTTATTTTTGTAATTTTTCGACAAGTGTACCAAAAGTCGGGTTTTGACAACTTGTGGGTTTTGATATAATTTGGGTTATTTCGAATGAATTTCGTGAAATTAGCATATATTGATGCATTCTCTATGATTTTGAGGAGATTTGGCACCCGAGGAGATTGATTTGCGAGGCAAGTGCAAGGCGGATTGAAGCTTCTACCGGTTCGATGTGAGTGGTGGTAGTAAACAATGTACTGAGGTTTTGAAACCCCGTACTAGCACTTCACAGTGCTATATTGAGATGAGACACGCGTTCTATGACGGGCGTAGTGACATTGTGATTGGGGGTTCGGACTTAGTCCTTCCCGGCTAATAGAATACTGTGTTGTATGACTGTTACTGAAATTATAACTGTACAATAGGGCTAAAAGCCATGTTTGGGGCCTTGTGCCGATCTGTAGACCATTAGGGAACCTATAGAGCTAGGTGACCCTCATATCATGTTGGAAACATACACTCAGCCGTAGCTCTAGCTGTATAGCATAATATGAGCCGTATTAGATGTGTACATTGAGAGAGATTATCTAGGGTGGAATTCCCTGTTCTAGCTGAGTGGGCCTGAAAGGCCAATTCTATATTGACTGAGACAGGGTCCAGGACCCACTGTGATATATTATATTGGGCCTGAGAGGCCAAGTACATATTGACTGGGATAGGGTCGAGGACCCATTACGAGGTATTATATATATACCTATATTGGATCGGGCTGCACGCCGCAACAGTATATATATTGGATCGGACTGAACACCGCAGTAATATACATGTAATATACATGTAATATACATGTGGGACGGACTACACGCCGCAGTATTATTGCGCTTGGGCTGTAGGAGCCCCTTCGGAGTCTGAGTCTGCACACATTCTCAGTGAGCACCGGTGTATATTATGGGATCGGGCTGCGCGCCACAGCAGTATAAATATATATACATATAAATATTGGATCGGACTGCACGCCGCAGTAATACATGTGTGGATCGGGCTGCACGCCGCGGTATAATAGTGCTTGGGCCTAGGGAGCCCCTCCGAAGTCTGTATACACCCCCAGTGAGCGCCGTCGACGTTAAATGGAGCGGGCTGCGCGCCGCAGCGGTATATGTATTGGAGCGGGCTGCACGCCGCGGCATTATACTTAATCATATCCTATTATCTACTTAAATACTTATACATTATAGACATAGGTATGTGTCTTTATATGTTGAGATGGCCGTACACCGTAGGGGTACGAGTGAGGGTTGGATCGGTGTAGAATCTTGTAGAGATAAACGTGGATTGGAGATTTGAGTATTTCTATAGTGATGACGTACCTGTGAGGGTTGCCTTAGAACTGCTAAGTGATAGCACATGAGTTCTTACCTTCGGTTATTATTTATTATTGTTACTCACTGAGTTGAAATATACTCACCCCACTCCCCTGCACTTTCTGTGCAGATCCACAGGTGCCCGAGAGCAGTTGAGACATTGTAGCTGCTGATCCTTGTCTACTTGAGCGGAGATTACGAGGTAGCTGCCAGCGTCCGCAGAGCTTGTTTCCTCCTTCTTTATCATCTTGTTGATTTTCTAATTGCCTAGACTTGGTTGTAGTAGGATGCTATTCTGTAGAGGCTTAGTCTCGTGACACCACGATATGGTTGGGACCGTATTTTGTATGTTTTACATTTCGTTTATCACCTGATATAATCATTTACTGTTTAAGTTTAATTTGATTAATAACTGGCTGGTTTAAGGGATAATATGGTCGGGCTTGCCTAGCATTGTGTTGGGCGCCATCACGACCAGGGTTTGGGTCGTGACAGAACAGCTCCAAGAACTCTTAGATAAGGGTTTCATTCACCCGAGTGTGTCACCTTGGGGTGCACCGGTGTTGTTCGTGAAGAAGAAAGATGGCACAATGAGAATGTGCATTGATTACATGCAGTTGAACAAGGTAACAGTGAAGAATAAATACCCATTACCTCGTATTGAGGACCTATTTGATCAGCTCCAGGGAGCTAGTGTATTTTCTAAGATTGATCTTCGATCGGGCTATCATCAGTTGAAGATCAGGGACTCAGACATTATGAAGACAGCGTTCGGGACGCGATATGGGCACTACGAGTTCCTGGTGATGTCTTTCGGGTTGACTAATGCCCCAGCTGCATTCATGCACTTGATGAATAGTGTATTTCGACCGTACCTTGATTCTTTTGTGATTGTGTTTATTGATGATATTCTGGTGTATTCACGCAGCCAGGAGGAGCATGCACAGCATTTGAGGGTGGTATTGCAGAGGTTGAGAGAAGAGAAGCTTTATGCAAAATTCACTAAGTGTGAGTTCTGGCTTGATACTGTGGGTTTTCTGGGACATGTAGTGTCCAGTGATGGTATTCGGGTTGATCCACAGAAGGTCAAGGTAGTACAGAATTGGCCCAGACCTTCCTCAGCCACAGAGATTCAGAGTTTCCTAGGCTTGGCAGGCTATTATCGCCGGTTCGTTCAGGATTTCTCATCTATTGCTTCACCGCTGACTAAGCCGACACAGAAGAATGCCCCATTTGTGTGGTCTGATGAATGTGAGGAGATCTTTCAGAAGCTCAAGGAGGCTTTGACCACTGCTCCAGTACTTGTGTTACCATCAGCCTCGGGGTCATATATGGTGTATTGTGATGCTTCTAGAGTTGGACTCGGTTGTGTGTTGATGCAGGAGGGTAGAGTTATTGCATATGCTTCTCGTCAGCTAAAGCCCCACGAGAAGAACTACCCTGTTCATGATTTGGAGTTAGCTGCTATTGTTCATGCTTTGAAGATTTGGAGGCATTACCTATATGGTGTATCTTGTGATGTATATACAGACCACCGCAGCCTTCAGCATTTGTTTAAGCGGAAAGATCTAAATTTGAGGCAGCGGAGATGGCTTGAATTGCTTAAAGACTATGATATTACTATCTTTTATCATCCCGGGAAAGCCAATGTAGTGGCTGATGCATTGAGCCGGAAGGCTATTAGTATGGGCAGTTTGGCGTATATTCCAGTTGGGGAGAGACCCCTAGCAGTTGATGTTCAGGCGTTAGCTAATCAGATGGTAAGGCTGGATATTTCTGAGCCCAGTCGGGTGATGGCTTGTGTAGTAGCTCGTTCTTCTTTATATGATCGTATTCGAGAGCGCCGGTATGATGATCCACACTTACTTGTCCTTAAGGACAGAGTTCAGCATGATGATGCCAGAGATGTCACTATTGATAGTGATGGTGTATTGCGGATGCAGGGCCGGATGTGCGTGCCCAATGTTGATGGCCTTCGTGAGTTGATATTGGAGGAGGCCCATAGCTCGCGGTATTCTATTCATCCAGGAGCCGCAAAGATGTACCAGGATTTGAAGCAGCATTACTGGTGGAGAAAGATGAAGAAAGATATTGTGAGCCATGTGGCTCGGTGTCTAAACTATCAGCAGGTCAAGTATGAGCATCAGAGACCTGGTGGTGTATTCCAGCGTATTGATATTCCTGAGTGGAAGTGGGAAAGGATTACTATGGACTTTGTTAGTGGACTCCCTCGGACAACGAGGAAGTTTGATTCAGTTTGGGTGGTGGTGGATAGGTTGACCAAGTCGGCTCACTTCATCCCAGTGTGTACTACTTATTCCTCAGAGCGGTTGGCAGAGATATTCATCCGTGAGATAGTGAGATTGCATGGAGTTCCCATTTCTATTATATCAGACAGATGTACCCAGTTCACTTCTCAGTTCTGGAGGACATTTCAGCGAGAGTTGGGTTTACAGGTAGAGTTGAGCACAGCATTTCATCCACAGACGGATGGGCAGTCTGAGCATACTATTCAGATATTGGAGGATATATTGCGTGCTTGTGTCATTGATTTTGGTGGTTCGTGAGCTGATTATTTGCCTTTGGCGGAGTTTGCTTACAATAATAGCTATCAGTCCAGTATTCAGATAGCGCCGTATGAAGTTTTATATGGGAGATGATGTAGGTCTCCAGTTGGTTGGTTCGAGCCCAGCGAGGCTAGGTTGTTGGGGACAGAGTTAGTCCAAGATGCCTTAGACAAGGTGAAGGTGATTCGGGAGAGACTTCGCACAGCTCAGTCGCGTCAGAAGAGTTATGCAGACCGAAAGGTCCGAGATGTGTCTTATTCAGTAGGTGAAAAGGTGTTGCCTGAAGGTTTCGCCTATGAAGGGTGTTATGAGGTTTGGAAAGAAAGGGAAGTTGAGCCCAAGGTTTATTGGACCTTTTGAGGTGCTTAGGAAAGTTGGGGAGGTGGCTTATATGCTTGCTTTGCCACCCGGTTTGTCGGGAGTTCACCCGGTGTTCCATGTATCTATGCTCCGGAAGTATGTCGGAGACCCGTCTCATGTGTTAGACTTCAGCACGATACAGCTAGATGAAGACTTGACTTATGATGTGGAACCAGTAGCCATTTTAGGTCGACATGTTCGTAAGATGAGATCTAAGGATATAGCTTCAGTGAAAGTGCAGTGGAGAGGTCGTCCCGTAGAGGAAGCAATTTGGGAGACCGAGCAGGAGATGCGAAGTAGATATCCACACTTGTTTGATACTCCAGGTATGTTTCTTAACCCGCTCGCGGACGAGCGTTTGTTCAAGTTGGGGAGAATGTAACGACCCGGCCCGTCGTTACGGGAATTTACCACCCCGTTACCTTGCATTTGCATATCTTATGCTTTTATAACAGTATTAGAGTATATCGGGTGAGTTAGGAGTGATTTGGATTGAAAATGAAACAAATAGCATGTTTAAAGAAAGCTTGAATATGAGAAGTCAACCAAGAGTTGACTATTGAGTTAGAGTGCTCGGAACCGGATTCGATGATTCGACTAGTTCCGGGGGATCATTTATGACTTAGGAGAGCAATCGGAATTGAATTCGGAGGTCCGGTGTAGTTTTAGGCTTGAATTGGCGAAGGTTGATTTTTGGCGAAAACCGGATGGTAGGTGATATTTTGATCCGGGGGTCGGAATGGATTTCCGACAATTTATGTAGCTTCGTTATGTGATTTTGGATGTGTCCGCAAATTTTCAGGTCATTCGGACATCGTTTGATCGGGTTTTGGATTGAATGTTAGTTTTGAAAGTTTTGAAGAAACTTAGGCTTGAATTCGTGAGTAAATGGAGATTTTGATGTTTAGTATGGTGTTTTTATGATTGGAACAAGTCCGTATCATGTTTTGGAGTGCGTTGGTGGTTTTCGTCTGGGGTCCCGGGGGCCTCGAGATGATTTCGGACCATCAACTGGGCATGTGAGACTTGGCAAAATCTGCAGAAAACTGCAGGTTTCTGCCCAGTCATTTTGACCATCGCGTTCGCGGACGGGGTGTCGCGTTCGCGTAGGCCAGGGATCGTGTGCATCGCGTTCGTGTTCTTTGGGTCGCGTTCGCGTAGGGTCGTGGGAGTTGTGCTTCGCGTTCGCGGGAGGTTTATCGCGAACGCGTAGAAGGGAAATAGGTGGCTGGGAATATTGTTCTTCGCGAACGCGTGGAGTGGTTCGGGTTCGCGTAGGGTAAGTCAGAGGCGGGCATCGCGAACGCGTGGGAGACGTCGCGTTCGCGTAGAGAAAGAGGGGCTGTTCATCGCGAACGCGTGAGGGCTCACGCGAACGCGAAGAGCAAAAGTCTCTGGCAGTGAATAAAATCCAGAAGTAGAGGGGTTACGGGTTTACACCCCCAAAACATAATTTTGAGCCCTAGAGAGAAGAAAACTCGAGGAAATCACTGAGAAGTCATCGGATATTCGTCGGAGGTAAGATTATTGACTCAAAAACATCATTTTATGGTAGAATTAACATCAATCTCCATGAAATTGGGTTGAAATCTTGAAGAAATGTGGCCTAAATTTTGAAAACGGGATTTTTGGATTTGGAAGTCCATTTAACTCCGATTTCGATAAATTTTATATGCACAGACTCGTGGCGAGATAAGGATCGCGTTGGTACTAATTTCGGATTTTTCCGAGCAGTGGGCCCGGGGTCGGGTTTTACCAACTTAATATATTTATGCGAATTTCATGTAAATTGAAATGGGTTATGATTCTTTGACCCGTATTTGATATAATTATTGTTATTTGACTAGATTCTACACACGAGGAAACGAATTTCAAAGGAAAAGGCATCGCGGACGAGTCTACGACCGGCTAGAGGTGAGTAGTTTGTGTATATAGTAGCCTGAGGGTTCGAAACCCCGGCTTAGCACATTGTGACGCTAGTAGGGCGTGGCTCGCACACCGTGGCAGGTGCGGGATTGATTGTGACTGGGGATTGAGACTTGGTCCATCCCGGAAGTGAATAATATGTTGTTAATGTTGGAATTACACTGCATTTGATATATTTGTGGGATGTAAGCCTTGTTTGGGGCCTTGTGCCGATCTGTAGCGTCCTTAGAGGACAATATTTATGTGATAGCTATAATTGCTTAAATCATTGATCTCAGTCCTGGAAATTGAAATCACACTTTTGAAATGCTAAGTCACCGGCTTTTGCAAATTTAATAAAGTTAAAGTATTTTTCATAAATTATGAATTGAGAACTGGAATTAAGAGAAATGAATTGTTTTGTGACTTAATTGCTTATTGTGCACTGAGTATGGGATCGGGCTGCATGCCGCAGTGGTTGATATGTGGATCGGGCTGCACGCCGCAGCAGTATTGCGCTTGGGCTGTAGGAGCCCCTCCGGAGTCTGTACACACCCCCGGTGAGCGCCGTCGACGTTAAATTGGATCGGGCTACACGCCGTAGCGGTTATGTGCATTGCATTGCATCTATATTTGTTGAATTACTCTGTGGTAGCTGTATTGTATTATTATTGCTAGTTCGTAGGAGATTCGGACTGTAGTGTACTCTAGTGTAGCTTCATTTTGTGGATTTCCTACTTTCAGCTGCTTTTATATATTTATTACTCATTGAGTACTTAGTACTCACCCCTACTCCCTGCACCTTTGTGTGCGGACTCAGGTACTCAGGAGCAGTAGACAGGCATTTCCAGCGGTTTCAGAGTCATATCGAGTTGCTGAGGTAGCTGCCTACGTTCGCAGAACCTAGCTTCTCCTCTCATTTCCAGTTGTTATTTTGTATTTTGTATTCGGACTTGAGTACTTCTATATCGTACTCTCTTTTCATGTTGGGTTTTGTTAGAGGCTCTAGACTTGTGACTCCGGATATTTGGGAGTGTCAGTATTTTGTTAAGTATTATTATTATTGGAGGTCTTAAACTCATATATTTTTCTTGGGTTGTCCATTTGGGGACGGGTATTTTGTGATAATTAAATTGTTGGTCTGGCTGGCCTAGCTTAATTGTTGGGCGCCATCACGACCGGATTTGGGTCGTGACAAGTGCAATGTGTAGAATTACCAGCCCTTAGGCATCTAAGTTCAGATGGAGCTCTAGAGTCCCTAAGCATGGCTTACTAGAGGGGGGTAGAACTTAAGATCTAGGAGTAAGTGTAAAGTGAGGGAGGAACCTTAGCAGGAGGTGGTCATACCCAGTCGTGGCATAGACTGGCACACCCCTAACCTCTTGCTCAGATTCAAACAAATAAGAGCAGACTCTTATATAGTCAAACTCAGGTCTTAAGGGTGATCAGGATTACCAACAAACCTAAATTAGAGCTCAACCCATTGAGGGTAAAGGGAATGGGAAATCAATCGAGTAAAGACATAGAAGAGTCTAGTTCTTGATCACAAACAACAATCCATAGTGCTGCTATGACCCAGGACAATACTCACATACAAAGGTAATGGAGGGAAAGGGATAAAAACATAACCTAAAGAGACATAGCATGCTTGAAGGTAATTACATAATGCATGAAAGCATAAATAAACACACAAAGAAAGAAGGGGTAGAAGCAGAGAAGTTGAACATAAAACAAGGATGTTATTTAACATAGAAGAACATACCCGTTGTAAACTCTAGAATAGCAGGATAGTAACGGTAAACAGACAGATAGGAGCAATAAGAATAGACTCAAGAAAACTCCCTAAGTGTTTAGAAGTTCAGACAATAGGAAGTACAGATGTAGAATGCTCAATAGAAGTTTAGAGAAATAGAGAGTAGTAGTAAAGAAGACAGAGAGCTGAATTCTAATTTTGATTTGCAATCAGAATTCGATGATGAAGTGAAAAGAAGAGAATGTATTTATACGTTAAATCGGACATGCAAGCCAGGAAAGAAAATAAGTCGAGTATCAATTAAGATCAATCAATTAACAGGGGTTCCTTTGATTAAGGAATCCCAATTATATATGTAAAGGACACGAAATACTTAAGGAAATGGGATCAAATGAACAACATTGTACATAGTATACAAATAAGGGTAAATACATCAAAGTTATTTAAGGAGAGGTTTTACAAATACATTGTTTGTGCAAATAAGGTAAGAAAACCAATTAACAAACAATAAATCAAAAGGTCAGTGATTTTTATACGAATAAATCAAGTCTGAAAAAAAAGGAAAGTTTTACTTAGGTCAAGTCACGGGCAAAAATTGAAAGAAATCAATAAAGTTATATTCAAAAGAAATTTTGAACTAATTGCAAATTTGGAAAACCACTTTATGGGGAAATTAATAGTATATCAGGAGCATACGAACACATCAAACATGAAAGAATGATGTACTGTTATTGTAAAGAATCAGTAGGAAGATCTAGTGTAGAAAAGCTTTTGGCAAAAACGTAAGAACCATATGAAAAACAGAGAAATTGAAATCAAACTAGTTCAGAGGTAAGAACATGCAAGTCACATACAAGTGGTCCGAAAAAACCCAAATTCTAGGGTTTTCATCATTAATCTAGTGTTGGGATGAACAAATTAGACAAGAGCATACTGAGAAAAACCCAAAGGAACTCAATCGTTCTGTGAAAACATGGTGAGGGAAAACACAGTAAAAGAAAACTAAAAGGAAACATTAGGAGGAAACATAGTAGAAAAAAGCACATATGAGTCAAAGTAGAAACAAACAGGAGTCAGAATAGGACGAATACAGTAAGAACACCACATAAAATCACAGTAAAACGAGTAAAAATCAAAGAAACCCTAAATTGGAGAAGATGAACGGTTTTTGAAAGAAAACTTTTGAAATAGATTTAAGAAATCATTTGAAAACCTTAAGACATGCATGGATCTAGAGCGGTTCTAGAGAAATATAGGAAAACCTCGAAAGGCTAGGGTTTCAAAAGAAACCTGGAAGTGAGAAATGTCTAGAAAAGGGTCTGCTCTGAGCCAGGTGACCCAGAGATAGGCTCATAGGACCAGGACATACCAGATATGGCTGTGAAACCTGAATCAATGAAGATCTGAGTGAGGTCAGACCTTGAATCTTCCAGTAGAAGGTGTACAAGAGCACATGGAGGTGAGTGCAGGCCACCCAGGGCTTAGGGATACCATGGATTCTGTTGAAACATGGTGGAAACTGGTGGGAGAAAGCTAGGGTTTCAGTGGAGCTAGAGAGAGTTTGAGAGGACGAGGGTTTGAGGGCGGCAGTCAAAATAAAAATGATAGATATGGTTAGGGGTTGGTAAGTTAAAAAGGAATGGTGAATCCGTGGCCGTTGATCAAAATTATCAATGGCCTAGATTAAAACAATTTCTGGGTGGGATTGGAAATGGGTCGGGTAATTGGGTTAATTGGGGTCAGAATTGGACTACAACTGAAAGCAATTTCAGGCCAAAATTAAAATATCCATTTTACCCTTTTGAATTTATAAAAATAGTAAAAGATGTTAAAAATCAAATTAAAAGCATTAGTTTAGCAAAACATATATAGGTATTAATTTAAAAATATTGGTATTGGTTTTGTAATTAAAATTGCTATTGAATCTGGAAATAGGCTAAAATTTCAATTTCATGCAATTTAATTTATAAAAATAACAAATTGACTCGTAAAATTATACAAAAATCATGTACATTATGTTTTTATGGTCAGAATAAAAAATACTATTCTCCAAAATGGCAGGCTTTTGGTATTCTTTATTGGGATTTATGGTGTAAAAATAGGCCCTAAATTAGTTTAAAAATCCTTTAAAAATGCCAAAATCTTTTATGATATCATAATGCATACATATGCTATTTTGAGAGTATTTCGAGTATAAAAATATATAGGAAAAATTGGGTATCAACATCTTCCCCTCTTTACCCGATGAGGATGAAAGAGTTGTCGGGTAAAGACAAGATGGCCAATTTTGCCCGAAATTCGCGATTGTGAAAGAATTCTGACCTCGCTACAATTTCTGAATGCCTACATATCCCTGGTTTTACAGGAATTAGGACATATGTAGTTCAGGAAACAATGTTGGGGATTAGGAAAAGAATTAACCTGATGGTCTAAGTTGAGAAAGGTTATGAAGTCGAACAGGTTACAAATAACCTGAGCGGGAGCACTCCTGCTGAGACGGCCGTTTGCTAGCCGGTATACCTGGGAAAGAGTGATCCAGTGTATATTGTACATAATTTAAACATCATGCAAGTTACCGTTGGACCATAAATTTTGTCTTCGGACATTTAGGATGACGTCCTTGGACTATGATGTCCTAGGCCACGAAGAGCATAAAAGTAACAATTCGCATGCCATGAAATGGTGTTCTCGGGCTATGCGGATGGTGCCTCCGAACTGTGATGACTTTGAATAATTGCCGATCTTTCAGCCCATGAGAAGGTGGCAATCATTCAGGCAAATTAATGAAAAGTATGGCAATCTTTCAGCCAGAGCGAGAATTTAAAAGGCAAGTGACGATATTTCAGCCGTTCCAAAAATAAAATGGGGATATTTCAGCCATGCAGGATGGAGAAAATTCTTAGTCTCGGATGGCAGATAGGTAGTCTTATGCAATGCAGATAGAGATAGAGCTTAGTCTCGAAAGGCAAATAGGTAACCTTTTGCAAGATGGAGGTAGAGCTTAACCTCAAAAGGCAAATAAGTAGCCTTATGCATGATGGAGGTAGAGATTAACCTCAAAAGGAAGAAAATATCCTTATGCAAAAATGCAGATGGAGACAGAGCTTAGTCTCGAAAGGCAGATAAGTAGCCTTATGCAGGATGGAAGTAGAGCTTAACCTCGGAAGGCATAAAATAGCCTTATGCAAAAATACAGATGGAAACAGAGCTTAGTGTCGAAAGGCAGATAAGTAGCCTTATGCAGGATGGAGGTAGCTTAACCGTGGAAGGCAGAAAATATCCTTGTACAAAAATGCAGATGGAGACAGAGCTATCTCAAAAGGCAGATAAGTAGCCCTATGCAATGCAGATGGAGACAGAGCTTAGTCTCGAAAGGCACAAGAATAGCCTTATGCAGGATGGAGGTAATGATTAACCTCGGAAGGCAGAAGATAGCCTTATGCAATGCAGATGGAGATAGAGCTTAGAATTGAAAGGCAGAAGAACAGCCTTATGCAAGATGGAGGTAGTGATTAACCTCGGAAAGCAGAAGATAGCCTTATGCAATGCAGATGGAGACAGAGCTTAGTCTCAAAAAGTAGATAAGTAGCCTTATGCAAAAAATGCAGATAATGCAAAGAGTGAATAGTAATGAAATTTTCTTAGCTGACGGATGATTGTGATATCGTGGCTGTTGGGGATTTAGGTGTAGATAGTAACTTTGTGAATGTGTGATTGTTCCTCACTCCTAAAGAGCATGAGTGTGTGAATGAATTCAATAATTTGAAACCTAGAGTGCCTGCATTCAAAGAAAAATCATAAGTTCTGTAGAGGGGGAAGGTTAGTTCGTATCCCCTTGCCCTTGATGTCACGCATCATTGGTGTAATATTTCTAAACGACAGTGGGGCGAATGATTGTTATGCATGACTTAGTCTAATGTAAGTATAAATTTGAAAAATGGTTTTATTTTGGATGAACCAACAACTGCAACGTGGTTCAAAGACACGACAACTTCGCTTGTTCCAGAATTTTGAGGGTCATCCTCAAAATTTTGCCACAGTTTACTAGGCTGGCACTGTTGACGGTCGTGCAGAATAATTGAAGGTGGAGCGGCTCTGGAATTTTGAGGCTCATCCTCAAAATTTTGCCCCAGTTTACTATGTCGGCGGTGATGAAGAGACTGATAACTTGACTTCGAAAATATGAGGGTCCTCCTCAAAATTTTGTCCTAGTTCCAATATCAGGGGAAAATGGAAATTTTAAAGTGTGCCCGAACCCATAGGGCTGCCTACTTATCCCCTCTTAAATGAGAATCAGGCCAGGCGTAGTTCGAATTACATCATGATAGAAAAACATATGATCAAATATAGTATCGTTTCACAGCTTCTATGTTTATTGGCTTTGGCCAGACTTCTCCGTCCATTTCTGCGAGAATAAGGGCTCATCCAGTTAGAACTCGATTAACCATGTACGGACCCTTCCTATTGGGAGAGAATTTACCTTTGTCTTCATCTTGATACAGAAATATTTTCTTCAATACAAACTGTCCTGGCGTGAACTTCCTTGGCTTAACTCTCTTATTTAAGGTTCTTGACATTCTATACTGATATAATCGACCGTATCAAATTTCATTCATTCTCTTTCAATCTATAAGAGTTAATTGCTCATAGCGACTTTTGACCCATTCTGCATCATCTAACTCTGCTTCTTGTATGACTCTGAAGGAGGGAATTACTACCTCGACGGGGATGACTGCCTCCGTACCATAAACCAACATGTAAGGGGTTGGCCTAGTTGATGTGCGGACTGTGGTACGATATCCCAATAAGGCGAATGACAACTTCTCATGCCATTGCTTGTGCCTTTCAATCATCTTCCTTAGTATCTTCCTGATGTTCTTATCGGCTGCCTCTACAGCCCCATTCATTTGTGGTCTGTAAGTTATATAATTTGTATGTTTGATTCTGAAAGTATCACACATTGCCTTCATCAGGTCACTATTGAGATTGGAACCATTGTTAGTGATGATTGATTCCGGAATTCCAAACTGACAAACCATACGTTCGCAGACAAAATATGTGCCCATTTGACGTGGCTGGTTCAATTAGTACAAAAACATCCATTCCTAAGGCGGCGAACGACCATGGTGAGCTTGTTTCAGTAACCGTGTTTGGAGGTACTTTTATCATGTCTGCATGTATCTGAGAAATGCGGCATCTTCGAACATACTGGATGCATCCTGTTTCCATAGTCATCCAAAAATACCCCGCTCGGCGTATCTTTTTTACCAAAACGAAACCATTCATGTGCAGTTCGCGGTCGCTATGTGAAATTTCTCCAATAGTTTGGTTTCCTCTCTCGCCTCGACGCATCTTAATAATCCTAGATCGGGAGTCCTCCTATACAGGATTTCACCGCTGTAAAAGAAGTTGTTGGATAACATTTGAAGTGTGTGTTTCTGAGTAGCATAGGCAAGTTCTGGGTATTCCATTGTTGTTAAGTATTCTCTGATATCATGGAACCAATGTTTCCCATCAACTTCTTCCTCAACATGAACATAATAAGCTGGTTGGTCATGAATCTTGACCGAGTGGGATCAATAAAGTTTTTATCTCGATGCAGGATTATATATGATAAAGTGGCTAGATTATCAGCGAACTCATTCTACATTCTGGGAACATGCTGAAATTCTGTCTTTCTGAATCTCTCCCTCAACTCCGATATATGAAGTAGATAAGGGAGTTCTTTTGAATTCTTGGTTGACCATTCCTCTCAAACTTGATGTATAAGTAGGTCCAAGTCTTCGATCACTGGTAGTTCCTGAATGTTCATGTCAATTGCCATCTTGAATCCCAGGATACAAGCTTTATATTCGGCTATATTATTTTTGCAAGGGAACCTGAGCTTGGTGGATACCGGGTAATGCAGGCCGATTTCTAATACCAGGACTGCTGCTTTGCTAACTCCATCGAAATTTACGTTTCCATCGAAGAACATTCTCCAACCATTATATGATTCTGCAATGTCTTTTTCTATGAAAGCTACATGTTCATTAGAAAAATACATCTTTAGAGGTTCGTATTCTCCTCCTATAGGATTCTCGGCGAGGTGATTTGCCAAAGCTTGCCCTTTGACTGCCTTTTGGGTAACATAAACAATGGCAAACTCACTTAACATGATTTGTTATTTGGCGAGTTTTCTAGTAGGCATGGGCATCTGAAAGATATATTTCAATGGGTCCATCCTGGATATAAGACAAGTGGTGTAAGCACAGAAATAATTCCCCAATTGCTGAGCTACCCATGTTAGAGCACAACAAGTGTGCTCTGTTAAGGAATATCGAGCCTCGTATGGGGTGAACTTCTTACTAAGGTAATAGATTGCTTGCTCCTTTGTTCCCGTCTCATCCAATACTGCAGGATAAAGCAATAGAGGTCTCCCTAGCTCGGGTGGAACCAAGACTGGCTGCGTTGACAAGTATTCCTTGATTCAATCGGAAGCCTTTTGACAATCATCATTCCATTTAGTAACAACATCTCTCTTTAGTATCTTGAAGTTGGGTTCACAAATGATAGTGGACTGGGCTATGAACCGACTGATATAGTTGAGTCATCCCAGAAAGCACATTACATCATTCTTGCTCTTTGGCGGTGGAAACTCTCGAATGGCTTTGAACTTTGACGGATCCAATTCTATTCCCCAACAACTCACAATGAACACCAATAACTTTCAAGCAGCGACCCCGAATGTACACTTGGCTATATTCAGTTTCAAGTGGTATCTCCTCAATCTATTGCTAAACTTCCTCAAATCTTTCATGTGATTTGTAGCTTTCTTGGATTTGACGATGACGTCATCCACATACACCTCGATTTCTTTATGTATCATTTCATGAAAGATAGTGGTCATGCCCCTTATGTAGTTTTCACCCGCATTCTTTAAATCGAACGACATCATTTTGTAACAGTTCATCCCCCCCATGGCGTGATGAATGCCATTTTCTCTACTCTTTATCCATCTATATCTGGTGGTATCCAACAAAATAATCGACGAACGACTACAGCTCATGTTTGGCATAGTTTTCAATTAGTATGTGTATATTTGGCAAAGGGAAATCATCCTTGGGACTGGCCCGGTTGATATCCTAGTAGTCGACATAGACTC
The DNA here is from genome assembly GCA_032618575.1 of Nicotiana noctiflora. Classification (NCBI taxonomy): domain Eukaryota; kingdom Viridiplantae; phylum Streptophyta; class Magnoliopsida; order Solanales; family Solanaceae; genus Nicotiana; species Nicotiana noctiflora. Next base: position 387,022 of record JASVEL010005843.1, read on the forward strand.
TAACTTTCTCATCTTTTTTTCGGCACTAACACGATGTTGGCTAACCATGTCGGATATTCTGCCACTCTGAGAACCCTGGCTTTGACTTTCTTGGTAACCTCTTCTTTGATTTTCACTGGCTTGAATTTTCTGAGCTTCTATTTTATCGCGGGCATGCCGGATTTGTCGGCAACTTGTGAGGCACAATGGATGTGCTGAGACCTGTAATGTTGTCGTAGGACCATGCAAAGATGTCCTCAAACTCTTTTAAGAATTCTGTGTACTATTTCTTTTCTGGTGGTGATAAATGTACGCTGATACGTGTTTCCTTGACATCTCTGTGTTTCCTAAATTAACAACCTCAGTTTCGTCCAAGTTGGACTTAGGCATGTTCTCAAAATTCTCAACCTCTCTCACAACCTCTTCTGGTATTTCATCCTCTCCTGAATCTATGTCCGTTTGTTGCAGTGCCTTGTTGCAAGTCACAGTCGTTGGTTCATCATCAAGATATGTAATAGTAATGTAGGGAAATAATAAGTCAGATATATATGATAAACTGAAATGCTTTGAAATAAAATTGTTTGAAACATCGGAGCTCTTTCCGAAATTAAAGACAACATGGAAGGAAAATCAACTACTAAAGTAAACTAAAAATGCGATGCATGCTGCTCTTGTTTAGCCTTGCTACCTCGAAGCTTTTTGGGCCTTGGTGGTTATGATTGACCAGTTGTTGAGGCATGAAGCCTGTATGTGCAGGTGGAGGGTCCCTATCGAGCAATAGGATAATGTTGCCAGAGTGCACTAACTAACCTTTTGGGGAGGGGAATAAAATAAAAGTAAAACAAAAGGTAATAAGTTAGTGTAGACTATGAGGGGAAAAACATTGCAATATTTAAACACATAGTGTGAGAATATAAATCGTGTCTTAATTTGGGAGCCTCGTTGTGGCCGAGGTAGGCCTAGCGACAAATAGTTTTGGAGAACTTATAATTCTAAATGCCTCATTTTATTGATAAAAAATAAGACAAATCCAAAATGACACTAAATAATAGAAATTAAAATATCACTGGTGGCCATTGGCCTTGTTACATCATTAAAGCAAAATAAAGGACTCCTAACTACTTGGTCCCAGAAGGACCTTCCCCATGTTGAATGTTCTCGTTGATCAAATCTTCCAATTCGCATAGATTCTCAAGTATAAATGCTTTTGCCAGGTTCTCTCCTTAGTTTCCCTTGGCAATTTGGCAGTCGGTGACTCTCTTTCTCACTCTTCCTTCCAATTCCAACAGACTGTATTCCAGATACTCTAGCTTTTCGCTAGCCTTGGTGCCCTCTCTTTCCATACATTGGTTTGGTCACTTGATGGGAGATTTCTCTACCAGGTGAGCAAGAGTGATGGTATATTGACCATACCAAAGTCGCGGACCTTGTTCTCCATTTTCTGCAAAACAAAAGGGTTAGACCCTACCCGCGCCAGACTCAACTATTTAGATCAATAATTAGCATAGCTGAGCACTTATGTTCTCCAAATAAATTCACTGAATATGAAGGCGTCCATTTGGGTTTCAAGGAAACCCGATGGACTTTGGACAAGGCTATCTTAACGAGTCATTATGTGGACAACATAACTGATTCGGCTGGTTTGACCATGATGCAAGTACAGTTTAACGTACTAAGGTTTCTATTTTGAAGTGCTAGACAAGGTACCCTTGAGCGGATAACTAAAGAGGAAAAGGCGCGGAACCGTCGACTACACCGTTGATCGACTAGTTTTACCGCAAATATGCCTTTGACACATTTAGGGGTTAAAATATCGGAACGGCGCAACCACTCATTATAAGCGTTGCTATAGGATTTGTTTTGGCACGAGTGGAATATGATGTTGAGTAATGCACTTACAATAATGAAGCAAATTGCATGTATTTTCACGTTCATAAAAATAAAGATTACAATAAATGCTCGGAAATTACAACAGAATTGAAATAATAAGTTAGTAAAAGCATATATTAAAACGAAAGAAAAACATGAAGAGCCAAGTTAGTATTCTTGATGAAACAATTAAAGACTGAAAGTAAATGCAATCAAGGAAGCAATAAAGTCACAAATCACGTAATGGTAAAAGCCTTAAGGAAAGCACCAGCAGAGTCGCCATGATGTCGACGCCCCCATTATTCCTAAGGAAGAAAACCGGGTTTTGGCATTATGGGTGGAATGACTCTTTTATACCCTTTTGAGGAATTTGGGTTATGAATTTTGGAGAATCGCCACCTAATGATTGTAGTGCATTAGGACACTTTAAAACAAGAGAAGAAGATGTTGAAAGAAATCATAGTTCGGGTAAGGGCTTGAGATTATCTCGAGGGAAATGTGTTAGGTACCCTCAAGATCCACTTGTGTGGTTCCCGGTCGTGCTTAACTGTGACTTTAAGAGTAGGCGTGAACAAGAAAAGTTTGCACATAGAAAACATAGCAAGGTGAAAAGTTTGAAAAAAGAAAGACATGTGTTATTTTCAAAAGAGGAATTTTGGTTGAAAACATTAATCTAAGATAGAACATTAAAGAAGAAGAAAGGGGTCCTAAGGTTAAACATAATATGGATCACTTTGTTGCAATACCCAGCAATCATTCTCACACGAGATATTAGCGCACCAGTCATCATATCCATATTCTACCCTTCCCATCCCGTTAAGGTATTTAAACACGATTAGTCTCGTTTTACTTATTGCATGCTAGTACCCGCCCCAACCTATTAGTCTTGTGATTTAGGACTTCTAATCCTAAAAGGGGAATAAAGGGATGGGGGCTTTGCATGGAGTTTCAAAGGATAAAAGTCTAATTCGTCATTTAAAATAGGTACCAAGTAGGGTAAAGAACGATAAGACAAACCAAGGCTCAAAGAAACCCCATTTAAACAGACAACATATAGTTTAGCATGTCTTGCATATATTGGTTTGGTCTTAAATTAAAATTAAGCGATGGACGGATCAGTTTAACATATAGAATTAGATAAAAGGGTCTACATTAGGCAACTTTGATCCAATTGTTAGGATCTGGAGTATTTTACCGGATTATTAATTAAGGACTAACACAGACAAATTTCAAAAGAAGCATAAATCTGCAGAAGTTCAGAAAGGTTTTGGAAAGTCGTTGGAATTTTTTAAAGAAATGTTTCAAAAGTAAAGTGTTTATTCAAAGGAGGCGAGAATTTGAAAGTTGTTTTGAAAGTAACTTCAAGAAATAAAAAAAATGAGACAGAGATTTGGGAAAAACAATTTTAGGAATCCGTGTTTATTAAGTTGCAGACAGGTTTGGACGAATCTGTTTAATAACATTGAAATAGTTGCCAGATTACATGCTTATAACTCGAGCGAGCTTGAGATCCTATAGGCAGGATCTATATTTCGATTTCTTTATATACTCAATGTTATTTTTATCATTTCAGGTAGACAAGAGTTGTGTTATCCTATGGTTTGCCTATTTTTATTTTCTATATGCATCATTTCTATATGCTTGAATGAAGAAAAATGCAAGCCTATGGACATGATCTCTAGGTGATTCAAACGTTAAAAAGCCTATAGACATGACATCTAAGCTCAAAGTAGTAAAAGTCCTATAGGCCTTATATCTAGGCGATTCAAAGTATTAAAAGTCCTATACGCATGATTTCTAGGCGATTCAAAGGATTAAAAGTATTATAGCCATGATTTCTAGGCGATTCAAAGGAGTAAAAATCCTATAGGCATTATTTATCCACTTTAACATGCAAACCCCTCCCATACCCTTTACTACTATATTCCCCAAGTTTTATTACAAAGTTATTACTACATAGCCAAAACTAAAAATAAAATACATCATAGCCCACAACTAGATACAAACTGCCTAAGGCAATCCTGATATTAAATACATATGTTTTACCAAATCCGGGTTCCAGATTCCAAGGAATTCTCTTAGAGTGTTTCAAATTCAAGAGCCCAGGTAATGCTTACACCCTAAAAAGTGAATGTTGTAACGAATTAGTGCAATGTGTGGAACTACCAGCCCTTAGGCATCCAACTTCAGATGGAGCTCTAGGGTCCCTAAGCATGGCTTACTAGAGGGGGGTAGAACTTAAGATCTAGGAGTAAGTGTAAAGTGAGGGAGGAACCTTAGCAGGAAGTGGTCATACCCAGCCATGGCATAGACTAGCACACCCCTAACCTCTTGCTCAGATTCAAACAAATAAGAGAAGACTCTTATAGAGTCAAACTCAAGTCTGAAAGGTGATCATGACACCAACATACCTAAATTAGAGCTCAGCACATTGAGGGGAAAGGAAATGGGAAAGCAATCGCGTAAATACTCAGAAGGGTCTAGTTCTGGATCACAGATAGCAATCCATAGTGCTTCTATGACCTAGGACAATACTCACATACAACGGGCATAGTGGGAGAGGGATTAAAACATAACCTAAAGAGACATATCATGCTTGAAGGTAATTACATAGTGTAGGAGAGCATAAATAAACATACAAAGAAAGAAGGGGTAGAAGGAGAGAAGTTGAACATATAACAATGATGCAATTTAACATAGAAGAACATACCAGTTGTAAATTCTAGAATAGCTGGATAATAACAGCAAACAGACAGCTAGGAAGAATAGGAACAAACTCAAAAAACTCCCCAAGTGCTTAGAAGTTCAGATAGCAGGAAGTACATATGTTGAATGCTCAGTAGTAGTATAGAGAAATACAGAGTAGTAGTAGTAAAGAACACAGAGATGTGGATTCTGATTTTGATTTGCAGTCAGAATTCGATGATGAAGTGAAAAGAAGAGCATGTATTTATACTTGATATAAGATATGAAAGCAAGGAAAGAAAATTAGTCGAGTATCAATTAAGATTAATCAATTAACAAAGGTTCCTTTGATTAAATAATCCCAGTTTGATCAATAAAGGACAAGAAATATTTAAGGAAAGGGGATCAAATAAACAACATTGTGCATAGTATACAAATAAGGGTAAATACATAAAAGTTATTTAAGGAGAGGTTTTAGAAATACAAAGTTTTTGCAAATAAGGTAAGAAAACCAATTAACAAATAGTAAATCAAAAGGTCTGAGATTTTTGTATGAATGAATCACGTCTGAAAAAGGAGGAAGGTTTTACTTAGCTCGAGTCACGGGCAAAAATGGAATGAAATCAATTAAGGTATATTCAGAAGATATTTTGAACTAATTGCAAATTTGAAAAACCACTTTAGGGGGAAATTCATAGTATATAAGGAACATACGAACACGTCAAACATAAAAGAAGGTTGTACTATCATTGTAAAATATCAGTAGGAAAATCTAGTGTAGAAAAGCTTTTGGCAAAAAGGTCAGAACCATATGAAAAATAGAGAAATTGAAATCAAACTAGTTCAGAGGTGAGAACATGCAAGTCACATACAAGTGGTCCGAAAAATCCCAAATGCTAGGGTTTTCGTAATTAATCCAGTGTAGGGATGACAAATCAGACAAGAGAAAAATCATAAAAACCCAAAAGAACTCAATCATTCCGTGAAAACATGCTGAGGGAAAACATAATAAAAGAAAAATACAAGGAAACATTAGGAGGAAACATAGTAGAAAGAACCACATAGGAGTCAAAGTAGAAACAAACAGGAGTCACATTAGGACAAATACAGTAAGAACACCACATAAAATCACAGTAGAATAAGTAATAATCAAACAAACCCCAAATCGGAGAAGATAAACAGTTTTTGAAAGCAAACTGTTCAAAGAGATTTAATAAATCATTTGAAAATATTAAGACAAACATGGATAGAGAGCAGGTCTAGAGAAATATAGGAAAACCTCGAAGGGCTAGGGTTTCAGAAGAACCCTAAAAATGAGAAAGGCCTGGGAAAAGGGTCTGCTCTGATCCAGGTGAGCCATAAATAGGCTCATGGGACCAGGACATGCCGGAGATGGCTGTGAAACTTGAATCGGCAAAGATCTGAGTGAAAACCTTCAAGGTCATACCTTGAATCTTCCAGTAGTTGGTATAAAAGAGCTCACAGGGGTGAGTACAGGCCACCTAGGTCTTAGGGATGCCATGGATACCGGTGAAACATAGTGGAAATTGGTGGGAGAAGGCTAGGGTTTCGGAAGGGCTAGAGTGAGTTTGAGAGGACGAGGCTTTGAGGGTGGCAGTCAAAATAAAAATGATAGATAGAGTTAGGGGTTGGTAAGTTCAAAAGGAATGGTTAAACCGTGGCCACTGATGAAAATGATCAATGGCCTGGATTAAAACAATAGTCAGGTGGGTTTGGAAATGGGTCGGGTAATTTGGTCATTTAATTGGGTTAATTAGGGTTAGTTGAGTTACAATTGAAAGCAATCTGAGGCAAAAAATGAAATAGCCATTTTTCCCTTTTGAATTTATAAAATAGTAAAATATGTTAAAAATTAAATTAAAAGCACTGGGTTAGAAAAACATATGTAAGTATTAATTTAAAAATATTGGTATTGATTTTGTAATTAAAATCACTATTATATCCGAAAATGAGCTACAATTGCCATTTCATGCAATTTAGTTTTTAAAAATAACAAATGGACTCGTAAAATTATACAAACATCATGTAAATTATGTTTTTATGCAAATTTTAGAATAAAATAAAATATTCTCCAAAATGGAAAGCTTTATGGAATAATTATTGGGAATTATGGTGTAAAAAAAGGCCCTGCCAAAATCTTTTGGGATGCTCATATAAGCATACATATTCTATTTTAAGAGTATTTTGAGTATAAAAATATTTATGAAAAATTGGGTATCAACACTATACAAGCCGTGAGCAGAGGATCACTCCTCAACAATTGGACCGTCAGAACCACCAGAGCTCGGAAAGCTTCGGGGTAGCAAGGCTGAACAAAGCACCATGCATTTATTTTTTCACTAATTGACTTTCGTTCTGCATTTTTATTTTCAAAATAAGAGCTCCAATGTTCAAAGCAGTTATGAAATTTATCAAAGCACTTCATTTTGTTATAAATATTACTCTTATTACTTTCTCTCGTTTATTTTACTTACACATCATTACTATTACTTATCTTGATGAACTGATGACTGCGACTTGCAACGAGACAATGCAACAAATGGATATAGATTCAGAGGAAGATGATATACCAAAAGTGGTTGTCAAAAAGGTTGAGGATTTTGAGAATAGACCTAAGTCCAGCTTGGATGAAACTGAGGTTGTTAACTTGGGATACGCTGAAAATGTCAAAGACACACGCATTAGTTTTCACTTGTCAAACATTTAAAAAGGAAGAGTACACGGAATTTCTAAGGGAATATGAGGATATATTCTCCTGGTCGTATGATGATATGAGTGGTTTGAGTACATCTACTGTAGCACACAAGCTACCAACTCATCCAACATGCCTACCGGTGAAACAGGAGGTCAGAAAGTTCAAACCTGACATGAGTTTGAAAATCAAGGAAGAAGTCACTAAGCAAGTAAAATCTAAGGTTCTCAGAGTTGTAGAGTATCCAACATGTTTAACCAATATTGTTCTAGAGCCAAAGAAAGACATGAAGGTTAGAGTCAGTGTCCACTACCAGAATCTCAATAGGGCCATTCCAAAAGATGACTTCCCCTTGCCAAACATACATATCCTAATTGACAATTACACCAAGCATGAGTTACAATCATTTGTTGATTGTTTTGCTGGGTATCATCAGATATGGATGGATGAGGAGGACGCTAAGAAAACTTTACAAAATAATTTCATTTGGTTTAAAGAAAGTCGGGGCCACCTACATGAGGGCCATGACTACCATTATTCTTGATATGATACATAAGGAGATCGAGATGTACGTAGACGATGTTATCATCAAATCCAAGAAAGCCACCAATCACATGGAAGATTTGAGGAAGTTCTTTAACAAAATAAGAAGGTAAAACACTAAACCGAATACCATGAAATGTGCATCCGGATTCCTGCCAGAAAGCTGTGAGCACGTGATTTTTGCACTAGGCAAACAAATTCCAAAATTAAAAATAAATAATATTTCTGAGTGTAATTGCATGTCTTGTTTGAAATTAGATATATTTTGTGTGTTTTAATAAATAGAAATTAGAAAATAAAAAAAAAAGGTGAAATACTTCTATTTTTTAATTAATTAGTTCAAGGAAAAATCAACAAAAAGGAGCATTAATAGCGGAAATTAAGGGAAAAATAGTAGAAAATTGCCAAAAAATGCCAGGAAATTAGTGAAGATAGGAAATTATGTAATTCAAATAATACAAAAAAAAATGAAAATACAAAAATAAATTGTCATAAAATAATTAAAATACTAAGAAAATACAAAAATATAATAAGATTGGGCCAATCTAATTCTGAAGTAGTGGCCCAAATATATTGGCCCAAAGGACCGGTCCATCTGATCCAAAGCAGACAAATCTCAGCCGTCTATCCACGCAAATCCAATGGCTGAGAAATTAAGGGATTATTAATTAGTTAATTAATTTCTGAGATTTAATCTCAACCGTCCAGGGCTATAGATCCAACGGAGGAGGGCATTAGTCTCATTTAAGTCAAGACGTTGTCGTTTTGCAACGATCAATCTTGGACATTGATCATTGATGATCCAACGACCAAGAGATTATCAAAGGCCCCGAGTATATAAAGCCCATGTCTCTATTGAGACCGGCCATTTACACTTTGCCAAACCCTATCCGCCCTTTCCCTCTCATCTTCGTCTCCTTCACCTTCTGCAACATCGGCCGGCCATGGAGACTGGCCTTCTCCACGGCGATCTCCGGCCACACCCCACCTCTCCTCTTCTTCTCTTACCTTCTTCCTCATCTCAAACTCTACCCAAAAACAAAAAGAACCTCTGAAAACCTTCCCCTTCTTGAAACTCTGATCATCGGAGTTCACCGCCGATGACCAAATCTATGAAAAACCTTGCCAGCTTAACACCATAGCACCCTCAATACCTGATCTATCACCCCCCCCCCCCAACTTATTTTCCCTCGAATCTCCCTCCTCCATCTCGAATCTTCAAAAATAGGTCGTCGAAACCCTAACTCCGGCCGACCTAAAAATCCACCCTTCAACAAAACCTCTCCCTACAATATTTCCACAATTCAGGTGTTTCATCTCTTTCCACAATAAACCAATTCTCAAGTGTTTCGTTTGTTTTCCACAAGGTGCCATATAGGCCATCATAGTCATTATTCACAATTCTTTTGCCAAATTAAACTCTCATTTTACATCACTCATAGCTCAACAACAAACTTTGAATATCCAACAACAACATCAAGAATTTCACACAATTTGTCAATTTAACACGAAACAAACAACTTCACACATATTGGCGATTTCACAAGAATCAAAATTAGCCATACATACCTCGATTGAGCTTTCCTTAAGTTACTACAACACTCCAAAAACTCTAGCAATTCCAATCTACTATGAGACATAACAAAATTAAACACATATTAGAAAGATATTCATGAAACTAGCTCATTTGAGCATTTTATCAAATACTAGTTGTGCATCTTGATTTCAAATCCCCTTTTCAAGAATTACTTCATTCCCTAACCCTATCTTTACTTATTTATGTTCATCAATCTTCCCACAACTCTATTTGCACAAGCATGCATACATAACACTACCATACCAAGAATCATACCTCAATAATACATCTCACAACCTCAACAATACTAACATAACCTAGGTTAGGAACCCATGGCTCCCAATTACCCTCCCATGAGTTCTAATGTATGTATCTTACATAAATAATCACCATAGAGTAGTTGGAGATGATAGACATACCTCTTGTAGTAAGAATTTTAAGAATCTCCACTTGAGGTGTTCTTGAAGAATTCAAGAATTAGAAGGAAAATCTAAGGATTTTGAAGATTAATCCTTGTTAGTATAAGTGTTTAAGGGGTAGAAATTACTCAAAGAACTATAAAATCTTACCTTAGATCATAGGGATGAAGTTTGGGATGAAACCCTCTTGAGATAGCAAGTCATAACCCCAAAAATGAGTTTGGAACACTCTAGGCCGGTCTTTGGGGTATTAAAACTATCCAGGTGCGCGAAGTGTTGCCCAGGTGCGCGAAGTGTGCAAGCTTCGCGCATGACATCGCGCATTTTCCTGAGCATTCTGCCTAAGGTGCGCGAAGTGTGCGCGAAGTCCACTTCGCGCAGGACTTCGCGCATCTGACACCTGACGAGTAAAATGATCATAACTTTCTGTATACACCTCCGAATGACGAACGGTTTGTTGCGTTGGAAACTAGACTCAAAGGGCTTTAATTTGATAGGTTGATCCTCACACAACTCATTATATAACCGGAGATATGATCGTTCAAAGTGAGGTCTTGTGCGCACTCTTTTACAGATTTCGTCTAATATGCAATTTTCCATCTTGGATTAGGCTTAGGCCTCTCCTTAGACCCCAGATCACTTATAATAAGACTTATACCCTTATTAAACTATCTAATTAGTATCCATAATATTATGAATCCTTATTTGCACAAGAGATAAAACAATGTAGCCTAAATTAGCACGACGAAATCTTAAATAACTCGAAAAAGAATTTTCGGGGCCTTACATCCTCCCCCCTTAAGATCATTCGTCCTCGAATGAGGATTTGAGAATGAGTTGGCTTTGAAAGACATGCTATGTAAACTATCAAAATTTTGACTAACTCTTATATTCTAGAAAAATTTCGCCAGAGTTTCCTTTGTATTATGGACATATCCACCTGTCAGAGGGCCCCGAAACACATTACCAAACAACAATATACAAATGCAATATTTCTCACAACTGGTATACACTTTCTTACCTCAACGAATGCACATATTCTATCACATTGTTACAATTGCACAAAAACTAGTCACTTCAATGAATTCTTACCTTATTAAACCAATTTAACACCATGTACAGTCGACAAACCATTACCAATCTACACTTATTATTAGTTGTTTACTTAACACATGAATCTTTATAAGGCTCCCATTTATCAAGAAAGGTTTAAGTGACCCAAGGTAACAACACATACAACTCATTACCAAATGAAGGAAACTTGACTAACACTAAGAGGGAAACAACTTGGACAAGACAAAAGTTACTAGGAGTAGAAGGATCGCCTAATTTCTACTAAGCTTGATCAAACAAATGGGGGTACTTTTCTTTCATCTCTTTTTCTGCTTCCCATGTGGCCTCCTCAACTTGTTGACTTCGCCACAATACTTTAACGAGAGGCAACTTCCTTATTTCTCAACTTACGGACTTGCCTATCAAGAATGGCAACTGGAACTTCTTCATATGACAAATCTTCATTAACCTCTATAGCTTCGATTGGCATGATGGTGGATGGATCTCCAATCACTTTCTTCAACATGGACACATGGAATACCGGATGCACTGATGACATCTCGGGAGGCAACTCTAGCCTATAAGCAACTTGACCAATCCTTTGAACGATCCGATATGGCCCGACATACCTAGGACTCAATTTCCCTTTCTTTCCGAATCGCATGACTCCCTTCATAGGAGATACCCTCAAGAACACCCAATCATCGACTTGAAACTCCAAATCCCTTCGACGAACGTCCGCATAGGACTTTTGACGACTCTGTGCTGTTTTCATTCTCTCCTGAATAACCTTGACCTTTTTCCATAGCTTCGTACACCATATCTGGCCCTAGCAATTCCGCTTCACCTACTTCAAACCACCCGATTGGCGATCTACATCTTCTCCCGTACAATGCCTCAAACGGGGCCATTTGAATGCTAGCATGATAGCTGTTATTGTAAGCAAATTCTATCAGTGGCAAGTGTTCATCCCAATTACCTTTAAAATCTAAGACACAAGCCCGCAACATATCTTCAAGCGTCCGAATGGTCCGCTCGGCCTGACCGTCGGTCTGTGGATGGAAAGCTGTGCTGAGATTCACCTGAGTTCCCAAACCTTGCTGAAACTTCTTCCAAAAGTTAGCTGTGAACTGAGCCCCGCGATTTGAGATGATAGAAAGTGGAGTGCCATGAAGCCTTACTATCTCGTTGATGTACAATCTTGCATATTGCTCCGCAGTATCAGTGGACTTGACAGGAAGGAAGTGAGCTGATTTGGTGAGTCGATCCACTATCACCCATATTGAGTCAAACTTACGCTGAGTGCGAGGTAACCCCACCACGAAATCCATATTGATCATCTCCCATTTCCACCTTGGTATTTCTATAAGCTGAGTTAATCCTCCAGGCCGTTGATGCTCGGCCTTCACTTGTTGACAGTTCGGACATTTAGCTACAAAGCTTGCTACATCTCTTTTCATACCGTTCCACCAATAAATCTCCTTGAGATCGTGATACATTTTCGTTGAACCAGGGTGCACAGAATACCTGGAAGTATGAGCCCCTGCCATCACTCTTTCCCGAAGCTCGTCCACATCCGGAACACATAACCTATCTTGACACCGCAACACACCATCTTCGCTGCTGAGTACAAATGCTGAGGTCTTGTCATTCATGACTGCTTCCTTCACCCGAACCAATGCTGGATCCATGAACTGTTTTTCCTTGATTTCCGCGACCAATGATGATTCTGCTCCATTATGCACCAATACATTCCCCCCGTCTGACGCCAAAATACGAACCCCTAAACTGGCCAATTGGTAAACCTCCCGAGCCAGGAGCCTCTGATCCACACCCAAATGAGCCACACTACCCATGGATTTTCGACTAAGAGCGTCGGCTACCACATTTGCCTTCCCTGGATGGTACAATATGTTCATCTCATAGTCCTTGAGCAATTCTAACCACCGCCGCTGTCTCGGATTTAGCTCCTTCTGCTTGAACAAATACTGGAGGCCCTTGTGGTCTGAAAACACATCTACATGAACTCCATAAAGATAATACCGCCATATTTCAAAGCAGACACAACTGTCGCAAGCTCCAAATCATGTGTCGGGTAATTCTTCTCGTGATTTTTGAGTTATCTCAAAGCATACTCTATAACCTTTCCGTGCTGCATCAACACACACCCTAACCAACCATGGAGGCATAACTTTCACCTTAATACTTTACATCGATAGCGGAACATCCTTACTATATTCCTCATACATAAGACCTTCCACGAATTGAGTTCCACTATAATTTCCTTGATGTGGTTACGACCCCATGTGAACAATTGCTACTAACTCTTCATAATTCTTAACCCAAGGCATTTCTGCTGAATGAGTTTTCTCATATGACCTCCTATCTCAAATGAATAGCACTGGCTAACTTTGCACATATACCCCGAATAACACTAACTTGCACGGCATTGTATCGAATGTAAAGTAGCATTGTGCTCTAACTTTTCTTAACCAACCTCTTTCTCCCCATATGTGCATTATAGACTTTAAGAAACTGCACTACTTCCCTGTGAAATTTCCTACCATCCCTCATTACGGTTAAACACCTCTCAAAACGTATATCAACAACCTTTATATGCATATGACTTAGGAAGGGTCACTAGCCCGAGAAGGGTATTCTCTGAAACTTTAAATCCTCCTCAATACTTCAACAACAACTTTTGGTTTCACTCTTAAGTGTAAGGCTTAGTCCACTTGATTCTATCTCGGATGAGTAACTCGCCTTATTCCCCATGTTATAGTTACCAATAAAGTTCCCTGATATTGCCGCTTAAGAGTTATCATGCCAAACACGTCTAGTCTGTCACGAGTTTTCATCCTCTTTCAATCCATTCCGAACCTTTCATTCCCATCTTGTTTTGCGGATAGTGCATAATTAATAGCTTTATTTTTCCACACATTTGTCTGCCTCCTGTGAACTTGAAAAATCATTATGTCTTGTTTAATCATTTTACAGTACCACAACTTCACCAACGATAATCTCACTTCCCATTGTGTGTAGACATGAACTATCTCTAGACCCTTTAGTTGATATTCAATGTCACCCAAGTCGGTTGCATTGCGGTTAGTCCCTTATAACTTTTATTAACACTTGTTCCCTAAGTGGGTCCACCATTCTGGTGCAAAAATTATTTTAGATAACCATGACCATCTCAATTTAAAGGTTTTCTCCCCATTTCTTCTCACCTCATTCTTCCTAGTTAGTGAATAGCCACGCACTCTTCCATATAGTACGTGGTCCATTACCTTTGGTATTTCATCCGGCTCACCTCTTAACTCTTATTGGGATATATGTAGCAAAGAGTGTTTGTCTGAACATCATTCAACACTTATCTATTTGTAAGACTCTTTAGAGGCTCTCTATCAAGCCCCAATTACCATCTTGGGTTGTTGTGGCAACACATTTATTTCTCCCACTCGTTCTAGCTTTCTTAGTATCCCGAAACTTTGTTTAAATCACAAATCTATGATTAGCCCATTCCAAGTACTCACAATCTTTCACATTTGACATATGGTACTTCCTTGGGTTCCATTTCTCCTGACCATATGACAAGTAAAAGTCTCTTTACAAACATACTCTTATTTTCTAGAATCGTTGACCCTATCATTCACATTGCCATGCGTGAAGAATTTACATTCCTTAATCCCTTGGGATGCTAGTTGTCTATCATTAGCATATTCTTTCAGAGAGTCATGTTACCCATTATCTCTTTTCTAGACCACACCTGTCTTCACCAAAATATTCAAATATCATAGCTACATGGTCTCACTCTTATTTCATTGTATTTAAGTAGCCTCACAATGGCCCTCCCTCTCCCACATGGGGCGAATGTCCTGGATCTTCACACAAGTCTTGAGTGTAGAAACTTTAGCAACATATGCCTCATATATCTATCCCTCTTATATATACTCGACTATTAGGAAAATTTAAGTCACCATAGTATTGATCTCATAAGTTCCCTATTCCTATTCAGCCACGTAGGTATGGGATTCCAAGTCCCCACGCATATCCTTTATGAGTGTAACGCAACTTCGTACATTTCTGGGTCCTTATAACGTTCGTAAGTCAAGGGTCTTCTCACCTAGGGTCCAATTGAGTCTTATTTCATAACTTTTTACCTCATATGAGAGACTTACACCCTCCCCATTAATCTCTTAGTCATTATCTCATATATCACGTGCTTATATAACCAATATTCTTTCACACCTTACGATCAATTACATACTCCTCGCACTAACCACGTGTGCTACTCAAGCTTACATATCAATTATCAAATCAATGCCTCTTCGTGCGGGTAATCACTTTTAATCCTTTCCTCAAATAAAGTATACTTGTAGTACTATGTACTTATGCTATATATATTCATACAGTTTATTCAACAAGATACATGTGCAATCTCCATAACACCCATGTCTTTTCCCATTGGTCATGACATATGACAACACTACATGAAATAGACGAAAGAGCATTTAAACTTACATTGAATCTCAACGCACGGGTTACAAAACAATCTTATCGTCAAGCTTTATCGCACGATTTGGAGTGATGAAGAAGGGTAATATTCCTAAATGTCCGTGTAGCCCCCTACTTATATGATGTGGTCGACAACACACCTATAAGAAGGGCACTACTAGACACGGCTCCGAGACATCCTAGGACACTTTAAAACCTTAAGCTCTGATACCAAGTTTGTCACGCCCCAAATCGAGGGACATGACCGGCGCCTGACCGGGTTGCCCCAGTCAAGCGGACCTGGGTGCCTTTCATTCCCACGCGTTACCCCTGTGTTGACTGTTACTCATTAACCAAAATATCTTACCAACAATGACTGATTTCACAATGCATAAACATAACCATGTGATTTATTTACTAACAAGTTCATAATTTATATTTACAACGCCCCATACATATACATAGGCCACAATCCCACGGTTTACATGTCTACGGAGCCTCTAGGATACAAAAAGGGAAATACAATACTTGCCGGTAACAAGGCTCCGGCTATACCTTACAAAACCAAAATGGAATCTAAACCGAGTGGCATGAACCACACAAGGCCCCGAGGAAGAAAGGGGCTCACCAAAACGGGCAGTGGAAGGAGAAGGATACTACCGCCGATGAGCTGAAGTGCCTGCTACTGATCCACCTACAATCATGACACGAATGTAGCGCCCCCGGCAAAAGGGACGTGAGTACACTTGAATTGTACTGGTATGTATGGACAAACTTTGTCCCAAGTAAACTCAAGCCATTAAATTACATCAACAATTAATTAAGCCAGAGCCAACCATGTTTCCACATTTTCCTCATTTCAAATAATTCTCAACACAAAGCACTTTCTACAATTAACCACTTTAACAATAACCAATCAATCACGTAAAGCACAAGTAGTCAAACAAAGGGGCAATCAGTGCCCCACAGGTTGCAAACTCTCCCTGCTGTCTCCTTTCACAATTTCACATTATTGATTTATGTATCAATTTTCAATAGCGATTTCGATCGCTTTCCATCCTTATTGCCCCTGACCACACTTATTACCTCGGCCACCCTTATCACCCCAACCCACACCTTATTTCACCACGTCGCGGCGCGCGACACGACCCCGCCTTACAGTTGAAAACACAACAATTTCAAACAGCAGATAAGGTACTACACACAATTTCAACAAGTTCAAATAAGCAACTTACACATTGGTTCATATTCTCAATTTCTTCTCAATTCAATATCACAACCATGTTACAATATTTCCACAATTCAGGTGTTTCATCTCTTTCCACAATAAACCAATTCTCAAGTGTTTCGTTTGTTTTCCACAAGGTGCCATATAGGCCATCATAGTCATTATTCACAATTCTTTTGCCAAATTAAACTCTCATTTTACATCACTCATAGCTCAACAACAAACTTTGAATATCCAACAACAACATCAAGAATTTCACACAATTTGTCAATTTAACACGAAACAAACAACTTCACACATATTGGCGATTTCACAAGAATCAAAATTAGCCATACATACCTCGATTGAGCTTTCCTTAAGTTACTACAACACTCCAAAAACTCTAGCAATTCCAATCTACTATGAGACATAACAAAATTAAACACATATTAGAAAGATATTCATGAAACTAGCTCATTTGAGCATTTTATCAAATACTAGTTGTGCATCTTGATTTCAAATCCCCTTTTCAAGAATTACTTCATTCCCTAACCCTATCTTTACTTATTTATGTTCATCAATCTTCCCACAACTCTATTTGCACAAGCATGCATACATAACACTACCATACCAAGAATCATACCTCAATAATACATCTCACAACCTCAACAATACTAACATAACCTAGGTTAGGAACCCATGGCTCCCAATTACCCTCCCATGAGTTCTAATGTATGTATCTTACATAAATAATCACCATAGAGTAGTTGGAGATGATAGACATACCTCTTGTAGTAAGAATTTTAAGAATCTCCACTTGAGGTGTTCTTGAAGAATTCAAGAATTAGAAGGAAAATCTAAGGATTTTGAAGATTAATCCTTGTTAGTATAAGTGTTTAAGGGGTAGAAATTACTCAAAGAACTATAAAATCTTACCTTAGATCATAGGGATGAAGTTTGGGATGAAACCCTCTTGAGATAGCAAGTCATAACCCCAAAAATGAGTTTGGAACACTCTAGGCCGGTCTTTGGGGTATTAAAACTATCCAGGTGCGCGAAGTGTTGCCCAGGTGCGCGAAGTGTGCAAGCTTCGCGCATGACATCGCGCATTTTCCTGAGCATTCTGCCTAAGGTGCGCGAAGTGTGCGCGAAGTCCACTTCGCGCAGGACTTCGCGCATCTGACACCTGACGAGTAAAATGATCATAACTTTCTGTATACACCTCCGAATGACGAACGGTTTGTTGCGTTGGAAACTAGACTCAAAGGGCTTTAATTTGATAGGTTGATCCTCACACAACTCATTATATAACCGGAGATATGATCGTTCAAAGTGAGGTCTTGTGCGCACTCTTTTACAGATTTCGTCTAATATGCAATTTTCCATCTTGGATTAGGCTTAGGCCTCTCCTTAGACCCCAAATCACTTATAATAAGACTTATACCCTTATTAAACTATCTAATTAGTATCCATAATATTATGAATCCTTATTTGCACAAGAGATAAAACAATGTAGCCTAAATTAGCACGACGAAATCTTAAATAACTCGAAAAAGAATTTTCGGGGCCTTACACCTGTAGCCCATCTCAGGGGATATTGTAGCAAGAAGCGTGGTGCAAGAGGGAAAGATGAAATTTTAATGGCGTACTTAGTCAGAGTTTGAACGGTTCCACGCTGGAGTGGTATACACGTCAGGTTCACACTAGATGGTTCATATGGGGTGATCTAGCGCAATCATTTGCCTACCACTTCCAATACAACTTAGAGATAATACCAGACATGCTGTCGCTTACCAAAATGGAGAAGAAGCCCGGAGAAAGTTTTCGGGAGTACGGCTTTAGATGAAGGGAACAAGCGGCGCGAGTGGATCCGCCTATGAAGGAGACCGAAATGGTAGATTGTTTTCTTCAGGCTTTGGAGCCTACTTACTACGGCCATCTAGTGTCGGCTATTGGTAAGAATTTTAATGAAGTAGTGAAAATGGGGAGTTTCGTAGAAGAAGGGTTGAAAACCAACAAAATGATGAGCTTTTCTGCTATCAAGGCCACGAATCAGGCTATACAGACAGGGGACGGAGGATCTATTGGAAAGAAGAAAAAGGAAGAGGTTTCGATTGCAGAAAGTAAACCATTGACTCGAAGCCAAAGCATATACCATCACCCACCTCGCCCATACCAACCATACCCGCCAGCACCTTATAACCCACCTCCACCATATTATCCACCCACTACTCCACATTACCCCATTCCACAAGCCCAACCTTACCCATCACCCCCTCATGTATGGCGAGCCCAAGTCCCATAAAATGTATATCATACACAGAACATCTAACCTCCTTCCAGAGCCTACAAGAACCCAAATAGACCCAACTTCTGACCTGATCCAGAAATGAGAAACAGAGCTCAAATGAAGAAAACATTCACCCCATTGGGGGAGTCTTATACCAGCCTCTATCATCGTCTGAAAGAATTGGGGATGCTAAACCAGTTTGAAGCAAAACGGCCAAACCCACCTCCCAGATACATTGACCAGTCAGTCAGGTGTGAATACTGCTCCGGGGCACTAGGGCACGATACTGAAAAGTGTTGTCACTTGAAAAATGCTATACAGGAGCTCATTGACAGTAGGAGGATTGAGGTACAGGCTCCAGAGACTCCAAACATTACTCAGAATCCACTGCTGACTCGTCATGAGACACACATGATAGAGTTAGAACAAGAAGAGAGCAGCAGGAAGCCGTCCCAATCAGTAATGATGATAAAAGCCAATAATAAAGTGGAGAAAGAAGTTGAGAAAGAGAAAGCGACAACTGAAGTACCAGTGATAAAGCCGCCGGTGGTTAAAACTTTAAAAATTATGGTGCGAGGGGTTAAACCACTATTGACAGTAAAAGGAGCATGCATGGAACCAGTGATCATAGAGCCAGTAGTGCAAATGTCGTTGGTGGATACTAAAGATGTACCTTGGAATTACAACAAGGTTACAACAGTGTACAGGAGAAAAGAAGTTATAGGGGAGGTCAACGAAACACATGGCCTCACTCGTTCCGGGCAGTGCTTTGCCCCGGAAGAGTTAAGAAAAATGAAGGTGGTAAAGGAGAATCATGTGAAGAATCCGGTCTCTGAAGAAGAAGCAGAAGAATATCTGAAGAAGATAAAAACTCAATACTACTCGATAGTAGAACAGCTGAGAAAAACGCCTGCACAAATCTCATTGCTTTCATTGTTGATTCACTCAGAGGAGCACAGAAAGGCATTGTTGAAAATACTGAATGAAGCACATGTCCCCGAAAAGATCTCAGTCTGCCATCTTGAGAAGATTACCAACAAGATTTTTGAGTCGAACAAGATAACATTCTCGGACAATGAATTGCCTGTTGAAGGGACTGAACATAACAAGGCACTCTATCTTACCGTCAAAAGTGAGGAATCAGTGGTCACTCGAGTTTTAATAGGCAATGGGTCGAGTGCAAAAATTTGTCCACTTTTGACTCTCGGAAAGCTAAAAATTAATCCTGATAGAATTCGGCAGAATAGTGTGAGTGTTCGAGGGTTTAGCGGAGGAAGCAAAAATACTTTGGGAGATATCATTTTGGAGGTCACCATTGGGCCGGTAGACTTTACCATGGAATTTTAGGTGTTAGACGTCACTGTGTCCTATAATCTATTGCTGGGTCGGCCATGGATCCATGCGGCTAAGGCCATACCATCATCCCTACACCAAATGGTAAAGTTCAAATGGGAGCAGCAAGAAATTACTGTGCATGGAGAGGAAGACGTTTGCAATGCCATAATGCCCTTCGAGGAAGTAGATAGGGACAAGGGTCCCTGGGTGTACCAGGCGACAGACATTGTGATAGTGAATAAGATAGCAGAAGAAGAAAGCTTGCCAATCCCTACAGTGGCACCTGCCGCTGTGATGGTAGCCAAAGAGATGATCAAGAATGGATTTACACCGGGAAAAGGGCTAGGAATAGCCTTGCAAGGAATAACTCAACCTGTCCATCTACCGGTAAATAATGACACCTTTGGCTTGGGCTTCAAACCTACCCACACCGACATCCAGAAAGCCAAAAGAACCAAAAAGAAGAATTGGACCCTCCCTAAACCAGTCCCAAAATTGTCCGACACCTTCACCAAGCCTGGTACACAACGACATCTGACATCTGTTACGTCGAGGTATGTGGAGACTAGACCTGATGCGGAACTCGTGGCGAAGTTTGAAATGTTATTTGGGGACGTGAACATGGTGGAGATGGGCGAGGGTACCAGCAAGATAGACATTCGGTTCATGGGGTCTAGTGTTGCGCTCAATAATTGGGAAGCCACTCCTTTTCCAATCAGGAGGGAGTCTTGGTAGTTAGCTTTTGAAATATATCATCATTCCCCAAAAGCAATTTTATTTTGCAGTCCCCACCCCATCGAAATCAAAATGTACCCAGTCTTTGTTCATCTTTGAAATATCAATGAAATGCAGTTTCTTCTTCTTTCTTCATTTTTTGCCTTATTTTTATTTACTTTTCCTTTTCTTCCTTTTGTACAGTTCAATATGCGTTGATGCTGATGATATGTCATGCATGAAGGATTCCCGGTCCAGTTCTGACAATCGAATTATAATACAAGAAATTGAGAATGAAAGTGAGATAGAATATGATGATGAGGAAATACTGGAGGAAATAAGTAAAGACTTGAATCAATATGAGGAAAAACCCAAACCAAACTTGAGTGAGACAGAATCTTTCAATTTGGGGAGTGAGGATAATGTCCTGGAAACAAAAATCAGTGTACACTTAGAAGCCTCCCTCAAGGAGGAGTTAATAAAGTTGCTGCATGAATTCAAGGACATCTTTGCCTGGTCCTATGATGACATGCCCGGACTTAGTAATGATTTGGTGGTACATAAGTTGCCTATTTATCCTGAATGCCGGCCGGTAAAGAAAAAGATGAGAAAATTCAAAACGGACATCAGTGTGAAGATAAAAGAAGACGTGAATAAGCAGTTTGAGGCAAAAGTTATACGAGTTACTAAGTACCCCACCTGGTTAGCAAATGTTGTGCCAGTTCCAAAGAAAGATGGAAAAACCAGGGTGTGTGTTGATTAAAGAGACCTCTACAAGGCCAGTCCAAATGATGATTTCCCATTGCCAAACATCCACACACTAATCGATAATTGCGCCAAACATGAAATTGGATCTTTTGTAAATTGCTATGCGGGTTATCACCAGATCCTAATGGACGAAGAGGATGCGTAGAAAACAGCTTTTATTATGCCTTGGGGAACATACTGCTATAGAGTGATGCCGTTTGGGTTAAAGAATGCTAGAGCTACTTATATGAGGGCAATGACCACAATGTTCCATGATATGACGCATCGAGAAATTGAAGTGTATGTGGACGACATCATTATAATGTCCAAGAAGCAACATGATCATGTCAGGGATTTGAGGAAGTTTTTCCAAAGACTCCGAAGGTATAATCTGAAACTCAATCCTAAGAAATGCGCCTTTGGAGTACCCTCAGGGAAGCTATTGGGATTTATAGTGAGTCGGCGAGGTATTGAACTAGACCTGTCAAAGATCCAGGCCATCCAGAGTTTTCCTCTGCCGAAGAACAAGAAGGAAGTAATGAGCTTATTAGGAAGGCTAAATTATATTAGCCAGTTCATCGCTCAGTTGACATCAACATGTGAGCCTATTTTCAAGTTGTTAAAGAAGGATGCAGTAGTGAAATGGACCGATGAATGTGAGGAAGCCTTCGACAAAATCAAGGAATATTTGGCAAATCCTCCAGTGTTAGTTCCTCCGGAGCCGAGAAGACCTTTGATCTTATATCTGACAGTGCTTGATAATTCTTTTGGCTGTGTACTGGGACAGCATGATGAGACGGGCAAGAAAGAGCAGGCTATATATTACCTTAGTAAGAAATTCACATCATACGAGGTAAAATATACCCAGTTAGAAAGAACATGTTGTGCATTGACTTGGGTGGCTTAGAAATTGAAGCACTATCTATCGGCATACACCACATATCTGATATCATGGTTAGATCCTCTGAAGTATATATTCCAGGAGCCCATGCCTACGGGAAGACTTGCTAAATGGCAGATTCTGCTCACAGAATTTGACATCATTTATGTAACACGTACGGCGATGAAGGCGCAAGAAGTGGCAGATCACTTGGCAGAAAATCCAGTGGATGATGAATATGAGCCACTAAAGACATACTTTCCAGATGAGGAGGCAATGAATGTCGAAGAAATAGAACGAGGTGATAAGCCAGGATGGAAGATGTACTTCGACGGAGCCGTCAACAGTAAAGGAGTTGGTATTGGAGCAGTTCTTATTTCAGAAATGGGTCAACACTATCCCGTTACCGCTTAGCTTCGATTTTTCTGTACCAACAATATGGCTGAATATGAGGCGTGTATATTGGGATTGAGGATGGCAATAGATATGGGTGTTCAAGAGATTTTGGTCATGGGTGACTCGGATCTTTTGATACATCAAATTCAGGGAGAATGGGAGACAAGATATTTGAAATTGATACCTTATCGGCATTGTCTACATAAGTTGTCCCAAAGATTCAAATCCATAGAGTTGAAACATATCCCAAGAATGCACAATGAAGTTGCAGATGCTCTGTCCACACTATCCTCTATGTTGCATCATCCGGACAAGGACTATATAGATACACTTCAGATACAGGTGTATGATCAGAATGCTTACTGTTTTGCTGTGGAAGGAGAATTAGATGGAGAACCGTGGTATCATGACATCAAGGAATACTTGAAGACAGGAAAATACCCAGAGCAAGCCACCGGAGATCAGAAGAGAGCTATAAGACGCTTAGCAAATGGCTTCTTCCTCAGTGGAGGAATTATATATAAAAGAACACCAGACTTGGGTTTGCTGAGATGTGTGGATATGCAACAAGCTGATAAGATTATGACCAAGGTGCACGCTAGAGCTTGTGGACCTCATATGAGCGGGTATATCTTAGCAAAGAAGATTCTGAGAACCGGGTACTATTGGCTCACCATGGAGCGGGACTGTATCAGGTATGTGAGGAAATGCCGCCAATGCCAAGTGCATGGAGATTTAATCCACTCCTCATCTTATGAATTGCATACGATGCCTGCACCCTGGCCATTTGTTGGTTGGGGCATGGATGTTATCGGACCAATAGAGCCTGCATCTTCTAATGGACATAGATTCATTTTATTCGGGATTGACTACTTTACTAAGTGGGTGGAGGCAAAGACATTCAAGGCGGTGACGAAGAAAGCTGTGGTGGATTTTGTGCATGAATATATTATATGCCGATTTGGAATTCCCAAAGTCATTATCACAGATAACGGGGCCAATCTGAACAGTCACCTCATGGCGGAAGCGTGCCAGAGATTCAAGATCATACATCGTAACTCTACACCTTACAGGCCAAAGGAAAATGGGGCAGTAGAAGCTGCAAACAAGAATATAAAGAAGATCCTTAGGAAAATGGTGGAGGAGTCTAGAGAATGGCACGAGAAGCTGCCTTTCGCTCTTATGGGTTATCGCACAACAATGCACACTTCTATCGGCGCCACACCCTACTCATTGGTGTATGGGACAGAGGCTGTTATACCTACAAAAATTGAGATACCGTCATTACGAATCATAGCTGAAGCTGGGATAGATGACGAGGAATGGGTAAAGGCCCGACTGGAACAATTAAGTCTGATTGACGAGAAGAGGTTGGCAGCAATTTGCCATGGGCAATTGTATCAACAAAGAATGGCCAGAGCATATAATAAGAAGGTGCGTCCTGGGAAGTTTGAAGTTGGACAACTTGTATTGAGGCGCATCTTACCACATTAAGCTGAAGCAAAGGGAAAATTCGCGCCAAACTGGCAAGGGCATTTATGGTATCACGGGTGTTGTCTAATGTGGCATTATATTTGACAGACATTAAAGGGAAATGCGTAGAGACTGCTATCAATTCAGATGCAGTCAAAAGATACTATGTATGATTCCTTTTTAATTGTATGATTGTATTGTGTTGTGATTTTGGAATTGAAATGATGAAGGCATTTTATTCTCTATCCAAACACTTTATCCATTGACATCCCCTTTGAGCCATGTTTGATATATTCTTTCATACCACCCCTCTCTCGGAATTGCTTATGACACAAAATGAAAAGTAGTAAATAAAAAAAAGAAAAAAAAAGAAAAAAAAGAGAGAGAGAAAAAGCAAAATGCAAGCAAAAAGAAAAAGACAAAGAAATCGGGAAAAAGTTAAAAGAAACTCATGAATTTATGGCGTAGTCTGAACTACGTCTGACTTGATCCCGAAAGGGTACGTAGGCAGCCTCACTGAGGTGCAGTCACAATAAAGAAAAATCCAAAAATCCCCCACATATTGAAACTGGGGCAGAAGTTATGTTTTATGTTTCCGAGAGTTGTAAATATTTTTTAAACCCTCGTAAGTTTTGAGCCTTTTATACCTTTCTTTCTTAACCCATCCAAAAGCCACGTTACAGTCCAAAGAAAGACCTTCTAATCAATTTCAAGAAAATAACAAATGTAATGAGAATAAAGGAAGATCGGTACATTGGACAACATCAGTGGTGCAGAAAAACAAAAGACAAAAAGGGAAAATGAAATAAAGTAAAAAAAATGAATGAGAGAGTCTCATCGGTGAAAACCTTAACCGGCACTGTGAGGTGACTGTGAGATTGAGCGAAATAAAAATGAGAGAGTCTTGTCAGTGAAAACCTTTACCGGCACTGCAATACGACTGTGAGGATGATAGAGAATAAATGAGAGAGTCTTATCGGTGAAAACATTTCACGGCACCATAAGGCGATTGCAAGGATTGATTATGAAATAAAAAGAAGAAAAAAAAGGGGCGACAAAAAATAGGATCGGTTAAGGTTGTAAGCAATTTGGAGTCAGAATAATAGATTGGATGAACTGGGTCAGAGTTTAAATACATGGCATGGTCAATGGAATCAGCCAACATACCCAGATAAGTTCTATCACTTCTCCAAAATACCCTTACCCTTTCTCTGCATTTCATTGTTTGTCCTTTGAAAGCTAACTACCAGCTTCTGATGATAAGAGTTGAAATAACACTAGATCAGAAAAGAAAGAAAAGAAAGAGTTGAAAAGAAATAAAGGAGTTGGGGGAACCGAGCCAAAAGAAAAGAAAAAAAAAGGTGAAAAATAAGAAAATACAAAAAGAGCTTGCAAAAGATAGTCAACTGAAAGACCGCACAGCGGAAGAGAAGCAAAAAGAGGAAAAACAATAAAAGGCAGGAGCGACAGATGCCAGTTGCCAGCAGCTTATAACTAATAAGATTTTGTTTTGTTTAGACAGGAATAAATCGTCACTAATCACTTTAAAGTGAATGTGACCAATGTGGAAAGACAGATAACATTAAAAATAAAGTTCAGCAAAATATGGAGGAATCCATGGATGAGAAACATTCAATCAAGAAAATACAAAAACAACAAGGAGGTATCATCTTCTAAATTCACAACCCAGTTATCAAACTGAGGGAATATTTTCTGCATTTGCATTTCATGCATCAGGCGCCCACCTGGATAACAAGGGAATACTTTTCTGCATTCGCATTTCATGCATCAGGCGCCCTCCTGGATAATAAGGGAATACTTCTCTACATTTGCATTTCATGCATCAGGCGCACACCTGGATAACAAGGGAATACTTCTCTGCATTTGCATTTCATGCATTAGGCGCCTACCTGGATAACAAGGGAATACTCTTCTGCATTTGCATTTCATGCATCAGGCGCCCACCTGAATAACAAGGGATTACTTTTCTGCATTTGCATTTCATGCATCAGGCGCCCACCTGGATACAAGGGAATACTTCTCTGCATTTGCATTTCATGCATCAGGCGCCCACCTGGATAACAAGGGAATACTTCTCTGCATTTGCATTTCGTGCATCAGGTGCCCACCTGGATAACAAGGGAATACTTTTCTGCATTCGCATTTCATGAAATTTTAAATTTTGTTCAGGCGCCCACCTTGATAACAAGGGAATACATTTCTGCAATTTTAGTTTCTGTTCAGCGCCCATCTGGATAACAAGGGAATACATTTCTGCAATTTTTAATTTCTGTTCAGGCGCCCACCTGTATAACAAGGGAATACTTTTCTGTAATTTTAATTTATGCAATTTTGGTTCGTGCTAGCTGACATAAGTAACACCGTAACATGAAGAGCCCATACTGGGGCAGAAAGAAGAGTTTGTTGTTTTTGTTGTGTTTTGAGCAGGTATCAGTTTGAAGGCAAGAACTACCATCGAAAAATGAAAAAAAAGGGAAGCAAGAAAAAGAAAATCAACAAAAAAGAAAGTCAGCCGCACTAAAAATCAAGGAAAAAGAGACAAAGAAGAATAAAGAGACAAGAAGATAGATAGGAGCAATTGTAACTCGTAGAATTATAGCTTAGAATGGCTTCTTCGTTTTACATTTTACCCCCCCTGGTGTAATAAGGAGTAGGTCAGCAAGTCTCAACAATGTCAATGCAACAGTAAGTCTGGTAGTGTTAACTGCCAGACCTTCCCGAACTACACTGACCTGATTCCTGTTTAGCCCAGGATATGTAGGCAACCTCTAAAGCGAGGTGCGGTCAAAAGGTTTTCAAAAATGCTTTTACGGAATGTGCCAATGTGCAAAAATCTCTCATTACTGCTCACTTGTCTTTGCACTGAAACTCTTCGTGTTCCCGAGCAAAGAGGGGCAGCTGTGAGCACGTGATTTTTGCACTAGGCAATAAAATTCTAAAATTTAAAATAAAAAATATTTCTGAGTGTAATTGCATGTCTTGTTTGAAATTAGATACATTTTGTGTGTTTGAATAATTAGAAATTAGAAAATGAAAAAAAAATAGGTGAAATACTTGTATTTTTGAATTAATTAGTTCAAGGAAAAATCAACAAAAAAACCATTAATAGCGGAAATTAAGGTAAAAATAGTAGAAAATTGCCAAAAAATTCCAGGAAATTAGTGAAGATAGGAAATTAAGTAATTCAAATAATACAAAAAGGAAAAAATGAAAATACAAAAAGAAATTGTCATAAAATAATTAAAATACTAAGAAAATACAAAAATATAATAAGATTGGGCCAATTTAATTCTGAAGTAGTGGCCCAAATATATTGGCCCAAAGGACCGGTCCGTCCGATCCAAAGCAGGCAAATCTCAGCCGTCTATCCACGCAAATCCAACGGCTGAGAAATTAAGGGATTATTAATTAGTTAATTAATTTCTGAGATTTAATCTCAGCCGTCCAGGCGTATAGATCCAACGGAGGAGGGCATTAGTCTCACTTAAGTCAAGACGTTGTCGTTTTTCAACGATCAATCTTGGCCATTGATCATTGATGATCCAACAGCCAAGAGATCATCAAAGGCCCCGAGTATATAAAGCCCATGTCTCTATTGAGACCGGCCATTTACACTTTGCCAAACCCTAGCCGCCCTTTCCCTCTCCTCTTCATCTCCTTCACCCTCTGCAACATCGGCCGGCCATGGAGACTGGCCTTCTCCACGGTGGTCTCCAGTCACACCTCACCTCTCCTCTTCTTCTCTTATCTTCTTCCTCATCTCAAACTCTACCCAAAAACCAAAAGAATCTCTCAAAACCTTCCCCTTCTTGAAACTCCGGTCATCGGAGTTCACCGCCGATGACCAAATCTATGAAAAACCTTCCCAGATTAACACCATAGCACCCTCAATACCTGATCTATCACCCCCCATACTTAGTTTCCCTCGAATCTCCCTCCTCCGTCTAGAATCTTCAAAAATAGGTCGCTGGAACCCTAACTCCAGCCGAGCTAAAAAACCACCCTTCAACAAAACCTCTCCCTCTTGATACCCCAAACCCATTTCTACCGTTGAAACAATAAAAAGACTTCATCTTGAAGTCTAAAAAGAAAATCATAAAAGAAATAAAGAAAAAGAAAAGAAAACTGGGAAAGAGAAAAGAAGAAAAAAGAAAAGGGAATAGGAAGCTCAGGGGACAGTCCCTGCGAGCTAAGTACCTTCTCCCCTATTTGCTTTCTTTACTTGCTTTCTTTGTTATTTTTCTTGTTATCTTCTGTGTGTTCCGCATGCTTTTGATAAGTTAGTCGCATGAACTAGGGTTTTTCTTAGTCTTTAAAGATTTTTAGTTTTTCTTTGTTTTTCTGTTTAAAAGATTTATTCTTCTTTATCTTGTCTATCTTCGTATGTTATTTCTTGTTATATTAGACTGCATGTTTAAGATTAGGGTTTGTTCTTTGAGAAATCTCATTCATTTGTTCTGATTTTTTCTCATCTTTTATATCTTTCATCACTCGTATGTTTAGATTAGGGACTTTCTCTGTTTGTTCTCCATGTCTACTCTGTTTAAGGGTAACTGTTAGAACTTTTTTGTTTAAGTTTGGTTGTTCTTTGATCTTGGCAAACCATGTTCTCTTCTTTTACTGTTTTATTGGTTTTTACTTATGTGTATTTATCTCTAGAACATCTTAAGTATGATTTGGGATTTTTCAGTGGTTCCTTAAGTATAATGAAGTTTTGAACATGCTTGTGTAATGATTAATTGACACTATGTTATGAAATTTAAGTTTGTAAGTCTATTGATTGAGATTCAACAATACTCAACCCTTTTCTCTGAATTTTGATTAATTGATGAACAAATTTGATTTCATTGGCTGTTTGTGCAATTATTTGTGAAACTGGCTATGTTTGTAATAGCCTTGTGTTAAATGAACACTGTTAATACCTATCATGCCTAGATGAATTGGTTATAGCTGCAATAGTATTAAGACTTATAAGTGGTTGAAATTGAAACATTTGTTAATAGGCTAAAACTGAAAATCACAAAAAATACGCTATAAATTAAATAAGTGACCAAGAGTGGTCAATTTTGCAATTGACCTACTCTGTTAGGTCTCACACACTAGCTAACACTTAAATAGGCCACTAGTGTAATAAATTTATTTAAGTCTGAAAGACTAAGACTTACCAAGGACCAACATGACACACTAATCATTAGTGGCTAGACCTGCAAAGGTCCCAGCCAGGTCTGTAGTGGGCCTCAATTGCAAAGCAAAGCCCAATCTTGGAACTGGCTAAGTCTCAAATAGTTAAATAGAATAATAAACAGGCTAGTCCTGCAAATCAGTTTTAATTAACAGAAAATGAAACAAAAACTGGTTAAAATTGAAATAATTCTCAAGTCTGATATGGTCAGTCCTTTAATATTGATGCAAAGGCTGGCCATTAGTTAAATAAGAGCTGAAGCTCTGAAAACTTGACCTAGGTAGGTCGGGTAATTTAGCAATGCCTTTAAGGGCATATAAGGAACATAAAATGGCAAAAAGGTAGATTTAATAGAGCCTATATGGATATATAAGACCTTTGTGCTACTGATTTCTACAATTCTGTAGAGATTTAAGGGCATAATGGTCTTAAGAAAAAGGTAATTCAGAAAAAAACAATAACAAGTAGGGGTACCTTAGTAAAAACCCCAAAATGGAATAAAAAAGAACCTTCCAGCACATGCTGGAAGGGATCTTGTAACAGATTTTGGGTGTAAAGTGTAAGATTTGGTAAATTAAGAGGGGAGGGAAATGGGATTATTCTCTATCTTCCCCCCCCCCCCAAAACATTCACCTCTCTTCACCTATAAATACCCCTTTCTAAGACTAGTTTAGGGGCTGGTTTTTCAATAGAAAATTCAGAGAAAAATATAGATATATAGAGTAAAATAGGCTGGATTTTCAGAGAACTATACACTAAAATAGAAAATAGTTTTCTCTGGTTTTCGAAGTTGAAATTGCTGTTTGGAGTTGTTTGGAATTTCTGCTCATCTTTGCTGGGTTTTCTATTGCTGATTGCTGTATTATTTTGCTCATCTGGAACTCAATTCTTCACTGTTGCATCTGCCTGTCGAGTCTATTGTTGTGCCTATTTTCATCTCCACTTAGAACTCATTGATTTATTCTGCTGAATTAGGTACACACTTGTTCAAAGGCTATGTAATAAAGAAGCTATGATGAAATAAAGTTCAAGTTTTAAAATCTCTGATTATCTCCTGCATTTCTGTTTTAAAATTAGCTGTCTAGTATTGATTTAGATCTATAATTTGTTAGTGTAATATTGTATGTATAAGCGAAAACTCGAACAAAAACAATGTAATAGATAGTGAATTGTGGTAGTATAGTCGCAGCAGTAGATCATTTAGTTAAATAGGTAAAAATCCTAAAACAAGGCAAAATAACCTTTACATGAATCGATAACAGCAAATTCATAGTAGTAACACCAATCATGCTCACGTAGTTAGTCGGATCTAGAGATCGATATCTCGATTTGGATAAGTTTAAAAGACAAAACAACCAGATGAACTAATAACTCGACTGAAACTGACTTCGTGATATCAAACAAGCTAGATTCATAGTAAAACTAGTAGTATAACTGTGTACCTGTGAATGACTCATTTTAGCTTGAGATAATCTGAATACTATATGTAAGTAGTTGAACTGTTTAGTTTAATCATGCTTTATACATAGTTAAATCACTTCTAAATCTCTTAGCTAATAGGTAACTCGGATATTAGTGTAAATTCGTTATTAGGAAACAAAAGTGAAAGCAGTCTTTAATTCAATTCTCATGTACATTGGATAGTTATGATCTAAAGTTAACATTGATAATTTGTATATCGATTTTCTCCTTTGATAAATAAAGTGCAATTTCAATTCATTCTTAATTCCATATGTTTGTTTTGTTATAAGTTCTTCGTTTCTGTTTTCATTATTATTGCTTCAATCTGGTCTGGGCCTGATGTACGATGTGGGCCTGGACTGTATTCAAAAATTCACTGGGCTATTGAACAAAGGCCCAAATCCGATCTGGGTCACTGAGACCCAGATGTATGTAATAACTCGTTAAGTATAGATCCAGAAGTCCAGGCACAATACCAATGGAAATAACAACGGCCTGGACTCAATTCTGGAATTATAGTTGATTATAAAATGACTAAGGGAAAAATAAAAAATAGAAAATATAGTATATACATATTAGGATTGGACTATAAAATTAAATTGGGATGAGCCTCACACAATAATAAAACGTGGCCCCTTTAGCAATTAATAAAATATATAATAGACTCGGGAAGGCTAATAGCGAATTCCATAGCATTTCCCAAACGATTTAAAAGTCGTTAGATGTTATTTAGGCACGATTTAATATAATTTCTCTAATACGAGTGTGCACTTGGTGCGACTCAAATCCCAAATCCCGGCGAAGCCGAAATGTATTAAAAGTCATAGGGATACATATTTCTAAAAGTATATAACAAGTCATATAAAATTGAGAACGACGGTTGAGCGACCGTGCTAAAACCACGTAATCTGGGAATGCCTAACACCTTCTAATGGGTTAACAAAATTCCTTATCCGGGTTTCTGTTTCGCGGACTGTAATACAGAGTCAACTTCCTCGGATTCGGGATTAATCGGTGACTTGGGACACCATTATCTTCCCTAGTGGCGACTCTGATAACTAAATAAAAATCCCAGACCGATTGTCCTTTATTTGGAAAAACTACTTCCTCTTTGTTATTATATCCTTCTCGGGTATTTGAACATTGAGGTATACCCAACGTACCGTTTTCAAAAGGATCGGTAAAAAAGGGTAGTAAAAAGGGAGGTGTGACAAAAGCTACTAGGGTTCATTGTAACTTAGCGAGCAATAGAACTGGATCCATCAAAGGTTAAAGCCATTCAAGAATTGCCACCGCCAAAGAACAAGAAGGACGTGATGAGTTTCTTGGGGAATCTCAACTACATCAGTCGATTCATAGCAAAATCTACTGTCATCTGTGAGCCGATCTTTAAGATGTTGAAGAAGGATGCCACTACCAAATGGACTGATGATTGTCAAAAAGCCTTTGACAGAATCAAGAAGTACCATTCGACACCACCAGTTTTGGTTCCGCCTGAACCTGGTATCCTCCTACTACTCTACCTTGCAGTATTGGATGGAGCGCTCTATTGTGTTTTAGGGCAACATGATGAAACGGGGAGGAATGAACATCTTATCTGCTATCTTAGCAAGAAGTTCACCCTGTACGAAGCTCGATATTCTCTGTTAGAATATACCTATTATGCTCTGACTTGGGTAGCTCAGAAATTGAGGCATTATTTTTGTGCATACACTACATGCCTCATATCGAGAATGGATCCAGTAAAGTACATCTTTCAATAACCCATGCCCACTGGTAAGCTAGCCAAGTGGTAAATCCTACTGAGTGAATTCAACATTATATATGTGACTCATAATGTAATCAAATGATAGGCTTTGGTAGATCATCTTGCTGAAAATCTCGTGGACGAAGGATACGAACCCCTAAAGACGTATTTTCCTAATGATGAGGTATCCTTCATTGGAGATGATATCAAAAAATCCTATGACAGTTTTATAATGTTTATTGATGGAGCAGCAAACATCAAAGTAATTGGCATAGGAGTAGTCCTAGTATCAGAAACCGATCAGCATTATCCGGTATATGCCAAGCTCAAGTTACCGTGCACCAACAACATGGCAAAGTACGAAGCATGCATCTTAGGGCTCAAGCTAGCCATTGACATGAACATTCAGGAGTTGCTAATGATTAGGGTTTCAGACTTGCTTATACATTAGGTCTGAGAAGAATGGATAACCAATAACTCCAACATACTCCTTTATCAGCATCATGTACAGGAGTTGAGGAAGAGATTTACTAAGACAGAGTTTTAGCATGTTCACGGAATCTAAAATGAGTTTGTCGATGCATTGCTACCCTATTATCCATGATACAAGATCCAAAGACAAATTTCATTTATCCTATCCTTGTATAGATCTATGACCAGCAAGTCTACTGTGCTCATGTCAAAGAAAAAACAGATGGAAAACCTTGGTTTCATGATATCTAGGAATATATGGCAAAAGGTGAATACCCAGAACTTGCAAACACCACTCAGAAGCACACACTTCAAAGGTTGTCAAACCATTTCTTTCATAGCGGAGGAATTATGTATAGGTGGACTCCTAATTTGGGGTTACTAAGGTGTGTCGACGCAAGGGAAGCATCCAAACTGCTAGAAGAAATCCATGCTGGGACTTGCAGTCCATATATGAATGTCTTTGTCTTAGCCAAGAAGATACACCGAGCTGGTTATTTTTGGTTAAATATAGAAATGAATTGCATCCATTATGTCCGAAAGTGCCACCGCTGTCAGATACATGCAGATATGACAAAGGAGCCTCCAAACGAGCTTAGTGCAACAAGCTCACCATCGTCGTTCGCCGCGTGGGGAAAGGATGTTATTGGACCAATCAAACCTGCCGCATCAAATGGGCACATGTTCATCCTAGTGGTAATTGATTATTTCACCAAATGGGTTAAATTAGCATCATATATGGCAGTGACTAAGAAAGTCCTGGCAGACTTTGTTTGCGATCGTGTTATTTGCCGGTTCGGCATTCTAGAATCAATCATTACTGATAATGGTTCCAACCTCAACAGTTACTTGATGAAATCTATGTGTGAAACCTTCAGTTCAACACTTTCTGCGCTTTGACATACTTCAAATTTAATACTTTTATACATATCAAGAACACCCAAATCCGAGCTCAAATACTCTCTCAAATCCAAATTTATAATTTTAAAAACTCAAGCACCAATTCTTCAATTTTTAGCAAAATTTTCATGAAATTCAAGGTTGATTCTACAATTAAATCATGTTTTTAAATCATAGGACTCACCCAATAAATCCCAGACGAAACCCTCTTTAATTTCTCCCATATAGCTCTTGAAATGATCAACAATGGTGGAAAATGAGACTTGGCTCGCGAGGAAATATTATTACAAACCTTTTGCTCGCGGAGGGCTCTCTCGCGTTCGCGATGAACACTTTTCCCTCATATCAAAATAAGCATTCGCGAACACAGTGCCCATCCTGCGAATGTCAAGCTTCACCTACCTCCACTACGCGAACGCGTCTTCTTAACAGCGAATGCAAAGAACAAAATGAGTGGGACCTCAGATCACTCTACCTGAACACAGAATACTCCCCGCGAATGCGAACCACAGAACTCTCACCCTCCGTGAACGCGAGGGACCATATGCAAATACGATGCACAAACGCTGGCCTGCCAATGTTCTACTATCTGAACTCGACACCAGCATCGTGAACGCGAAGGACAACTTAGGCATGCACAGCTGCAGTTTTCTGCAAATTTCCAAGCCTAAAATTTTCCGTTTAGCCCTGTAAACTCAACCCAAAGCCCTCGGGACCTCAACCAAAAGTGCCAACCATCCAAAAACATCACCCAAAATCGTTCCAATCATCAAAACACATCAAACTATACCAAAACCATCAATTCCCATCGAATCCAAGCCTAAGTTCTTATGAAACTTCTGAAACACGCATTCGATCAAAAACTGAACCAAATCACCTCCGAATAACCTGAAATTTTACACACACATCCCAAATAACCTAACGAAGCTACTACAACTCTTGGAATTCCATTACGACCCTCGATTCAAAATCTCACCTACCAATCGGAAATCGACGAAAAACTAACTTCACTAAAACAAGCTAATTTCTACACCGGATCTCCTAAACCACTTCGAATCACACTCCTAAGTCAAAAATCATCCCCTAAAGCTAACCGAATCATCGAAAATCACATCTGAGCCCTCTAACTCATAAGTCAACATCCAGTTGACTTTTCCAAACCAAACCTTCCTTAAAGAGACAAAGTGTCTTATTGCCTATCCAAACCAATCCAAATTGCC
Organism: Nicotiana noctiflora; assembly: GCA_032618575.1. Taxonomy (NCBI): domain Eukaryota; kingdom Viridiplantae; phylum Streptophyta; class Magnoliopsida; order Solanales; family Solanaceae; genus Nicotiana; species Nicotiana noctiflora. Next base: position 422,397 of record JASVEL010005843.1, read on the forward strand.
CCAATCACACAAAATACAGATAATAAAACATGAAGAAGCATAAAATGGGGAAAACGGGATGGTAACTCATGAGACAACGTGCCGGGTCATCACAAGTAATTGCTAGGACTAACCTCGATAAGGTAGTGTCGAGTCTATTGCAGGGCATTTTTAATATAACTTGTATACAGTTTATAATAAATCAAAAAGGAAGTACGAAACCGATGGAATAGTAATTTGCTACAAAAATAAAATGGAACTCAATTATATTGCCCGTACTCAACTTTAACCAATATTAAGAGAGTTACAATGCTACAAAATAAAATCACGGTAGAAAAAGAGTACATAAACAACAAAATGATGTGGTGCGCATCCCGATCCCACCTTATATTCACTAATAGTCTGAACATTCACCCTTATTAGTCTTGTTGCACCGTACAACCCGATTCCACCAGTCCAACCTTATTGATCCTCAGTATATCACCTTTATTCCTCTTGTTGTAGCATGAAACTCAATCCCACATGTTCATCCTTTTTACTCCTATTGCGGCGTGCAACCCGATCACACCAAACAATCACATTTCACCCTTATTCCTCCTCAATATACCACCCTTATTCTTCTTGTTACGGCATGCAACCCGATCCCATCATATTTGTATAAATCATACAATAAGAACAGGTATTTCATAAAATATGTCAAACCGTCCACAACATTTATGCCTCAAACCAACACAAATAGAAATCTATACAATTATGAAACTTCATCAATTAATACTACATAGCGAGCCCAACCAAAATGTACCATGAAACAACAATAAAAAACTGAAACACATAATATGATACAATGAACTACGAAACAATTAATACCTTCAATAAAGAAAACAACATTTAACAGGAAGCAGCTAAATATGGGAGCACCAATAAGCATGTAGTGGTAAAGGTAGGAAAACAATATATTAAGAACAGGGAGAGGAACAGGCTAAATAGATAATTTTGAAGCGCATAGGTACTCATCACCACACCTATACGCCACACACATGGAATTTCACATAGCAAATAAGTCAGGGATCGATAATCCCTCAAGTCAAAGTTAGACCAAACACTTACCTCAATCCAACGGACAACTCAAAACTCAATTGATGCTTTTCCTTTAGATTCCTCCTCAAATCCACTCGTATCTAGTCATAATTAACATAATAATATCAATTATCGTTAAATAAATCAATTCTAATGCATAATTTGAAGTTTTCAAACATTCTCCCCAAAAGGTCAAAAATCTACATTGGGCCCGCTTAGTCAGAACCCGAAATTCAGACAAAAACTCGATTACCCATTCACCCCCAAGCCCCAATATACAATTGGTTTTTGAATCCCACCTTAATTTGAGTCTGAAATACCCAAATTTTAAAATTCCTAAGTTCTACCAAAATATCCCCAATTCTACCATGAAAAAACCCTATCTTCTAGGATGAAATCTTGTGAAAAGAAGAAAAATATTGAAAGAAATGAGTTAAGAACAAATTACATATGATTTGCATAAGAACTAGCCTTTTGAGAATTGCCTCTTGAAATTTAGGTTTTGAAAAATGGGAAAATGAAAGAAAAAACGTGTCTAAGTCCAAATATATCAGCTGCGGATGTCGCATTTGCGACCTGAGCTTTGCAATTGTGAAGCACGCAAATGTGAGAAGCCTCACACCTTTGCTGCCTTCGCAATGGCGAAGGAATGTTTGCAATTGCAAGCATGAACCTCTGCAAATGCAACAAAATGATTGCATTTGCAATCACTGCCCCATCCAACCTTCCTACGCAAATGAGAAGAAGTGTTCGCAAATGTGAGAACTGCTAGCCTAGCCTTCCTTCACAAATATGATGAAGGCCTCGCAAATGTGGGACCTGTGAAGTTCACAATTGCGATGCTTGATCTCGCATTTGCGAGATTCGAAGGCCTGCAACAGGTTTAGCTATACCAGTAGAATTTTTGAAGTTCCAAAGCACCCCGAAGCCTACCTGAAACTCACCCGAGCCCTCAGGGATCCAAAACAAACATGTACACATGTCTTAAAAGATCACACGTACTTGCTCGCTCGATCAAATCGCTAAAATAACACCTAGAACTACGTATTTCGCACCAACTTCCATGAAATTTTCAAGAAAGTTACAAAACTTCTGTTTTCTCAAACAAGGGTCTGAATCACGTCAAATAAACACTGATTTCTATCAAATTTCACAAATAAAGTATAAATATCATAACGTGCCTGTACCGGGCTCCCGAACGACAATACGGACCCGTATAAAAAAGATCAATTATTAACCAAATTCTTAAAACCTTTATAATTTTCAATTGTACAATTTTTCATTAAAAGTACATTTTTCTGGCTTAGGACCTCGGAATTGGATTCCGAGTATATGTCCAAGTCCCATATTTTACTACAGACCTACTGGGACTGTCCAAATAGGGGTCTGAGTCATTTATCAAAAATTTTGATTGAAGTCAACCAAAATCACCTTTTTAGGCCAAAAAATTATTATTTTCTCAAATGTTTTCACATAAAAGCTTTTCAGAAATACGTCCGGACAGGCACGCAAATTGATAAGAGATCAAATAATGTTTTAAGGCCTCGGAACATTGAAATAAGTTCTAAAACAAAAGATGACCTTTTGGGTGATCACATTCCCCACCTCTGAAACAATTGTTCGTCCTCGAACGGACATAGAAAAATACCTGAGCCAGTGAAAATATGGGGATATCTTCTACTCATATCGGACTCAAACTCCCATATAGCTACCTCAATGGGTTGTCCTCTCCATTGCACATGAACCAAAGGATAACTCTTCAATCTCAACTGGTGAACCTACCAGTCTAAAATAGCCACCACCTCCTCGTAGGTAAAATACTGGTCCAGCTGAATAGTGTTGAAATCTAACAAGTGGGATGGATCGCGGTGATACTTTTGAAGCAAGGAGACATGAAACACTAGATGCACACTGATAAACTTGGGGGCAGCGCAAGTCTGTAGACCACTTCTCCCACTCGATCAAGAATCTCAAAAGGCCCGATGAACATAGGGCTTAACTTGCCCTTCTTCCCAAAATGTATCACACTCTTCACGGGTGACACCCGAAGTAACACTCTCTCTCCGACCATGAATGCTGCATCACGAACCTTACAGTCCGCATAACTATTCTTCCTAGACTGAGTTGTACGAAGTCTATGTTGAATGATCTTAACTTTATCCAAGGAATCCTGCACTAAATCTGTACCCAATAACCGAGCCTCCCTCGGCTTAGACCACCCAACCGGCGATCGACGTTTTCTACCATATAATGCCTCATAGGGAGCAATCTTGATTCTAGATTGATAAATATATTGTAAGCAAATTCCACTAACGCCAAGAATCGATTCCAAGAACCTCAAAAGTCAACACCACATGCAAAGAGCGTATACTCCAAAATCTTAACAGTATGCTCGGACTGTCCATCCGTCTGAGGATGAAATATTGTGCTCAACTCGACCCGTGTACCCAACTCGCATTGTACTGCCCCTCCAAAAATGCAAGATAAACTGCGTACCTCTGTCAGAAATTATTGACATGGGCATAAAATGAAGACAAACCATCTTACGAATATAAATCTCTACGAACCGCTCTGAAGAATAGGAAACTAGCATAGGAATGAAATGTGCTGACTTAGTCAGCCTATCCACAATAACCCAAATCACACCGAACTTCCTTTGAGTCCATGAGAGTCCAACAATGAAATCTATATTGATACGCTCCTACTTCAACTTAGGAATCTCAATCTTATGGAGAAAATTACCAGGTCTCTGATGCTCGTACTTTACTTGCTGACAATTCAGACACTGAGCTACAAATGCAACTATACCCTTCTTCATTCTCCTCCATCAGTAATGCTTCTGCAAGTCCTGACACATCTTGGCAGTGCCAGGATGAATAGAATACCGGGAACTTCGGCCCTCCTCAAGAATCAACTCACAAAGCCCATCCATGTTAGGCACACAAACATGACCCTGCCTCCTCAAAACTCCATCATTACCAACCGTACCCTGCTTGGCATCACCGTGCCACACTGTGTCTCCATGAGGGTCATCATATTGCTGATCTCTGATACACACAAATAAGAAAAATCGAGCAACTATGCAAGCTAAAACATGTCTTGGCTCAAAAACATCAAACCTCACGAACATATTGGCCAAAGACATAACATATTAAGCAAACGTTCTTTCACCAACTAGAATATATTCAAGGCTACCCATACTAGCTGACTTGCTACTCAAAGCATTGGCTACCATACAAGATTGTGATACCATAGTCTTTCAATAGCTCAAACCACCTTCTCTGCCTCAAATTGAGCTATTTTTGCTTGAAAAAATACTACAAACTCTTATGATCCATAAACACCTCACACGACACGCTAATCTTTCGGGTGTGAACAATGAATACTAGCTCTAAGTCATGAACTGGATAAATCTTCTCATGTATCTTCAACTGTCGCAAAGCATATGTAATAAATTTGCCACCATGCATCAATACTGCACCAATTCTAACATGAGATGTATCACAATATACTGTATAGGACCTCGAACCTGTGGGCAACACCTACATCGATGCCGTAGTCAAAGTTGCCTTGAGCTTATAAAAGGTTTTCGCACACTCGTCTGACCATCTAAACGTGGTAGCCTTCCGAGTCAACATGGTCATCAGGATGTTATAGATGAAAACCCCTCCATAGATTGACGGTAATAACCTGCAAAGCCCAAGAAATTCTGGATCTCTGTAGCTAATATAGGTCTAGGCCAGTCCTTGACTGCCTCAATCTTCTTAGGATCCACTTGAATACCCTCTATTGATATAATGTGACCTAAGAAAGAAATTGAACTCAAACAAAACTCACATTTCAAAAACTTAGAATATAACTGGCTATTTCTCAAAATTTGAAAAACAATACGAAATTGTAGGTCATGCTCTTCTCGGCTGCGGGAGTAGATCAAGATATCATAAATAAAAACAATTACGAACGAATACAGACAGGGCTTGAACACCCGGTTAATCTAAACCATAAATGCTGCTGGGGAATTCGTAAAGCCAAATGACATCATTAGCAACTCAAAATGCCCATATCTAGTCCGAAACGTTGTCTTAGGGGAATCAGATGCCCTAATCCTCACTTGATGGTAGCCGGACCTCAAATCGATTTTTGAAAACACCTTGGCACTCTGAAGTTGATCAAATAAGTCATCAATTCTCGGTAATGGATACTTGCTCTTGATGGTGGCTTTGTTCAATTGCCGCTAGTTTATGCACATCCTCATCAATCCATCCTTTTTCTTTACAAACAACACGATGCGCCCGAATGAGACACACTAGGTCTAATAAAGCCCTTATCAAACAAATCTTGCAACTACACCTTCAATTCTTTCAACTCTTGCGGGGTCATGCGGTATGGAGGAATAAAAATGGGCTGAGTGCTCGGAACCAAATCAATGCAAAAGTCAATATCCCTATGTTGATACCCAATTTTTCCCTATACATTTTCATATATTCTATATACTTTAAAAATAACATATATATTCATATATAAGTATGTCCAAGTGTTTTAGTATTTTTTAAAATTGTAAATACTTTTTAAATTAATTTATTGTCCATTTTAGCAGTACAAAAACCAATAATTATTTCCAAAATTATTATTTTTGGTGAATAATTTATTTTATCACACTATTTAAACAAAAGTATAGTTAATGTAACTTTTTTAAATTTTTACAAATTTATTTGGTATTTTAAATGCTAAATTGCATGTAATTGCAATTCTCGCCTATTTCAAGATAATAGCATTTTATAATAATAAAATTGGGTTTTAATCAATATTTATATATTTTTAACTGATCTAGTATTTTTAAATTTCTTTCAAAATCTTGTTTTACTATTTTTTATAAAATAAAAAGGTAAAATTGGCTATTTAAAATTTGGCCTCATTTCTTTTCAATTACAGTCCTATTACATTTTGAGTTTAGCCTAAAAATTGACACAATTTCAAAGTCAAAAGTTGGGCCATCCCAATCGCATTTAACCCAACCCTTAACTCGTTTATCCGACCCCACCTGGATCCCCGCCTACCCTTTAAATTTAGGTCATCGATCATTTAGATCAATGGCTACTATTAACCCTTCCACAATTAAACACAGGTGACTACCCTAATACCCTCATTTCCATTCCAAGAGCCACCTCTGAAATCCCTTTCCTCTTAAACTCTCTCGTATGCTTTTGAAACCCTGATCGTCTTATACCATTTTTTATCGCAATCTCACTGGAATCCATGGCCTCTCAGGACAAGGATGGCCTATACTCACCTTCCTCCACTCTTAAACATTTGGGGTTCAAAGTTTTTAGGTTTGACCTCGATGGTTTCCATTCAGATGTTCCCCGAATCAAGGTTTTGGGGCCTCTCCGGCCTTGCTCCGGCGTATCCAGAGCATTTCGAGCCTAGCTCTAGCTCATCCAACTCAAAATCGGACCTTTTTCCAAGCCTTTCTCATTCTAGGGGTCTTCTGAAACCCTAGATATTCAAGGTTTTCTATGATTGTTTTCTTAAATTTTTACTGTACTTGAGTTTTAAGACATTTTTCCCATTTTTTTTTTTCAAAATTACTTCTCTTCGATTTAGGTTGTCTGAAAAGTTCAAAATGTTTCTCCAACTGTTCTTTTCTTTTTTCTTTGTGTGTATTTGTCAAGCATATGCTCCTACTGCTTTCTTATGTTATTCTACTATACATGTTTTTCTGTACCTAGTTTTTCTACTGTGTTTCATAGTCCATGCTTGCATGTTTGTCTGTGTTTTCTTATATGTTCTTTGCTACATTTTTCCGGTATTGTGTGCTCTTTTATTGTATGTATTTCCTATTGAGTTCTTAAGTTTTGTTTGCTTCTTACTGGACTTTGTTTGAGTTCTCTTTAAACATGTTTCTTCTACGATTTTCTTAAGTGCTATACTATCTCTTTTCTCCTACGAACCCTATTTAAATCCCTTCTAGAATGTTTTCTTCAATGTGTTCCTTCTACTCTTATGTTTCAAATCAGTTTCTTCACTTTGTTGTTACGAACCTGCAATTATATCTGGGTTTTTTCCTCAGGGGTCTCTATATGAGACCTCTGAACCTGTTTTAATTATTTGCCTCCTCGTCCCTGTATGTGATTCATGTTGGGAAACCCTAGAGTTTGGGGGTTTTGGTGAGTTTTGATCTTGTGTTTGGAATTCTTGAGTCTCTCATACTCATCCTGTGAACTAAGTTTGAATGTCTTTGTCTACGACTCTGATCTTTTCTTCTATGCTAGACTCTTCTACGAATTGGCATGATAGTTCTTCAGTTTAACATGTTTGTATGCTTTATATATGAGGAATATTTCCTTCAAAAAGGTTTTCTAACTTGTGACTGATTCAGAATTCCTTTTAATAAGGTTCTATTGATTGTTACTAATTTTCTTTAAGTAAAATATTTCTTCACCTTTTCTGACTGGATTCATTCATACCAAAATTAAGACTTTGTTATTTACTAGCTATTGATTGATTGCATTTCCTTATTTGCACATACCGTATACTACTAGACTTTTTCCTTAAATAAACATATGTGTATTTACCCTTCTTGTACTGCATTAGAAAAGGTTTTGATTAATCTTTTTTCTTAAAAATCTTTTACACGTTTGAAATCAGAATCCCTTAATTAAAAGGGAACTTCTGTAATTGATTTTTAAATTATTTTCTAACCTAGTTTTTCTTGTTTTCTACACTATAAAAAGGGCAAGACTCCTTCTTTCTCAACACACTTTCAATTCAACACATGTACACACATAATCTCACAGCCCTCTTCTAAGATTTTCTGACTATTTTCTTGCACTTTGGCTTTACAAGACTACAACTTTCTTTTCTTGTTTCACTGAATTTAGTATGTTCTAATGTGATTTTCAGCCTCATCTCAATGTGTTTATTTTACAGCTTATAAACCCATGTCTGTTTTACTGCCTATGTTTAATGTTAATTAGCATATCAATCGGTTATCTATATACTATTAGGAATGCCGAAACTGTTATCACCCAAAAATTGTTGTCACAACCCACGAACATACTAAGAATATCTACTAGTATTAGTCTAAAAGAAAAGTGCATCTTTCTCAAAAGAAGATAAAACATGAAAATAGGAAAGTAGGAGGGGACGTTAGGGCCTTAGAATGCCTACAGGATTACCTTTGGTCGCCAAGATAAATGTCTGCAACCAACCTCTTGATCAGCCACAACCAACTCCAAAATTTGCACAGAAAGTGCAGAGTGCAATATCAATACACCAGACCCCATATATTGGTAAGTGTCGAGCCTAACCTCGACGAGGTAGCGATGAGGCTACGACGGGGAATTTACGATATAACCTGAATATAGTTTATAATAAAGCAAAAAAGAAAGTTCGTAACAAAATGGAATAGTAACTTGCAGCAAAAATAAATACAAAACTCAATTATCTTACTTGTCCTCGGCTTTAACCAATTCCTAAGAGAGCTATAATGCTAGAAAATAAAATCACAATAGAAGAAGAATACATAAACAACAAAATGATATAGTGCGCATCCCGATCCCACCATATAATATGTAACATTGTGAACATTCACCCTTATTACTCCTGTTGCGGTGTGCAACCCGATCCCACCAGTCCACCCTTATTGCTCCTCAATATATCATTCTTATTCCTCTTATTGTGTCTTGTAGCCCAATCTCACCTGTCTACCGTTATTAATCATGTTGTGGCGTGCCACCCGATCCTACCAGATAATTACATTTCGCCCTTATTCATCCTCAGTGTACTACCCTTATTCCTCTTGTTGAAGTGTGTAACCCAATCCCACCATATCAGTACCAACCAAAAAATAAGAACAAGTATTTCATATATTATCTCAAAACCCTCCACAACATCTACACCTCAAACCAAAGCAAATGGAAATCTATACAATTATCAAACTTCGTCAATAAATACTACACAACGAGCCCAACCAAAATATACTGTGAAACTCCGATAAACCAACTTAAACCAATAATATGATACAATGAACTACGGAATAATTAATACCTTCAATACAGAAAACAACATCCAACAAGAAACAATTAAACATGTAAGCACAAATAAGCATGTATTAATTAAGGCAGGAAAATAATATATTAGGAACGATGATGGAATAGGCTAAATAGATAATTTGGCGGCACATAGGTACTCCTCACCACACCTATACGCCACACGTATAGAAATTCACAAAGAAAATAAGTCGGGGATCCCTAATGCCTCGAGTCAAAGTTAGACCAAACACTTACCTTAATCCAACAGCCTACCCAAAGCTCAATTATCGCTTTTCCTTTAGATTCCACCTCCAATCCACTCTTATCTAGTCACAATTAACTTAATAACATCAATTATCGCTAAAGAAATCAATTCCAATGAATAATTCCAAGTTTCCCAAGATTTTCTCCAAAATGTCAAAAATCAACCTCGGGCCTGCTTTGTCCAAACTTGAAATTTGGACCAAAACCCGATTATCCATTCACCCTTAAGCCCAGATATATGATTGGTTTTGGAATCGTACCTCAATTTGACGTCTAAATCCCCAAACTTAAAAATTCATAAGTTCTACTAAAAAATCCCCAATTTCACTATGAAAAACCTTAGATTCTAGGATGAAATCTTGTGAAAAGAAGTAAAAGATGGAAAGAAATGAGTTAAGAATAAATTACCTATGATTTGGGAAAGAACTAGCCTTTGGAAAATCTCCTCTAGAAGTCTTGGTTTTGAAAAATGGGATAATGAATGAAAAATCTCATCCAAGTCCAAACAAACAGCTGCAAATGTTATAGTTGGGACCTGAGCTTTGCAATTACGAATCTTGAAAATGCGAAGGTCCCTTCACAAATTCGAGAACTCTTACACCTCTACTACATTCACAATTGTGAACATGAACCTGCGCAAATGCGACAAAATGATTGCATTTGCGATCACTATCCCTTCCCACCTTTCTTCGCAAATGCAAAAAAGTCGTCACAAATGCAACAACTGCTGGCCTAGCCTTCCTTCGCAAATGCGATGAACGCCACGCAAATGCGTAACCTATGAGGTTTGCCATTGCTATGCCTGATCAAGAAAATGCGAGATCAGAGGCCTGCAACAGGTTTAGCTATACCAGCAAAATTTTCTAATTTCCAAAATACCCCGACACCTATCCAAAACTCTCCTGAGCCGTTGTTGCTACAAACCAAACATGCACACAAGTTAAACATCACACAAACTTGATCGCATGATCAAATCACCAAAAGAACATCTAAAACTACGAATTTAGTACCAAATTGCATGGAATTTTCAAGAAAGTTTCAAAACTTCTATTTTCTAACCCAAGGGTCTGAATCACGTCACAACTCTAATTTCTACCAAATTTCACATATAAGGTATAAATATCATAACGGACTTGTACCAGATTCGGAACTATAATACGGACCCGGTATCAACACGATCAATTATTAACCATAATTTTAAAACCTTCATAATTTCCAGATTTATAATTTTTCATCAAAAATTTATATCTCGAGCTTGAGACCCCGAAATATAATTTCTGGCTTACGTCCAGGTCCCATATTTTAGTACGAACCTATTAGGATCGTCAAAATACGAGTCCGAGTCTATTTACCCAAAACTTTGACTGCAGTATAAAAAATCACCCTTTTAGGACAAAAATTATTAGTTCCTTAATTTTGTTCACATAAAAGCTTTCCGGATATACAGTCGGAGTGCGTACGCAAATCGAGGAGAAATAAAATGAAATTTTTAAGGCGTCGAATCATTAAATCGGGCTCTAAAATAGAAGATGTCCTTTTGGATCATCAGAATACACTACGGGATCCACCGTTCACTCCCAAATTTCTAAAAAACAAAGCTGTGAATTTATTTATTCTTATTATTTGACTAGTCTTTGAAATATTGTCAGAAATTATATCACACAAATATTTAACTAAATGTAGTTTTCAAATTTGCAAGTTCAAATAAGTGCTAAAGTTTTGATTCAATACTCGAGTATTACTTAAACAATAAAAAATTTCATAAGATATAATGTCCATTCCCCTGTTGCTTCTGAGGTCTCGGTTGCCTATCTCACCAGCCGGGCCGGGAGTTCTACCTTGAAAACGAAGATCTTCAGACAAAAGGCAATGTGAAAGATATCATGTGTTTAGGTGGCAAAACCAGCAAGAAAATAATTATTTTATTTTTTCCCCACGTTGGGTGTCAAAATGTTTACCGTTAAAATGGTAACAATAATTAAATTTATAATGGGATTCTAAAAATATGTGATCTATTCTCAAGCTAATTTCGAGGGGAGATCGTATTGAGATTATGTAATATATCGATAAAATAAGAGTTAGATCGAGGAGGTAAGCAAACCAAAGGGGCCGGGTACCCGAGCGTGGAGAAGATTGATGGAGGCCTCAGGGCTATGGCTCGAACAAGGGTCGAGCTATCGGCGGTAGTCAGAGAAGGGACAACAAGTGAAAATTCGATTAAATAAAGCTCTTTATGGCCGCTGCGCAGCTAGACGAGGGTAGAACAAGTGAGAAAACAATGAACACAAGGTGGCCGTTGGCTAAATGAGAACAAATGACTTAAAGGAAAAGAGGGAGAGAGAGATGTTATTGCGCTAGTCGATAAAAATAGAACAACCACCCCTTTCAAAGTGGAGCAAGCCCCTTTATATAGAGGGAGAAAACCGCCATAAACGGGTGGAGATAAAGCATAACGTAAGGATATGGGATGGCCTGATTTGATGCTTCAGCATAGGCTCCGGATAGGCCGGCCTTTTCCAGGCCGAGCCGTGTGATTCGGGAGCTTCTCCCTTGCTTGTTGCGACCTGTAGTATTAGTCCAAATGCTACACTTTCTGGATCATCTTGAGGCGAACCCCGAGGGTTAGTCTTGACCCTGTCTTCGAGCTTAGAAAGTCATGTCCGCGAGGTAACCCTATGTCGAGTAATGTGGGCCCCCAGATTTACCGTACACAACTTCTTGATAGTGAGTTCCTCTATGGCTTTGTAAAATTAAGTTACATGTCCAATGGTTGTGATTTTAGTGATGCTTGATGTGATTTGGGACCTCGAGTAATTTTGTGTTATGTTATATGACTTGTTTGTGTGTTTGGACGGGGTCTCGGGTGCCTCGGGTGTGTTCCGGGTGGGCTACGGGTCATTTTCCCTTATTTTTGAACAACTATTTTCTAATTCTAGTATCCTTTTTTGCGTTTGTGAACAGCCTGGCGCATTCGCGAAGTTTTGTTGCTAACCACCTGGAAATTCTTCTTCGCGTTCGCGCAACACTCCTCGCGTTCGTGAAGCTCTGATTTGTCCCTCATCGCCTTCGCGTCCCCCCTCCCCCATCACACGTTCATGTAGCTATGCTATTCCACTCTTCGCGTTAGCATACTAGTTCACGCATTCGCGAAGAGCAGCCTCTGGGCAATAATATTTTCCTTCTTCGCGTTCACGTGCATGCTGTCGCATTCGCGAAGCTCATCTGGGTAGCCTTCATTTTTCTTCTTTGCGAACGCGATGCTTCCTCCGCGTTTGCGGTGCTTTAAATATCTGGCCAGAATATAAGTTTTCCAAATCGAGTATTAGGCCATTTTTAACATTTTTGGAGTTCTAGAGCATGGTTTTGGGTGATTCTTCGTGGCTTTTTCAAGTAAAACAATTGGGCAAGTGTTCTTCATCTATAATGGAATATATTCCATGAATTTGTCTTTATTTTTATCATTTAATTTGTTAATTGAGTTGATTAAAGTGTTGGGTTTTGAAGAAAATTCCTAAAATGAAAAATCATGATTTGAGGGACCAAATGGTGTCGGAATTGGATAAATTTTGTATGGTAGAACTCATTTTGGAATGGGTGATCGGACTTTGTAAAATTTGATGGGTATTGATGTGTGGGCCCGGGGTCGACTTTTGGGTCGTTATTTTATATTTTTGTAAAAATTGAAACTTTATGATTTGGAATAGTTTTTTATGTGTTTTATTTGTGCTTTGAAGTTAATTTGGTTAGATTTGAGCTGCATGGAGGTCTTTTCACCAGAGAAGTGCATTTTAGAGTATCGGTTTGTCGCCTTTGAAGTAAGTATCTTGCCTAACCATGCGTGGAAGACTTCCCCTTATGAATTGAGTCTTCTATGCTAATTGTAGTCCATGCATGCGAGCTGACTAGTGCGTACCCGGACTTATTTGTAAAAAATATGGTCTAGGATTCTTAGGTCCTTATATTGAAATGTGGTGAGATTCCATTTTAATTGAGTTTAATAATTTTTTCAATTGTCTTTATATGGTCCATATGATATTGCTAGCTTTCCTTGGATTCCTACGTGTTGCATTGACCCTTATTGCCTTAATTAAAGTAATCGACATCCTTATTGTTTTGATACTTCTTGATTGTGACTTCCTCTATGATATTCTACAAATAGGTTACATGTCCAATGGTTGTGATTTTCGGTGTAGTTATCACATGCTTATTAAGTCTTGTTTAGTTAAGGTTTCATTGTGAAGATAATTATCAGTGCAAGTTTGGCTATAGCTGATTCCCTTGAGATGACATATTTAATATTTACTGTGCGTTCCCTTGCCGGGATATATTTACTCTTGTTGTTGACTCCCTTGCCAAGATATGGTTATTTCCTTATTGTTCCCTTGCCGGGATTCTTTTGTGATTAGTGTTCGTTTGAATATTAAATGGATCGGGTTGCCCGCCGTAATAATATTAAATGGATCGGTTTGCACGGTGCAACAATATTAAATGGATCGGATTGCACACTACAATAATATTATATGGATCATGTTGCACGCCTCAACAATGTTAGGTGATCGGGTTACACGCTGCAACATCATTATATGATTTGTATCGGGTTGCACGCCGCAGCAATATTATATGATTTGGATCAGGTTGCACGCCGCAACAATACTATATGATAGGGATCGAGTTGTACACCGCAACAAGAAAGAATAAAAGTGAATATTGACTCTTATGGTGAGAACGAGAGTAAAAGCACGAAAGGTGCTGCCATATATTTCCTGTTGTTGTGTATATTTGTTGTTATCAATTCAAGATTTAAATTGTTTAAATTCCTTTATTGCTATTTTTCCTTGAGTTAGAACCTGCAATATTTTTTTCCACACCTCATCGTAATTATGTATATATATATATATGTACTCCAACACTTTAAACTTCAATAATTGTTACAGTCGTACGTTTACTTAAAACGGAATTTCCACTAAGTTTTAAACAACTATATCTTATGCAAAAAGGGAATAATTCATTCGATGTATTTTTAAAATTAAAAAGAGGTATTTCTTTACGTAAATAATTTTAACATAAATAAATTTCATCTTTTAGCGCTGGCTTTTCCAATTAGGTTAGAAATTGAAATTTTACTTATATTGGGCAAATGAGACTTCTTGGATATGTTAATTGCATTATACGGACAATATATATTATATAGCATGTGGGTTTTGCTGTTAAAAGTTAAATGGGGGCACAAGGTGCCATGTGTGCGGAAGATTCGAGAGTTAAGATTATGATATGAAAAATCGAAGATTGAGATGGTTGGAATAGTGTACAGACATGATGTGATTGATTGTGTGGGTATTTCCTTCTTACTTGTCTCTGTTCCTGTTATGTTAGTGTTGATTTACTTGTTACCTGATTTACTTGGTTACCTGACTTACTTTTTTATAGTTCGTTACTACCCGCGTTCTCCTTTATTGTTCTTACTATTTGTATTTTGATTTCTTTCCGTTGTTGATATTACCTCGTTATCTTTATCATGATATTTTATTATCATATCTTGTTCATTTCATTTGACCAGTAGGTGTCTTGACTGTTCCTCATCACTACCCCACCGAGGTTAGTCTTGACACTTACTAGACACCGTCGTGATGTGCTCATACTACACTTTAGCATTTTTTTTTGTGCAGATCCAGGTATTGTTCATTAGTAGCTGTGCATGTTCTTGCCGATGAAACTCAAGGTAGTCCTGCTACTACGTTCGTAGGGTTTGAAGTCACCTTCCTATTTTATATTCACATTGTTGTACTTATTTCTACATGGTTTGTTCAGGAGTTGTAGCGAAACTTTGTAGAGCTTATGACTTGTACTACCTGGTTTTGGGAAGTTGTTCATTGTATAAGGGATTCATCTCAGAAGAATTCTAGTTGTTATTAATTATTGTTGTTATTCCGTATTTTAGCAGGCTTACCTAGTCATTAAGACTAGGTGTCATCACCAAACCCAACAGAAGAAAAATTGGGTCGTGACAAAATACCGAACCTGTGAGGTTCGTAATTGCTATGCTTGATCTTGCAAATGCGAGATCAGAGGCCTGCAACAGGTTCAGCTATACCAGCAAATTTTTCTAAGTTCCAAAATACCCCGAAGACTATCCAAAACTCACCCGAGCCATCAGGACTCCAAACCAAACATGCACACAAGTTTTTAAACATCATACAAACTCGTTTGCGCGATCAATTCGTTAAAATAACACATAGAACTACAAATTTAGCACCAAATGGCATGAAATTTTCAATAAAGTTCCAAAATTTCTATTTTCTCGACCAAGGTTTTGAATCATGTCAAATCAACTCCGATTTTTACCAAATTTTACAGATAAGGCATAAATATTATAATTGACCTGTATCGGGTTCCAGAACCACAATATAGACCCGGAATCAACAAGATCAATTAACTACCAGTTTTTTAAAACTTTTATCATTTCCAGTTTTATCATTTTTCATCAAAAAATTATTTCTCTGGCTTGAGACCTCGGAGTTCAAATCCGGTCTTACGTCCATGTCCCATATTTTACTACAGACTTATCGGGATCGTTAAAATGTGGGTCCGGGTCCATTTACCTAAAACTTTGACCAAAGTAAAAGAAAATCACCTTTTTAGGACAAAAATTATTATTTCCTAAATTTTTTTCACATAAAAGCTTTTCGGATATAAGACCAGACTGTGCACGCAAATCAAAAAGAGATAAAATGAGATTTTAAGGCGTCGAAACACGAAATCGAGTTCTAAAACAGAAGATGACCTTTTGGATCATCAGAATACCCCAGGGGATCAACCCTTCACTCCCAAATTTCTAAAAACCAAAGTTGTCAATTTCTTTATTCTTATTATTTGACTAGTCTTCGAATAATTGTCAGAAAATTATATCACACAAATATTTAACTAAATGTTAGTTTTCAAACTTGCAAGTTCAAATCAGTGCTAAAGTTTTGATTCAATACTAGAGTATTACTTAAAGAATAAAAAGATTCATACAATATAAAGTTCTCCAGAAATAAAAAATATATATGATAACTTGTAAAATTGAGAAAATGAAATTATAGAACTTGGTTTAGGTTGAATTTATGAAATGATGAGTGCGGAATTCTATGAGGAAAATTTTCATCCTTTATTGAGTTAGTTTCATAACATTCGTCAATTTCGGAAGCTTAAACTTATATTTGATAACTTATTCATAATTTTTAACATAATATTTATATAATTTGCAAAAATAATTTACTCATCGAGATGGTTCAGCTAAATTTTATTACTTTCGGTAATAGTTTTATGTTAATTAACATGAGACAAATATTATATAACTTACTTAAAAAAATTTGTCTTTGCAGGTTCAGAAACTACTCAATTACTTTGAATTCAATTATTTTAAATAATATTTACTTGAATCAACGTGGATTGGTATTTTCTTATTCCATATTATATATATATATATATACATATATATATATATACATATATATATATATATATATATATACATATATATATATATACATATATATATATATACATATATATATATATACATATATATATATATACATATATATATATATACATATATATATATATACATATATATATATATACATATATATATATATACATATATATATATATACATATATATATATATACATATATATATATATATATATATATACATCTTTTGATAGATACTGAAATTTTTGCACGTACAGTAAAACTAGTGCTATTGATAAAGGTGCTAGAAAAGGTTGATGGAATATTCTCTTTCGATCAGTTTCCTCTTTCAGGTTTTCTATTCCTTATCATGATTTCTTTTGAGTCTCATTTATACCTCATCTTCATATTTTTTGGTATTATATGGAGTTTGCAGGGTAAATCTCGTCAATAACCCTCTCCTCCCCAGAGAGAAAGAAGAAAAAAGATGACCGTGAAGTTGTTGTTTATTGTGCTGTTTGTTGGGATCGTGTTCTCATTTATTGGTAGTCAACTTTCCAGCTTCACATCTATATATATGCATTTTGGTGTTGAGATTACTGCAATGGAGATCAAAGTTGCATTATCAGTATGAGAAACAACCATTTCCTTTTTGTTTTGGGAAATTGAATCTTTGATTTCTTGTTATTGGCATCAACTGTCGTTCTTACTAATACATGTGGCCAAACAAATAATCAGAGAGTAACGATGGTAGTTCACCATATATACTTGAAAATGTTTAGATAAAATGTCATTACAAAATTTCTGGAAAGTAATAGGAAAAAAGGAAAAAAACTAAAATAAAAATAGAAGCTCTCTTTTCAACAACAAAAAAGAAATGGAGACAACTTAAAAAGATATATATTATATATTAAACTCTTGCAGAGTGTTTGAAGGGATGCATTAGGAGCATCAGATTAACGCTATTACAAGCCATATCTACTAGAGGTTGTTTCCTAGCGGGACAACCATAAATTTCTACCAATTTGTTGTTGAGTGCTATACTTTGCCAAAATGTCAGCTACACTATTCTGTGTGACAACACGTGTACCGCTAGTTTTTCATTGAAGTATAAGAAGAGAGTGAAATTTAAGCTGAAATATTCTATTACTGGAGGCAGTCTACCGGTTTTTTTTCTTTTTGGTCCCACTGCTGCTGGGGGTATCTTTTTGCTTCTTCACATCAGGATCATAAGGAAATATGTAGACACTCTCAGGATAACACAATCTATATATCAAATTGCGCTTAATTTTAGCATACCCTTTATCACCCCATTCATCACCTTGTGAGTTTTTGATGATGAAATACTTGACTCCATTCTTAACCCCATGTCCAATTACTAGTACTGAGTGTCCTGCATTGTGGTCTATATCATCATCTCCGGTGCATCCCATGTATACATCCTACATTAAAATTAAAATTTAAATGTAAGATATAACAAGAAAAATTGTAGAGATGTTACCAAATTTATTTTCTTTTCATGATCAAATGTAAGAATAAAGAGCATATACGTACCTTTCCCCTGAATTCTGTAAAACTCTCAAAGATTCTAATTGCACCAATCATAGGTTGTTTCTTTAATATCGTATTAATATATTCATCACTGACCAATTCCTCATGTACTTCGCTTTGGAGTTTTAAATCAATATCCGCCGTACGCACACGAATGAAGCCTCCAATTCTGTATCTAAATTTCTAATATGTTCACCAGAAATTAAAATTAAAAGGAGACAAAATAAGTTTCATATTTTAAAACAACAATTTAGATGCTATAATTTTAAACAAATATTTAAATATACCTCATATGGTATGGGAGGGATTTCTTCTGGAATTCTGCTTCCTCTGTTGGGATAGTCAACATTTGTGCACAAACCAAAATACATAGCATAGAGGAGAGCGTGAATATGGGTGCCGAAGTAACACCCTGTACTATCCATTTCGTTTTTCCTGTTTGCATAATCAAAGTCTATCGGAACACGATCAGCGACTTGTTGTATGGAAAGTTCCACTGGTGGCTGATTACTTTCTTTAGCAAATAGAGCTGATATAGCTTCTCCAGTGCTATATGCATAGCACACATCTTTAAAAATTTAAAAACAAAAGTCAAACAATTTCATGTTAGGACAAATTATAACTTAAGTATATAACATAATCAATTAATTTTTTTAATGCATATGCTATTTACTCATATTGCGTTGGTCCCGGACGTATGGAAGAAGTATGCCAGAATCTTTCAAGCTAAACTCCTCATCGATATGTTTATCCGCCATGGTCTAACAAAAGTAAATAAAAGGATTAGTTATAAAAGAACGAAGAGGGTTTACTCACAAAATGAAAGAGTGCTGGTTTTGCGAAATGGAAGAAGACAGCGTGGAGAAGTTAAAATGAAAGATGGGACGCAAAAACAGTATCAAATTAATGAGTGTTTGTTTCACTAAAGACTACAATGCAGAGAGCTTAGGAAATCCAACAGCTCTATTCATTTTCTTATTGTTTGATGCCAAAACTTTTGAGAGAGATATCAAAACACAGAAAACAACCATCGGCAAAAGAGCAATATTACTAATTAATAAAGAGAATGTTTAAAGTTTTCGACCCTTTCTTCCAGTTTTTTTTTTTATTTTTTTTATTTTTTATGAAGGAAACATTTCAACCTAAAATATGAAGCAGATCAAAGCTCTTGAATAATAACTTAAAGGGAGAGAAGTTACCAACGAGGCTTGCACTAGAGAAAAATAAAGAATGAGGCTAGAGACCTAGAAAGCACAGTCCAAATATGA
Organism: Nicotiana noctiflora; assembly: GCA_032618575.1. Taxonomy (NCBI): domain Eukaryota; kingdom Viridiplantae; phylum Streptophyta; class Magnoliopsida; order Solanales; family Solanaceae; genus Nicotiana; species Nicotiana noctiflora. Next base: position 442,027 of record JASVEL010005843.1, read on the forward strand.
AAACCAAATAATACATTATTTATGAAATGAAAAAATAAATGGTTCATGAAAAACATTTGAATAAGGAGAGAAGAAGCTCACCAAGTGGAGAAGGCAAAGGATTTTGCAAATTGAGGAAGACTGTAGCAAAGATATAGGAGATACTTGAGTGCTTGTTTTGCAGCCAAATTAATGAAAACGTTCAGGAAAGGACTAGGGTTTTCATTATATTCTGCCAAAAGTTTTTGTTGGCTGGTTTGTACGAGCAATGTCTTGGAGAGACAGCCTTTGATAGGGCTGCACACCTGGAGTACGTACACTTATATTCATTTGTTTTGGTTTAATTTGTTGCAAATACTTCCAAATCACTACTACTAGGTGCATGCCATTGGTATCTGATATCTATGAATAACACAGAATGAGTTTAAAATTTAATTATAAATAATTTCTTATAATGAATATTTATATCTATATATAAAAGAAGTATTTACATGCATATATATGGTTTGAGTGTGTAATATTACTATATAATGTGCATGTATGTATATTCCGTCAACTATATTTCCTTCATTCCATTTAAAATAGGGAGAATAGATCAGGATTTACGTGTGGTTATAATTTATGGTATTTGAACATTATATACTTTGCATTTTACATGCTTTAATATTAAAATACACTTTGTTTGAGCGTAATAGAGGCTATTTATGTGTATTGCATCGAAAATGAAATTAGAGGCTTGAACGTCGAAAGTGTGCTCATCGAGAATGGTGAAAAGGAGAAGTCAGTACTAGGCTGGCGTTATCCACGAGAGGCCACCTTAAAGCCAGGCCTAGGCTAGCGTTATCTAGGCGACACCAAGCCTAAGGCCAGGCCCAGTTCGAGTTTTAAAGGTTTTAATTATTTCCCGGTTTGATTAGAAGTTGACCTACACAGTTAGGGCTTGTCTCAAATTTATAAATAGACCAAAAAACGTCACTTTGAATGGCTTTTGTAACCGGAGACTAGAATAGCTCGTGGAACACTACTTGAGGGTTGAGAACATTTATTTCTACATCTCCTTATCCTTACTCTGTAATTTAATTATGCAAATTACTTTTGATATTTGTACTATGAGTATGAGTAGCTAAACTCATAATCTAGGGTTTGATGGAAGCTATTTAAGGATGATTTTCTCGTTATGTTAATGTAGATTTGTCATAGTATTATCTCTATTTGTTTAACTATATGCTTATTGTTGTTGATTTAAGGGCCCTCAATTAGTTGTTCCTATTTAGTGTGCATTACTTGGAGAGAGTGTAAATTTAGGTTGTTGCTGAACATCATCATTCCTAACGTATATGAGGGATCATTACAAAGGGTTTAAAGGTGGGATTAGGGATAACAAAATTCTGGGTACGATCTAAGTGAGTTGTACTTAAAGTTAGCAAGTGTAATTCGGGATAATATGTCTAGTATATTGTTGTAACTACTCAGGAGAGAGTTACAACAGTTAGAATGCTCATGATCGATATAGAAGACTTAGGCAAATTTATTGAAAACATAGCAAAAAGGATTTTGACAACAGAGGAAATCAGAACCTTAGATCATTCTCATTCTTGCATACAAACCGTTTATAGTTAGTTCTTAATTAGTGTATTTTTTTTACGTAATTGTTAGTTAATAAACATCCAATTTGTTACTCAAATATCTCTGAACATTGAATGCGTGAATTTATGTGAGTCCAATAGATGTGATTGATAGGTTAATTCATTGTGAGATTCGACTCCAAACTCGTTAACCGAAATTATTTGCAACGATCACTTTATCCTTTACCTAAAACAGCCGTGACGAGAACACCTCCACTATTTTAATCCGATGAACAAGACATTCACTATCTTCGACCCTCCCTAGACAATCCCAAACCATAGAAGTGTGACAAACACGCTGCCACGTTATATTTTTTGTCCACGCAGTATATATATATATATATACAACAACAACAACTACCCAGTATGTTCCCACAAAGTGGGGTCTGGGGAGGGTAATACGTACACAGGCCTTACCCCTACCCGAAAGGGTAGAGAGGCTGTTTCCGGCCGACCCTCGGCTCAGAAAAAGAGAGAGAAAATCAACAAACAAAACAAAACAAAACAAAGTTCGTAAATCCGGGATAATCGAATAAATAATTATCTAAACATAAAACCAAAAGTAGAATGACATGCAATAATACCAATCGGTTACTACCATAAGAGGCACTATACAATACATTAATTAACTATAGAGATCTCTACCAAACCCCACTCAGCCCCTAACAGAAGTACTAAGAAATCTAGAAGGCCCTACCCTACAACCCTAATACTAGACCTCCAAACTTTCCTATCAAGGGTCATGTCCTCGGAAATCCCCATTCTAGCCATATCCTGCCTAATCACCTCACCCCAATACCTCTTAGGCCTCCCTCTGCCTCGACTCGCGCCAACCACCGCCAGTCGCTCACAACTCCTCACCGGTGCATCAGGGCTTCTCCTCCGCACATGCCCAAACCACCTGAGTCTCGCTTCTCGCATCTTCTCATCCACTGGGGCCACCCCCACCTTTTCCCGAATAACTTCATTCTTAATCTTATCTAATCTGGTGAGCCCGCACATCCACCTGAGCATCCTCATCTCCGCAACTCTCATTCTCTGGACATGAGAGTTCTTCACAGGCCAGCACTCCACCCCACACAATATGGCAGGTCTAACCACCGCTCTATAAAACTTCCCCTTGAGTTTCTGTGGAACTTTCTTGTCACACAAGACTCCTGATGCGAGCCTCCACTTCAACCACCCCGCTTCTATACGATGAGTGACATCCCCGTTAATCTCTCCGTCCCCTTGAATCACTGATCCAAGATATCTGAAACTGTCCCTCTTGGCTATGACCTGAGATCCTAGCTTCACGTCGCAGCCTACTTCGCTCGACTCGGCGCTAAACTTGCACTCTAGATATTCTGTCTTAGACCTGCTTAGTTTAAAACCCTTAGACTCGAGGGTCTGTCTCCAGGCCTACAACCTCGCATTAACACGAGCCCTCGTCTCGTCTATCAAGACTATGTCGTCAGCAAAGAGCATACACAATGGCGCATCCCCTTGAATATGGCGAGTTAGAGCATCCATTACCAAGGCAAATAAGAGAGGGCTTAGCGCAGATCCTTGATGTAGCCCCATAACCACCGGAAAATGGTCCGAGTCGCCACCCACCGTCCTAACCCTAGTCTTGGCTCCATCATACATGTCTTTGATCACTCCGATGTAGGCTTCTGGCACGCTCTTCGCCTCCAAGCATCTCCACAGAACCTCTCTAGGGACCTTATCGTACGCCTTCTCCAAGTCGATAAACACCATATGCAGGTCCTTCCTCTTATCCCTGAACAGTTCCACCACCCTCCTCACAAGGTGGATAGCTTATGTAGTAGAGCGACCCGGCATGAAACCAAACTGGTTCACAGATATAGATGACATCTCCCTCACCCTCGCCTCGATCACCCTCTCCCAGACCTTAATGTGAACTATTTCAATGGATTAACTATTTAGTAATTTCGGACATAAGAAGATCCCTTTGTTTTTGTACAAGGGAACCACTGTACTCCATCTCCACTCCTCCGGCATCCTCTTGGTCCTAAAGATCACGTTGAACAACCTGGACAACCACTCCACTCCCGACCTACCCATGCATTTCCAAAACTCCACCGGAATTTCGTCTGGCCCAGTCGCTCGACCCCTACTCATCCTGTATATATATATATTTCTTATCTTCTTCATTCTTTTTTTAACTTTTTCATTTCCACCAAATTTTAGGATCATTTTTTCTGGTGAAATCTGTAAACTATTTAGAACGACATTATTTTGGTTATAAAGTTTTTGATTTAATTAAATAAAATTAAATTCTAATCAAATAATTTTAACATAAATCTTGAGTTGTGAAAATGAAAGAACGAAGAGAAATTAAGTATTCAAATAAGACTTCATAATAAATAAATAAAAAGTGAACATACACGTTAGAATAAATTAAAGCATTTAAATAAACAAAATGGATTCTTGTAATTGTCTTTTTACATAAGAAAAAATTAATAAATTTCTAGAATTCTATAAAAATAAATAAATGTATGTGTTATCAAAATGTATTTCAGCTTTTTAAATAGAATTAATTTCATTTTTCTGTTAAGTTTCATCTTTTAATTTCTCTAGAACACCAGTTATGGGTATACGTGTACTCTTTTAACCAAGTCTGACTACTTTAAGTTTCACTCCCTCTTTAAGCTTTAATCAGTTTGCTGAAAATGGTGTAGAAAGGCAGGCTTTTGCATTAAAACAGTGCTAAGGTTGGGAGCTTTTAGACTTTTGTTTTTGAATGATTAAATTTACTAGTATCGTCTTTGGTTCCTCATCTGTGTTATTATTTTGGCCAAAAATTCAAATCCTGTCTTATATTTATATCTTCAAATCAATCTAGTATTAGTACGTAGTGATGGAATAGAGTTCGCCTTTGATATGGAGTGATATATCCTTAAAATGAAATTTCCTAAAACTAATCCAGATTGATTAATGCCATTCAGTTCCTTGATCATTATGTTCTAAGCACCAAGTTATATGACATGAGTTATGAATTTTGAGTTATCACTCTTTCTAGACCACACTACAAAACCGTTGAGGTATTTAACATGTGTCGTAATGTTTAATCAGACTGTCAAAATTGTTCAGCTAATGAATATTTATTGTGGTACAAGCTTTAGGGTTTAGAAGGGAATCATCTCTTGAGACCACCAAACGAGGTGGTGCAGTGGATGAGACTACTCTTCCCTTAATCAGAGATTTCGGGTTCGAGTCCTGTGTATGAAAAAAAATTTGGTAGGGAGTGCTTCTCTCCAAATGGGGCCTAACGACGCGAATTCGAATATATTCGGGCTTCAATACGGATACCAAATACCGGATAGTAAATAAAAAAATAAAAAAAAGAATCAATCTCTTGAGAATATTGCAAAGATATATTAACAAAATCATTGCATCACTTAACTATCATAAAATTCTTGCATGACATTATGTATATTCATATACTGTATCAAAAAAAAAATTAAATCTCCAATCTGGAAAGACCTAATTATTAGACATTGAGTCATTAAGTTATTATAGGTCCTAACTGAAGTATAACTTAACAAAATATCCAGAAATCCAAATATAAAAAGAAAAGAAAAGAAGAGCAAAACAATAAACAAAAACCAGCCATGAGATAAAGTTGGCACTAATTGGTAAAAGCACAATTATTTAGCTGTTAAACAAGAATTGGCAAATTCTGCAATGACACCATAGAGAGTCCCTGTTAATTCTTTTGACCAGTTTGGAGTGTCTTCTACTGGTAGTCTGGTACTAGTGCAGCGCAGTAATATTGATATCCAATTGTCAGAAACATATGCACTGAAATTATAGTAAGACAGGAATTGATGCTTTTTGGTATAGCTTGAAAAGGAAAGCCTTCATGTCCCTTTAAGGAGTATTTGTTTTTTTTTTCTTCCTGTTTTGTCCAATGTCCCTGTAAAAGTAAGCATAAACCCTATATAATAACGTGTCATTTTCTGTGTAGCTTACCGTAACTTGGCTTTTTTTGGGGGTCTTTTCTTCATTTTATGTTCGTTGTTTCTTTCTATTAATTTATTTTCAGAAAATCAAGATCAAAATGAAGTAAGAAATGGAAGTAAACTAAATTTAATGGAAAGATAACTGCACGAGACTTCAAATCAAGTACTTATCCTAGATTAAAATCAATATTATTCCTGAACATAACATGAAAATTGCAAAAGTATCACAGCATTTCTTGAATTATGCAAAACTAAAGAAAACACCCTTTTTCTGTAAGTTTTCTTTTCCTTGTTAAAGTATAAAAGGGTAACAAAATCATAAAAATATAAGTTAAGCTACTTAGATTCAAACTATAATCTTAATTTATAACGACTTAAGATATGAGACAAGGATTAAAATTTATACCTACTACCATGTGAGACGCCTTTTCAAAATAATACCCTTCTGTATAACTAACGTCTAATAGAGAAGAATAGAAATCTCAATCAGAACAATAAATATATATGTCTAATGTTATAAGCCAAATATACTAATAAATTAGTTTGACCAGCTTATAAGCTTAGTCAAACACCCTTAATATATATAGCAACATCCAAATGTTGATAAGCAAATTCTTTAACCCATGAAATGGAAAAACATATATGTGCATAAAAATCATAAATGAAAAACAATGGATGCCTAAATTGTTAAATTTCATATGCCTTTGAAGGTTTGGTTTTCTGGTGCTAGAGTTAACTGTCTCATGGACCTTGAAGGGAAACTTCTTTATACTCGAAAAGAAAATTTGAGGTTTCTTATTTTACAGTTTTCATGACCTATTTAACGTGGAATTACCGGGAATTAAGAACCAAATTCATACTAATTTTTTTCATCTTATGCTACGATCATATATGTTTTTCTACAATACTACTAGAAATCCAGTAATTAGCGACCAAAAAAAGCGACCAAAGTTGGTCAATTTTGGCAAATTACCGACCAAAACTCATCCAAACAGACTTGATTGCTATTTTTGTGGCCGTTTTAGTATACCGACTAAGGTTGGTCGCTAATTACCGATCAAAGTTGGTCGCAAAAGTAACCGGACCAATTGTGCAATTTAAAGCACATACCGACCAACTTTCGTTGGTAACATATTTTAATAATTTAATTTTACCGACCAAAGTTGGTCGGTATATTTAAATTACGTTATTTTATTAATTATTAAAAATTAAAAATTAGTGACCAAAGTTGGTCGGTAAAGTAAAATATATATTTCTAAAATTTAACAATACCGACTAAAGTTGGTGGTAAAGTTTAAATATGGGTAATCCTTGTTCATTAACCAACTAACTTTGGTCGGTAATTTTTTATTTTTTATTTTTTTAAACTTTGGCGATCAAGCTTGGTCGCTAATCAACAGAATTTTTTTTCTTTAATTAGGGATCGACCAACTTTGGTCGATTTTCTGAATTTTAATTTTGGCATAAAATGCCTGTTTTGGCAGTTACATCACCTGCAAGTATACCAAAATCCCTAAATAACTACATTACCACAACAACAACAACAACAACAACAACAACAACAACAACAACAACAACAACAACAACAACACAATTCAATAAATACATTAAAACTAACAAATAAAGTTCAATACAACTAAAATATCCAAAACCAAATTAAAACTTACTACAACTAGCTCAAAACATGTTTTATTTGCCTATTTCAAAGTATATAGAAGTCAAGGAATATTTTGTACAACATCATCATCACCGTCTAATGAACTTTCATCTAAAAGACGGTGTCGATGAGGGTCTTGTGGAGGAAGGGAAGAACGACCACGGGGAGGACGGAGGAACAATCACGGGGAGGACGGGAGGAACGATCACGGGGAGGACGGAAGGAAAACTTACGTTCAAGTCGAGGCTCTAGTGAACACTCATGAGACGGGGACAACGGAAAAGCTCTAGTAGATAGAAGAGTTCTGATATGAGCTTGCATGCCAAGGAATTGAGCATCTCTAACCCTTTCTATTTCATTGGTCGCTTGGCACTTACTGAGGTTAGGCTTGGCACTTACTGAGGACCATTGTGCTATAATCATGCCCTTCATATGCAGACTATCCAGGTACCTCTACTCAAGGCGCACTATCATTGAGGCGAGGAGATACACGGAGACTTTGAGGTATGTCTGCCGCGAACGCAGACCAAGAGTCTTTATTTTGTTCCAGCTTTAGTATTTAGTTAGTTCCTTTTCTCCCAGTTGTCTAGACATTCTGGAGTTAGAGCAGCGTACTATGTTTCTATTAGCTTGTGGTTCCCGTGAGTTTCCGAATTTTGGGATTGAGTTGTAGACTTCCATATTTCTTTTGAGTTGTATAAGCCTAGTGGCCTTCTATGTCGTTACTATTTAAATATCTTTAGCTTTAATTATTTATTTGGTAAGTTAAGTTGCTAAATTTCCGCATTGTTAGGCTTACCTAGTTGTAGGAACCAGGTGCCATCACAACATATTCATGGAGGATGAACTGGGGTCGTGACAATTATATTGTATTGGTTGTGTACTCTTGTACCTCTAGTTGGATTTGGATCAAACCACTTGCATCTAAAGAGTATCAATTTCTTATATGGCAAGCCTGTATATTCTAGTTCTATTATTACTTTGAGCACACCATAATAATCAATATATCCAACTTGGTCGCCATCAACACCTTGAACATATACCTCGCTATTGTTGCTATTTTTATTTTAGAGCAATTCTCTGTATGGAACTTATAACCATTCACTATGTACTTAGACATTATTTCGACCTGCAGCCCAGGTCCCAAAGATATATCTATCAAAAATTAATTTACACCATTATTTGGATCATTTACTACATAGTGTCAAAAAAATCATAAGTTAGCATAACATACAAACATCATTTACCTACATAGTGTTAGAACTTTATCAGGATAAACTTACAAATTGTTGGAACTACGTATCAAATCTCGTATATACATCATCTTGGCCAAATTGACCCACGACGTGACTGTGAAATATCAAATATTTTTAGTAGTTGTATCGAGATGTAATCACAGTAAATTTTTTATTTTGATAACTAATAAATCAATACTTACTTTAGAAATGGTACAACTTCGGGAAAATTTAGAAACACATGAAGTGTAGCTGACTTGTACTCCATATCACTCAAACTTCTCTTTCTATCATCCTTAGAACATCAGCCTGGTTGATTGAATATGAATATTGACGGATATATTGAATCATTCACACATTTGACAATGTGCCTGTTGGGTCTATTCCTAGAATATGGCACATTACTCTCAAAATAATAAGAATAAAAATGAACAATTTCCTTTCCAAGATAAGCTTCGCATATAGATCCTTTAATCATATTCCGCTGATTAACAAATTGTTTTCATTTACCAATTGTTCTACACAATGTCATGTTAGCCAAGAACATTCAAATAAAACATAAAATTGCATCAAACTTATAATATTACCTCTCAAAAGGATACATCCATCTGTATTGAATAGGCTCTCCAAGGCGTGCCTCGTGTACAAGGTTGATTCGAAGGTATTCCATCAGATGGAAAAAACCACATGAAATATCTTTTCCATCTTATTAGAAGTTAGACGAATGTTCTGATCCATCCGGAGTAGGATTTCTTCCCTTAATGTGGTAGAACGCATGTCTTTGAAAAACAAACTAATCTTTATGATGGGTTTCCATATTCTTTCAAGAAAACCACAAAATGCTAGTGTCAGCTCCCCCTTTTTCTTGCAAAGTTGGGTTTACGACATTTGGAAGGACAACTCTATTCCCTTTTGGGGTTTGGGTTTTTGGTATTGAAGATTTGCCACCTAATGATTAAGTGCATTAGGACACTAAGGGTTTTTGAGTTGGAAAACAAGATCTTGGGTAAGGGCTAGAAATTATCTCAAGGTGAACTTGTTAGGCGCTCCTCAAGATCCACTAGTATGGTTCCTGGCCATGTTATATTGTTAGTTCATGTAATAAAATAAACAATCAAAAATTCAAATATACAACATTGTAAGTAAGCTAAAAATAACATTGAAGATAAGTATGGATGGAAGAGATTTATGAACAAAGATTTGAATAGTTTTACAAGAGGAGATGAAAAATTTAAAGGGAAAGGTTCCTAGGTTTATGATTAATATGGATCATTAATGCAATACTTAGTAATTTCTCCTTAGAAAAGGGGCTACATGAGATATTAGCGCATCGGTCATCATATCCATATTTTATCCATCCCACCTCGTAAAGGTTACTGAACGCGTGTGTTGGTTACGAATACTTACTACATGCTATTACCCATCCCATCCTATAAGTCCTGGAGGGTATTTAGGACCACTATTCCTATGTGGTAGGAAGTAGGCTGAACCGTTATGTTTAAAGAAAAAAACGCTAAGCGGTATTCATACCAAATAGGAATGCACATAAGGGAACATACAAAATGAAATAAAGGCTCACAAATCCATTCTCAACAACAACAATAAACACAACAACAGCTATCCAGTATAGTCCCACAGGGTGGGGTCTGGGAGGGTAATATGTATGCAGGCCTTACCCCTACCCGATAGGGCAGAGAGGCTGTTTTCAATCGATCCACGGCGAAAGATCGAGAAAAGGAAAAAAAACAAAAACAAAACAAGAAGGAAAAGCATTAGTGCCTCCAGAATAAACCACAAAAGCTGACATATAAAGGGCAAAGTAAACAAAACAACAACATGAATAAAAAGTATTAGTAATTCTAGGAGTACTCACAGAGATATTAACCTATCGGGAACCCTCCCCCCCAACACATCCATATCCCGCAAAATAATAGAAGCCCCTAACCTACCACCTTGATACTAGACCTCCAGACTTTCCTATCAAGAGCCATGTACTCGGAAATCTACATAATAGTCAAGTCCCGCCTAATCACCTCGTCCTAATACCTCTTGGGCCTCCCTCTGCCACAACTCGCGCCAACTACCGACAACCGCTTGCAACTCCTCACCGGTGCATCGGGGCTTCTCCTTCGCACATGCCCGAACCACCTGAGTTTCGCTTCTCGCAGCTTCTCATCCATTGGGGCTACCCCACCATTTCCCGAATAACTTCATTCATGACCCTATCCAACCTGGTGTGCCCGCACATCCACCCGAGCATCCTCATCTCCGCTACCTTCATTCTCTGAATATGAGAGTTCTTCACCGGCCAGCACTCCGCCCCGTACAGCATGGTTAGTCTAACCACATCTCTATAAAACTTTCTCTTGAGATACTGTGGCACTTTATTGTCACACAAGACTCCCGACGCAAGCCTCAATTTCGACCACCCAACCCCTATTCGGTGAGTGACATCCCCGTAGATCTCTCCGTCACCCTGGATCACCGACCCCAAGATATCCGAAACTCTCCTTCTTGGCAATGACCTAAGAACCAAGCTTCACGTACCTACTAGATCCTTCATCACTCGGCTCGGGGCTAAACTTACACTCCAAGTATTAAGTCTTAGACCTGCTTAGTCTGAAACCCATTGACTCGAGGATCTGTCTCCAAACTTCCAACCTCTCATTATCACCGACCCTCGAATCGTCTATTAAGACAATATCGTCGGCGAATAGCATATACCATGGCACGTCTCCTTGGATATGTCGAGTTAGAGCATCCATCACCAAAGAAAACAGGAGGGGGCTGAGTGCTGATCCTTGGTGAAGCCCCATTTCCACCGGGAAGTGGTCTGTTTTTCCATCCACTGTCCTAACCCTCGTCTTAGCTCCATCATACATATCCTTGATCATCCTAATGTAGGCCTCCGGCACGGTCTTCGCCTCCAGGCACCTCTCTTGGAACCTTGTCGTACGCCTTCTCCAAGTCGATAAACACCATGTGTAAGTCCTTCTTCTTGTCTCTAAACGTTTCCACCAATATCTTGACAAGGTGGATAACTTCTATGGTGGAGCGGCCCGGCATGAATCCAAACTGGTTCACCAAGATTGACGTCATCGTCCTCACCCTCGCCTCAACCACCCACTCCCATACTTTCTTGGTGTGGCTTAGTAATTTGATGCCTCTATAGTTATTGCAACACTAGATGTCACCTTTGTTCTTATACACAGGCACAACTATGCTCCACCTCTACTCCTATGGCATCTTCTTGGACCTGAAGATCGCATTGAACAATCTGGACATCCACTTCACTCCTGCCCTACCTATGTTTCCAAAACTCCACCGAAATTTCGTCTGGTCTGGTCGCTCGACCCCTACTCATCCTACGCAAACCATCCACGACCTCATCTACCCTAGTGAGCCTGCAGAACCCCAGATCCTTATGGCTCTCTGAGTCTCTCAGCTCCCCTAACTCTATGACTTGGTCCCCTTCCTCGTTGAGCAGGTCTTGGAAGTATGCTTGCCACCTCTGCCAGACTTGAGCCTCCCCCATCGGAATTCTACCATCCTCGTCTTTGATAATAAACACATAATTAGCACGTCTTAAACACATTCAAGGTTTCAAAGATAGGAATTATTTACAGAAGTTAAAGCACAGTTATAAAAAAAAGAAGTAGCAACAGTAATTCAATGAGTTACAGAACAAGTAAAATAGCACGATCTTGAGCAGAAGTTGGTAACCCAGTGATTTGAGGACATAAAAATCAAAAACCCAGTAAAAGTAAATAGGCGCACCATTTCAAAATCGTCTCCAGATGGAGCAGAGTTTTTTAAAAAAGAGAGTGAACTTTAGAGAATCAAAGGAAGAATAGAAATGGTAGAGTTTAAATTAAAAGAAGTTGGTTGGTGTTAAACTAGTAAAACACTATTAATCAATTTTTATCGGGCCTAAAGATTGCCTAGGCATCGTATGCATTGTCTGATTATCTTAAGGAGTGAACGTGCATATTTGATTCTGATTTGGTAAGTGGTACGAATGATAAGGAATTTGCAGAAAACGTTTCAAAACCACTTAGCCATAATTTAGCGAATTTATTAGCCTAACATGCTAATTAAACAGTAATTTGAACAGATAAGAAGCCCTAAGGACAAGATATCTAATGAACATATAAATACCTAAAACATAATTTCTAATATGTCAATGCAGTAATGACAGTTTATTTGGCTTGTTGTTAATTAATGAAGATTACGAAGTGAGTACAATAACATACATATAGTGCATGACCTAAAACATGATTTCTAACACATGAAAATGCATGCCCTAAGCAGGTTATCTATTACGCAAATAGGTAAATAAAACCTATGAACAACTTTCCTACCTATTACTTAAAATAAACATGCATACCCATCCCCCATATTCACTATTCAGACCCAATTGTTCAGTTACAAATTATTACAAACCAATAGTATCTGAATTACAGTAATAAAGAACAAAAATGACAAGTTATTCTATAGGGAGCCCTCAATCTAGCATAGTCTCCCAACCTTACTTCCTTCGAGTTTCACAGCCTTTACTATGGTCTAGGTGCGGCGAAGCTCCCTAGTGCCCCATTGGGTCCTTGGCCAATACCAACACCTAAACACTTATCAGAATACAGGACATGTGCAGTGTGGGATTACCAGCCTTGTGTGTCAAAGTTCAGTGAGTACTCAGAGGTTCCCAAAGCAATGCTCACACGAAGGGGGCAGAACATATACACTAAGAGTAGTGTGAACTGTAGAAAGAAGTAGTTTAAAAGAGTTTTTAAGAAAACAAAGGATTTGTTTTAAAAGAAGCAGTAGTTCAACAATACAGGATTGCATACAAGGATCATGGGGAAAGGGAACAAATAGATCACCCAATACTAAAGGAGATACAGGGATGTAATATCGCCTGACTACACAGAATCAGAACATTCAGGGGACCAAGAATGGTCAAACTCAGGCATAATACCTAGACAGTAACAGGGGAACAATTATAACAGATAAGATAAACAGTAGTTGGGAGCATGCAAATTAAGAATGACATATAAAGCGTGAGGGATCAATGGAATTGGGAGGTGATAAAGTTTAGGCATGATAATATACATGTAATAGGATACATGCATAGTAAGTTGAAGTTAATGATAGATAATTTCATATTAGAGACTTAGCATGTAAATCATAATATGTGGTAAAGTACTAAAACAAAAGGATCAATTGCACATTGAGTTGTAGCAGTATAAGTAGAGGAAAATCAAGAAGATAATGAACTGAAACAAGAATAAACACATTGATTGGAGACTTGAAGATTAATTAGGACATACTAATAAGAGATAAAGAGCAGGACGCAAAAACAAAGTTGTAACACAATATGTCTTACTACCAGCTAATAATATTCAAGAGTAGAGAACAGCAATAGAGCAAAAAGTGCAAGAGAGAAAGAGCACAAGAGAATGTGGAATTTAGAGTATTTAGTGATTTGTGTCGTATTTTAAAGACTTAGGGTATTTATAGTTTTGAAAACGAGTAGAAAAATAAGGTAAGAAGTAAAGTGTAGTATAATTAAAGAAGTAAATACAATTAGAATCCCGATCAATGTAATTACTCCCCTTTAATTGGGGAGTCCTAGTTCAAATGGCTACCATAGTGACAAATAAGGAATAAGAACTAATTGAAAGACTAATTTCAATCATGAAGAGAGTAGTAAAGAATAAGGCATGTAATTAGGACCAGGTATAAAACATATGAATTAAGGAAAATAAGAATCAATTGGCGATTTGCTTGAATATAAAATAAGGCAATGTATTATTCTGAAAATCAGTAACAGTGTTAAGGCAATTAGCACAGTTAAAGGAAACTATACACAATCAGTAAAGAGTTCTCAGGCAAGCATTATAATTAAAGGAAAATACACAAAATCAGTAAGGAGTTCTAAGGCAAACATCATAGTTAAAGGAAGATTCACAAAATCAGCATAGGCTCTGGATAGGCCGGCCTTTTCCAGGCCGAGCCGTGTGATTCAGGAGCTTCTCCCTTGCTTGTTGCGGACTGTAGTATTAGTTCAAATGCTACACTTTCTGGATCATCTTGAGGCGAACCCCGAGGGTTAGTCTTGACCCTGTCTTCGAGCTTAGAAAGTCATGTCCGCGAGGTAACCCTATGTCGAGTAATGTGGGCCCCCAGATTTACCGTACACAACTTCTTGATAGTGAGTTCCTCTATGGCTTTGTAAAATTAAGTTACATGTCTAATGGTTGTGATTTTAGTGCTGCTTGGTGTGATTTGGGACCTCGAGTAATTTTGTGTTATGTTATATGACTTGTTTGTGTGTTTGGACGGGGTCTCGGGTGCCTCGGGTGTGTTCCGGGTGGGCAACGGGTCATTTTCCCTTATTTTTGAACAACTATTTTCTACTTCTAGTATCCTTTTTTGCGTTTGTGAACAGCCTGGCGCATTCGCGAAGTTTTGTTGCTGACCACCTGGAAATTCTTCTTCGCGTTCGCGCAACACTCCTCGCGTTCGTGAAGCTCTACTTTGTCCCTCATCGCCTTCACGTCCCCCCTCCCCCATCACACGTTCATGTAGCTATGCTATTCCACTATTCGCGTTAGCATACTAGTTCACGCATTCGCGAAGAGCAGCCTCTGGGCAATAATATTTTCCTTCTTCGCGTTCACGTGCATGCTGTCGCATTCGCGAAGCTCATCTGGGTAGCCTTCATTTTTCTTCTTTGCGAACGCGATGCTTCCTCCGCGTTTGCGGTGCTTTAAATATCTGGCCAGAATATAAGTTTTCCAAATCGAGTATTAGGCCATTTTTAACATTTTTGGAGTTCTAGAGCACGGTTTTGGGTGATTCTTCGTGGCTTTTTCAAGTAAAACAATTGGGCAAGTGTTCTTCATCTATAATGGAATATATTCCATGAATTTTTCTTTATTTTTATCATTTAATTTGTTAATTGAGTTGATTAAAGTGTTGGTTTTTGAAGAAAATTCCTAAAATGAAAAATCATGATTTGAGGGGCCAAATGGTGTCGGAATTGGATAAATTTTGTATGGTAGAACTCATTTTGGAATGGGTGATCGGATTTTGTAAAATTTGATGGGTATTGATGTGTGGGCCCGGGGTCGACTTTTGGGTCGTTGTTTTAAATTTTTGTAAAAATTGAAACTTTATGATTTGGAATAGTTTTTTATGTGTTTTATTTGTGCTTTGAAGTTAATTTGGTTAGATTTGAGCTGCATGGAGGTCTTTTCACCAGAGAAGTGCATTTTAGAGTATCGGTTTGTCGCCTTTGAAGTAAGTATCTTGCCTAACCATGTGTGGAAGACTTCCCCTTATGAATTGAGTCTTCTATGCTAATTGTAGTCCGTGCATGCGAGCTGACTAGTGCGTACCCGGACTTATTTGTAAAAAATATGGTCTAGGGTTCTTAGGTCCTTATATTGAAATGTGGTGAGATTCCATTTTAATTGAGTTTAATAATTTTTTAAATTGTCTTTATATGGTCCATATGATATTGCTAGCTTTCCTTGGATTCCTACGTGTTGCATTGACCCTTATTGCCTTAATTAAAGTAATCGACATTCTTATTGTTTTGATACTTCTTGATTGTGACTTCCTATATGATATTCTAGAAATAGGCTACATGTCCAATGGTTGTGATTTCCGGTGTAGTTATCACATGCTTGTTAAGTCTTGTTTAGTTAAGGTTTCATTGTGAAGATAATTATCAGTGCAAGTTTGGCTATAGCTGATTCCCTTGAGATGACACATTTAATCTTTACTGTGGGTTCCCTTGCCGGGATATATTTACTCTTGTTGTTGACTCCCTTGCCAAGATATGGTTATTTCCTTATTGTTCCCTTGCCGGGATTCTTTTGTGATTAGTGTTGGTTTGAATATTAAATGGATCGGGTTGCCCGCCGTAATAATATTAAATGGATCGGTTTACACGGTGCAATAATATTAAATGGATCAGATTGCACACTGCAATAATATTATATGGATCATGTTGCATGCCTCAACAATGTTAGGTGATCGGGTTGCACGCTGCAACATCATTATATGATTTGTAACAGGTTGCACGCCGCAGCAATATTATATGATTTGGATCAGGTTGCACGCCGCAACAATACTATATGATAGGGATCGAGTTGTACACCACAACAAGAAAGAATAAAAGTGAATATTGACTCTTATGGTGAGAACGAGAGTAAAAGCACGAAAGGTGCTGCCATATATTTCCTGTTGTT
Organism: Nicotiana noctiflora; assembly: GCA_032618575.1. NCBI lineage: Eukaryota > Viridiplantae > Streptophyta > Magnoliopsida > Solanales > Solanaceae > Nicotiana > Nicotiana noctiflora. The sequence continues at coordinate 458,749 of JASVEL010005843.1, forward strand.
GTGTATATTTGTTGTTATCAATTCAAGAGTTAAATTGTTTAAATTCCTTTATTGCTATTTTTCCTTGAGTTAGAACTTGCAATATTTTGTTCCACACCTCATCGTAATTATGTATATATATATATATATATGTGTACTCCAACACTTTAAACTTCAATAATTATTACAGTCGTACGTTTACTTAAAACGGAATTTCCACTAAGTTTTAAACAATTATATCTTATGCAAAAAGGGAATAATTCATTCAATGATGTATTTTTAAAATTAAAAAGAGGTATTTCTTTACGTAAATAATTTTAACATAAATAAATTTCATCTTTTAGCGCTGGCTTTCCCAATTAGGTTAGAAATTGAAATTTTACTTATATTGGGCAAATGAGACTTCTTGGATATGTTAAGTGCATTATACGGACAATATATATTATATAGCATGTGGGTTTTGCTGTTAAAAGTTAAATGGGGGCACAAGGTGCCATGTGTGCGGAAGATTCGAGAGTTCAGATTATGATATGAAAAATCGAAGATTGAGATGGTTGGGATAGTGTAATAGACATGATGTGATTGATTGTGTGGGTATTTCCTTCTTTAATTAAATATATTCTTACTTGTCTCTGTTCCTGTTATGTTAGTGTTGATTTACTTGTTACCTGATTTACTTGGTTACCTGACTTACTTTTTTATAGTTCGTTACTACCCGCGTTCTCCTTTATTGTTCTTACTATTTGTATTTTGATTTCTTTCCGTTGTTGATATTACCTCGTTATCTTTATCGCGATATTTTATTATCATATCTTGTTCATTTCATTTGACCAGTAGGTGTCTTGACTGTTCCTCATCACTACCCCACCGAGGTTAGTCTTGACACTTACTAGACACCGTCGTGATGTGCTCATACTACACTTTAGCACTTTTTTTTGTGCAGATCCAGGTATTGTTCATTAGTAGCTGTGCATGTTCTTGCCGATGAAACTCAAGGTAGTCCTGCTACTACGTTCGTAGGGTTTGAAGTCACCTTCCTATTTTATATTCACATTGTTGTACTTATTTCTACATGGTTTGTTCAGGAGTTGTAGCGAAACTTTGTAGAGCTTATGACTTGTACAACCTGGTTTTGGGAAGTTGTTCATTGTATAAGAGATTCATCTCAGAAGAATTCTAGTTGTTATTAATTATTGTTGTTATTCTGTATTTTAGCAGGCTTACCTAGTTATTAAGACTAGGTGCCATCACCAAACCCAACAGAAGAAAAATTGGGTCGTGACAAAATACCGAACCTGTGAGGTTCGTAATTGCTATGCTTGATCTTGCAAATGCGAGATCAGAGGCCTGCAACAGGTTTAGCTATACCAGCAAATTTTTCTAAGTTCCAAAATACCCCGAAGACTATCTAAAACTCACCCGAGCCATCAGGACTCCAAACCAAACATGCACACAAGTTTTTAAACATCATACAAACTCGTTTGCGCGATCAATTCGCTAAAATAACACATAGAACTACAACTTTAGCACCAAATTGCATGAAATTTTCAATAAAGTTCCAAAATTTCTATTTTTTCGACCAAGGGTTTGAATCACATCATATCAACTCCGATTTTACCAAATTTTACAGATAAGGCATAAATATTATAATTGACCTGTATCGGGTTCCATAACCGCAATATAGACCCGGAATCAACAAGATCAATTAACTGCCAGATTTTTAAAACTTTTATCATTTCCAGCTTTATCATTTTTCATCAAAAAATTATTTCTCTGGCTTGAGACCTCGGAGTTCAAATCCGGTCTTACACCCAGGTCTCATATTTTATTACAGACATATCGGGATCGTTAAAATATGGGTCCGGGTCCATTTACCTAAAACTTTGACCAAAGTAAAAGAAAATCACCTTTTTAGGACAAAAATTATTATTTCCTAAATTTTTTCACATAAAAACTTTTCGGATATACGAGCAGACTGTGCACGCAAATCGAAAAGAGATAAAATGATATTTTAAGGCGTCGAAACACGAAATCGAGTTCTAAAACAGAAGATGACCTTTTGGATCATCAGAATACCCCAGGGGATCAACCCTTCACTCCCAAATTTCTAAAAACCAAAGTTGTCAATTTCTTTATTCTTATTATTTGACTAGTCTTCGAATAATTGTCAGAAAATTATATCACACAAATATTTAACTAAATGTTAGTTTTCCAACTTGTCAGTGCTAAAGTTTTGATTCAATACTAGAGTATTAATTAAAGAATAAAAAGATTCATACAATATAAAGTTCTCCAGAAATAAAAAAAAATATATGATTGGGATCGTGTTCTCCTTTATTGGTAGTCAACTTTCCAGCTTCACATCTATATATATGCATTTTGGTGTTGAGATTACTGCAATGGAGATCAAAGTTGCATTATCAGTATGAGAAACAACCATTTCCTTTTTGTTTTGGGAAATTGGATCTTTGATTTCTTGTTGTTGGCATCAACTGTCGTTCTTACTAATACATGTGGCCAAACAAATAATCAGAGAGTAACGATGGTAGTTCACCATATATACTTGAAAATGTTTAGATAAAATGTCATTACAAAATTTCTGGAAAGTAATAGGAAAAAAGGAAAAAAAATAAAATAAAAATAGAAGCTCTCTTTTAAACAACAAAAAAGAAATGGAGACAACTTAAAATGATATATATTATATATTAAACTCTTGCAGAGTGTTTGAGGGGATGCATTAGGAGCATTAGATTAACGCTATTACAAGTTGTTCCGTAGTGGGACAACCATAAGTTTCTACCAATTTGTTGTTGAGTGTCATACTTTGCCAAAATGTCAGCTACATCATTCTGCGTGACAACACCTGTACCGCTAATTTTTCATTGAAATATAAGAAGAGAGTGAAATTTAAGCTGAAATATTCTATTACTGGAGGCAGTCTACCGGTTTTTTTTCTTTTTGGTCCCACTGCTGCTGGGAGTATCTTTTTGATTCTTCACATCAGGATCATAAGGAAATATGTAGACACTCTCAGGATAACACAATCTATATATCAAATTGCGCTTAATTTTAGCATACCCTTTATCACCCCATTCATCACCTTGTGAGTTTTTGATGATGAAATACTTGACTCCATTCTTAACTCCATGTCCAATTACTAGTACTGAGTGTCCTGCATTGTGGTCTATATCATCATCTCCGGTGCATCCCATGTATACATCCTACATTAAAATTAAAATTTAAATGTAAGATATAACAAGAAAAATCGTAGAGATGTTACCAAATTTATTTTCTTTTCATGATCAAATGTAAGAATAAAGAGCATATACGTACCTTTCCCCTGAATTCTGTAAAACTCTCAAAGATTCTAATTGCACCAATCATAGGTTGTTTCTTTAATATCGTATTAATATATTCATCACTGACCAATTCCTCATGTACTTCGCTTTGGAGTTTTAAATCAATATCCGCCGTACGCACACGAATGAAGCCTCCAATTCTGTATCTAAATTTCTAATATGTTCACCAGAAATTAAAATTAAAAGGAGACAAAATAAGTTTCATATTTTAAAACAACAATTTAGATGCTATAATTTTAAACAAATATTTAAATATACCTCATATGGTATGGGAGGGATTTCTTCTGGAATTCTGCTTCCTCTGTTGGGATAGTCAACATTTGTGCACAAACCAAAATACATAGCATAGAGGAGAGCGTGAATATGGGTGCCGAAGTAACACCCTGTACTATCCATTTCGTTTTTCCTGTTTGCATAATCAAAGTCTATCGGAACACGATCAGCGACTTGTTGTATGGAAAGTTCCACTGGTGGCTGATTACTTTCTTTAGCAAATAGAGCTGATATAGCTTCTCCAGTGCTATATGCATAGCACACATCTTTAAAAATTTAAAAACAAAAGTCAAACAATTTCATGTTAGGACAAATTATAACTTAAGTATATAACATAATCAATTAATTTTTTTAATGCATATGCTATTTACTCATATTGCGTTGGTCCCGGACGTATGGAAGAAGTATGCCAGAATCTTTCAAGCTAAACTCCTCATCGATATGTTTATCCGCCATGGTCTAACAAAAGTAAATAAAAGGATTAGTTATAAAAGAACGAAGAGGGTTTACTCACAAAATGAAAGAGTGCTGGTTTTGCGAAATGGAAGAAGACAGCGTGGAGAAGTTAAAATGAAAGATGGGACGCAAAAACAGTATCAAATTAATGAGTGTTTGTTTCACTAAAGACTACAATGCAGAGAGCTTAGGAAATCCAACAGCTCTATTCATTTTCTTATTGTTTGATGCCAAAACTTTTGAGAGAGATATCAAAACACAGAAAACAACCATCGGCAAAAGAGCAATATTACTAATTAATAAAGAGAATGTTTAAAGTTTTCGACCCTTTCTTCCAGTTTTTTTTTTTATTTTTTTTATTTTTTATGAAGGAAACATTTCAACCTAAAATATGAAGCAGATCAAAGCTCTTGAATAATAACTTAAAGGGAGAGAAGTTACCAACGAGGCTTGCACTAGAGAAAAATAAAGAATGAGGCTAGAGACCTAGAAAGCACAGTCCAAATATGAAAACCAAATAATACATTATTTATGAAATGAAAAAATAAATGGTTCATGAAAAACATTTGAATAAGGAGAGAAGAAGCTCACCAAGTGGAGAAGGCAAAGGATTTTGCAAATTGAGGAAGACTGTAGCAAAGATATAGGAGATACTTGAGTGCTTGTTTTGCAGCCAAATTAATGAAAACGTTCAGGAAAGGACTAGGGTTTTCATTATATTCTGCCAAAAGTTTTTGTTGGCTGGTTTGTACGAGCAATGTCTTGGAGAGACAGCCTTTGATAGGGCTGCACACCTGGAGTACGTACACTTATATTCATTTGTTTTGGTTTAATTTGTTGCAAATACTTCCAAATCACTACTACTAGGTGCATGCCATTGGTATCTGATATCTATGAATAACACAGAATGAGTTTAAAATTTAATTATAAATAATTTCTTATAATGAATATTTATATCTATATATAAAAGAAGTATTTACATGCATATATATGGTTTGAGTGTGTAATATTACTATATAATGTGCATGTATGTATATTCCGTCAACTATATTTCCTTCATTCCATTTAAAATAGGGAGAATAGATCAGGATTTACGTGTGGTTATAATTTATGGTATTTGAACATTATATACTTTGCATTTTACATGCTTTAATATTAAAATACACTTTGTTTGAGCGTAATAGAGGCTATTTATGTGTATTGCATCGAAAATGAAATTAGAGGCTTGAACGTCGAAAGTGTGCTCATCGAGAATGGTGAAAAGGAGAAGTCAGTACTAGGCTGGCGTTATCCACGAGAGGCCACCTTAAAGCCAGGCCTAGGCTAGCGTTATCTAGGCGACACCAAGCCTAAGGCCAGGCCCAGTTCGAGTTTTAAAGGTTTTAATTATTTCCCGGTTTGATTAGAAGTTGACCTACACAGTTAGGGCTTGTCTCAAATTTATAAATAGACCAAAAAACGTCACTTTGAATGGCTTTTGTAACCGGAGACTAGAATAGCTCGTGGAACACTACTTGAGGGTTGAGAACATTTATTTCTACATCTCCTTATCCTTACTCTGTAATTTAATTATGCAAATTACTTTTGATATTTGTACTATGAGTATGAGTAGCTAAACTCATAATCTAGGGTTTGATGGAAGCTATTTAAGGATGATTTTCTCGTTATGTTAATGTAGATTTGTCATAGTATTATCTCTATTTGTTTAACTATATGCTTATTGTTGTTGATTTAAGGGCCCTCAATTAGTTGTTCCTATTTAGTGTGCATTACTTGGAGAGAGTGTAAATTTAGGTTGTTGCTGAACATCATCATTCCTAACGTATATGAGGGATCATTACAAAGGGTTTAAAGGTGGGATTAGGGATAACAAAATTCTGGGTACGATCTAAGTGAGTTGTACTTAAAGTTAGCAAGTGTAATTCGGGATAATATGTCTAGTATATTGTTGTAACTACTCAGGAGAGAGTTACAACAGTTAGAATGCTCATGATCGATATAGAAGACTTAGGCAAATTTATTGAAAACATAGCAAAAAGGATTTTGACAACAGAGGAAATCAGAACCTTAGATCATTCTCATTCTTGCATACAAACCGTTTATAGTTAGTTCTTAATTAGTGTATTTTTTTTACGTAATTGTTAGTTAATAAACATCCAATTTGTTACTCAAATATCTCTGAACATTGAATGCGTGAATTTATGTGAGTCCAATAGATGTGATTGATAGGTTAATTCATTGTGAGATTCGACTCCAAACTCGTTAACCGAAATTATTTGCAACGATCACTTTATCCTTTACCTAAAACAGCCGTGACGAGAACACCTCCACTATTTTAATCCGATGAACAAGACATTCACTATCTTCGACCCTCCCTAGACAATCCCAAACCATAGAAGTGTGACAAACACGCTGCCACGTTATATTTTTTGTCCACGCAGTATATATATATATATACAACAACAACAACTACCCAGTATGTTCCCACAAAGTGGGGTCTGGGGAGGGTAATACGTACACAGGCCTTACCCCTACCCGAAAGGGTAGAGAGGCTGTTTCCGGCCGACCCTCGGCTCAGAAAAAGAGAGAGAAAATCAACAAACAAAACAAAACAAAACAAAGTTCGTAAATCCGGGATAATCGAATAAATAATTATCTAAACATAAAACCAAAAGTAGAATGACATGCAATAATACCAATCGGTTACTACCATAAGAGGCACTATACTATACATTAATTAACTATAGAGATCTCTACCAAACCCCACTCAGCCCCTAACAGAAGTACTAAGAAATCTAGAAGGCCCTACCCTACAACCCTAATACTAGACCTCCAAACTTTCCTATCAAGGGTCATGTCCTCGGAAATCCCCATTCTAGCCATATCCTGCCTAATCACCTCACCCCAATACCTCTTAGGCCTCCTCTGCCTCGACTCACGCCAACCACCGCCAGTCGCTCACAACTCCTCACCGGTGCATCAGGGCTTCTCCTCCGCACATGCCCAAACCACCTGAGTCTCGCTTCTCGCATCTTCTCATCCACTGGGGCCACCCCCACCTTCTCCCGAATAACTTCATTCTTAATCTTATCTAATCCGGTGAGCCCGCACATCCACCTGAGCATCCTCATCTCCGCAACTCTCATTCTCTGGACATGAGAGTTCTTCACAGGCCAGCACTCCACCCCATACAATATGGCAGGTCTAACCACCGCTCTATAAAACTTCCCCTTGAGTTTCTGTGGAACTTTCTTGTCACACAAGACTCCTGATGCGAGCCTCCACTTCAACCACCCCGCTTCTATACGATGAGTGACATCCCCGTTAATCTCTCCGTCCCCTTGAATCACTGATCCAAGATATCTGAAACTGTCCCTCTTGGCTATGACCTGAGATCCTAGCTTCACGTCGCAGCCTACTTCGCTCGACTCGGCGCTAAACTTGCACTCTAGATATTCTGTCTTAGACCTGCTTAGTTTAAAACCCTTAGACTCGAGGGTCTGTCTCCAGGCCTACAACCTCGCATTAACACGAGCCCTCGTCTCGTCTATCAAGACTATGTCGTCAGCAAAGAGCATACACAATGGCGCATCCCCTTGAATATGGCGAGTTAGAGCATCCATTACCAAGGCAAATAAGAGAGGGCTTAGCGCAGATCCTTGATGTAGCCCCATAACCACCGGAAAATGGTCCGAGTCGCCACCCACCGTCCTAACCCTAGTCTTGGCTCCATCATACATGTCTTTGATCACTCTGATGTAGGCTTCTGGCACGCTCTTCGCCTCCAAGCATCTCCACAGAACCTCTCTAGGGACCTTATCGTACGCCTTCTCCAAGTCGATAAACACCATATGCGGGTCCTTCCTCTTATCCCTGAACAGTTCCACCACCCTCCTCACAAGGTGGATAGCTTCTGTAGTAGAGCGACCCGGCATGAAACCAAACTGGTTCACAGATATAGATGACATCTCCCTCACCCTCGCCTCGATCACCCTCTCCCAGACCTTCATGGTGTGACTTATTAATTTGATACCCCTATAGTTGTTGCAACACTGGATATCCCCTTTGTTTTTGTACAAGGGAACCACTGTACTCCATCTCCACTCCTCCGGCATCCTCTTGGTCCTAAAGATCACGTTGAACAACCTGGACAACCACTCCACTCCCGACCTACCCATGCATTTCCAAAACTCCACCGGAATTTCGTCTGGCCCAGTCGCTCGACCCCTACTCATCCTGTATATATATATATTTCTTATCTTCTTCATTCTTTTTTTAACTTTTTCATTTCCACCAAATTTTAGGATCATTTTTTCTGGTGAAATCTGTAAACTATTTAGAACGACATTATTTTGGTTATAAAGTTTTTGATTTAATTAAATAAAATTAAATTCTAATCAAATAATTTTAACATAAATCTTGAGTTGTGAAAATGAAAGAACGAAGAGAAATTAAGTATTCAAATAAGACTTCATAATAAATAAATAAAAAGTGAACATACACGTTAGAATAAATTAAAGCATTTAAATAAACAAAATGGATTCTTGTAATTGTCTTTTTACATAAGAAAAAATTAATAAATTTCTAGAATTCTATAAAAATAAATAAATGTATGTGTTATCAAAATGTATTTCAGCTTTTTAAATAGAATTAATTTCATTTTTCTGTTAAGTTTCATCTTTTAATTTCTCTAGAACACCAGTTATGGGTATACGTGTACTCTTTTAACCAAGTCTGACTACTTTAAGTTTCACTCCCTCTTTAAGCTTTAATCAGTTTGCTGAAAATGGTGTAGAAAGGCAGGCTTTTGCATTAAAACAGTGCTAAGGTTGGGAGCTTTTAGACTTTTGTTTTTGAATGATTAAATTTACTAGTATCGTCTTTGGTTCCTCATCTGTGTTATTATTTTGGCCAAAAATTCAAATCCTGTCTTATATTTATATCTTCAAATCAATCTAGTATTAGTACGTAGTGATGGAATAGAGTTCGCCTTTGATATGGAGTGATATATCCTTAAAATGAAATTTCCTAAAACTAATCCAGATTGATTAATGCCATTCAGTTCCTTGATCATTATGTTCTAAGCACCAAGTTATATGACATGAGTTATGAATTTTGAGTTATCACTCTTTCTAGACCACACTACAAAACCGTTGAGGTATTTAACATGTGTCGTAATGTTTAATCAGACTGTCAAAATTGTTCAGCTAATGAATATTTATTGTGGTACAAGCTTTAGGGTTTAGAAGGGAATCATCTCTTGAGACCACCAAACGAGGTGGTGCAGTGGATGAGACTACTCTTCCCTTAATCAGAGATTTCGGGTTCGAGTCCTGTGTATGAAAAAAAATTTGGTAGGGAGTGCTTCTCTCCAAATGGGGCCTAACGACGCGAATTCGAATATATTCGGGCTTCAATACGGATACCAAATACCGGATAGTAAATAAAAAAATAAAAAAAAGAATCAATCTCTTGAGAATATTGCAAAGATATATTAACAAAATCATTGCATCACTTAACTATCATAAAATTCTTGCATGACATTATGTATATTCATATACTGTATCAAAAAAAAAATTAAATCTCCAATCTGGAAAGACCTAATTATTAGACATTGAGTCATTAAGTTATTATAGGTCCTAACTGAAGTATAACTTAACAAAATATCCAGAAATCCAAATATAAAAAGAAAAGAAAAGAAGAGCAAAACAATAAACAAAAACCAGCCATGAGATAAAGTTGGCACTAATTGGTAAAAGCACAATTATTTAGCTGTTAAACAAGAATTGGCAAATTCTGCAATGACACCATAGAGAGTCCCTGTTAATTCTTTTGACCAGTTTGGAGTGTCTTCTACTGGTAGTCTGGTACTAGTGCAGCGCAGTAATATTGATATCCAATTGTCAGAAACATATGCACTGAAATTATAGTAAGACAGGAATTGATGCTTTTTGGTATAGCTTGAAAAGGAAAGCCTTCATGTCCCTTTAAGGAGTATTTGTTTTTTTTTTCTTCCTGTTTTGTCCAATGTCCCTGTAAAAGTAAGCATAAACCCTATATAATAACGTGTCATTTTCTGTGTAGCTTACCGTAACTTGGCTTTTTTTGGGGGTCTTTTCTTCATTTTATGTTCGTTGTTTCTTTCTATTAATTTATTTTCAGAAAATCAAGATCAAAATGAAGTAAGAAATGGAAGTAAACTAAATTTAATGGAAAGATAACTGCACGAGACTTCAAATCAAGTACTTATCCTAGATTAAAATCAATATTATTCCTGAACATAACATGAAAATTGCAAAAGTATCACAGCATTTCTTGAATTATGCAAAACTAAAGAAAACACCCTTTTTCTGTAAGTTTTCTTTTCCTTGTTAAAGTATAAAAGGGTAACAAAATCATAAAAATATAAGTTAAGCTACTTAGATTCAAACTATAATCTTAATTTATAACGACTTAAGATATGAGACAAGGATTAAAATTTATACCTACTACCATGTGAGACGCCTTTTCAAAATAATACCCTTCTGTATAACTAACGTCTAATAGAGAAGAATAGAAATCTCAATCAGAACAATAAATATATATGTCTAATGTTATAAGCCAAATATACTAATAAATTAGTTTGACCAGCTTATAAGCTTAGTCAAACACCCTTAATATATATAGCAACATCCAAATGTTGATAAGCAAATTCTTTAACCCATGAAATGGAAAAACATATATGTGCATAAAAATCATAAATGAAAAACAATGGATGCCTAAATTGTTAAATTTCATATGCCTTTGAAGGTTTGGTTTTCTGGTGCTAGAGTTAACTGTCTCATGGACCTTGAAGGGAAACTTCTTTATACTCGAAAAGAAAATTTGAGGTTTCTTATTTTACAGTTTTCATGACCTATTTAACGTGGAATTACCGGGAATTAAGAACCAAATTCATACTAATTTTTTTCATCTTATGCTACGATCATATATGTTTTTCTACAATACTACTAGAAATCCAGTAATTAGCGACCAAAAAAAGCGACCAAAGTTGGTCAATTTTGGCAAATTACCGACCAAAACTCATCCAAACAGACTTGATTGCTATTTTTGTGGCCGTTTTAGTATACCGACTAAGGTTGGTCGCTAATTACCGATCAAAGTTGGTCGCAAAAGTAACCGGACCAATTGTGCAATTTAAAGCACATACCGACCAACTTTCGTTGGTAACATATTTTAATAATTTAATTTTACCGACCAAAGTTGGTCGGTATATTTAAATTACGTTATTTTATTAATTATTAAAAATTAAAAATTAGTGACCAAAGTTGGTCGGTAAAGTAAAATATATATTTCTAAAATTTAACAATACCGACTAAAGTTGGTGGTAAAGTTTAAATATGGGTAATCCTTGTTCATTAACCAACTAACTTTGGTCGGTAATTTTTTATTTTTTATTTTTTTAAACTTTGGCGATCAAGCTTGGTCGCTAATCAACAGAATTTTTTTTCTTTAATTAGGGATCGACCAACTTTGGTCGATTTTCTGAATTTTAATTTTGGCATAAAATGCCTGTTTTGGCAGTTACATCACCTGCAAGTATACCAAAATCCCTAAATAACTACATTACCACAACAACAACAACAACAACAACAACAACAACAACAACAACAACAACACAATTCAATAAATACATTAAAACTAACAAATAAAGTTCAATACAACTAAAATATCCAAAACCAAATTAAAACTTACTACAACTAGCTCAAAACATGTTTTATTTGCCTATTTCAAAGTATATAGAAGTCAAGGAGTATTTTGTACAACATCATCATCACCGTCTAATGAACTTTCATCTAAAAGACGGTGTCGATGAGGGTCTTGTGGAGGAAGGGAAGAACGACCACGGGAAGGACGGAGGAACAATCACGGGGAGGACGGGAGGAACGATCACGGGGAGGACGGAAGGAAAACTTACGTTCAAGTCGAGGCTCTAGTGAACACTCATGAGACGGGGACAACGGAAAAGCTCTAGTAGATAGAAGAGTTCTGATGTGAGCTTGCATGCCAAGGAATTGAGCATCTCTAACCCTTTCTATTTCATTGGTCGCTTGGCACTTACTGAGGTTAGGCTTGGCACTTACTGAGGACCATTGTGCTGTAATCATGCCCTTCATATGCAGACTATCCATGTACCTCTACTCAAGGCGCACTATCATTGAGGCGAGGAGATACACGGAGACTTTGAGGTATGTCTGCCGCGTCCGCAGACCAAGAGTCTCTATTTTGTTCCAGCTTTAGTATTTAGTTAGTTCCTTTTCTCCCAGTTGTCTAGACATTCTGGAGTTAGAGCAGCGTACTATGTTTCTATTAGCTTGTGGTTCCCGTGAGTTTCCGAATTTTGGGATTGAGTTGTAGACTTCCATATTTCTTTTGAGTTGTATAAGCCTAGTGGCCTTCTATGTCGTTACTATTTAAATATCTTTAGCTTTAATTATTTATTTGGTAAGTTAAGTTGCTAAATTTCCGCATTGTTAGGCTTACCTAGTTGTAGGAACCAGGTGCCATCACAACATATTCATGGAGGATGAACTGGGGTCGTGACAATTATATTGTATTGGTTGTGTACTCTTGTACCTCTAGTTGGATTTGGATCAAACCACTTGCATCTAAAGAGTATCAATTTCTTATATGGCAAGCCTATATATTCTAGTTCTATTATTACTTTGAGCACACCATAATAACCAATATATCCAACTTGGTCGCCATCAACACCTTGAACATATACCCCGCTATTGTTGCTATTTTTATTTTAGAGCAATTCTCTGTATGGAACTTATAACCATTCACTATGTACTTAGACATTATTTCGACCTGCAGCCCAGGTCCCAAAGATATATCTATCAAAAATTAATTTACACAATTATTTGGATCATTTACTACATAGTATCAAAAAAATCATAAGTTAGCATAACATACAAACATCATTTACCTACATAGTGTTAGAACTTTATCAGGATAAACTTACAAATTGTTGGAACTACGTATCAAATCTCGTATATACAGCATCTTGGCCAAATTGACCCACGACGTGACTGTGAAATATCAAATATTTTTAGTAGTTGCATCGAGATGTAATCACAGTAAATTTTTTATTTTGATAACTAATAAATCAATACTTACTTTAGAAATGGTACAACTTCGGGAAAATTTAGCAACACATGAAGTGTAGCTGACTTGTACTCCATATCACTCAAACTTCTCTTTCTATCATCCTTAGAACATCAGCCTAGTTGATTGAATATGAATATTGACGGATATATTGAATCATTCACACATTTGACAATGTGCCTGTTGGGTCTATTCCTAGAATATGGCACATTACTCTCAAAATAATAAGAATAAAAATGAACAATTTCCTTTCCACGATAAGCTTCGCATATAGATCCTTTAATCATATTCCGCTGATTAACAAATTGTTTTCATTTACCAATTGTTCTACACAATGTCATGTTAGCCAAGAACATTCAAATAAAACATAAAATTGCATCAAACTTATAATATTACCTCTCAAAAGGATACATCCATCTGTATTGAATAGGCTCTCCAAGGCGTGCCTCGTGTACAAGGTTGATTCGAAGGTATTCCATCAGATGGAAAAAACCACATGAAATATCTTTTCCATCTTATTAGAAGTTAGACGAATGTTCTGATCCATCCGGAGTAGGATTTCTTCCCTTAATGTGGTAGAACACATGTCTTTGAAAAACAAACTAATCTTTATGATGGGTTTCCATATTCTTTCAAGAAAACCACAAAATGCTAGTGTCAGCTCCCCCTTTTTCTTGCAAAGTTGGGTTTACGACATTTGGAAGGACAACTCTATTCCCTTTTGGGGTTTGGGTTTTTGGTATTGAAGATTTGCCACCTAATGATTAAGTGCATTAGGACACTAAGGGTTTTTGAGTTGGAAAACAAGATTTTGGGTAAGGGCTAGAAATTATCTCAAGGTGAACTTGTTAGGCGCTCCTCAAGATCCACTAGTATGGTTCCTGGCCATGTTATATTGTTAGTTCATGTAATAAAATAAACAATCAAAAATTCAAATATACAACATTGTAAGTAAGCTAAAAATAACATTGAAGATAAGTATGGATGGAAGAGATTTATGAACAAAGATTTGAATAGTTTTACAAGAGGAGATGAAAAATTTAAAGGGAAAGGTTCCTAGGTTTATGATTAATATGGATCATTAATGCAATACTTAGTAATTTCTCCTTAGAAAAGGGGCTACATGAGATATTAGCGCATCGGTCATCATATCCATATTCTATCCATCCCACCCCGTAAAGGTTACTGAACGCGTGTGTTGGTTACGAATACTTACTACATGCTATTACCCATCCCATCCTATAAGTCCTGTAGGGTATTTAGGACCACTATTCCTATGTGGTAGGAAGTAGGCTGAACCGTTATGTTTAAAGAAAAAAACGCTAAGCGATATTCATACCAAATAGGAATGCACATAAGGGAACATACAAAATGAAATAAAGGCTCACAAATCCATTCTCAACAACAACAACAAACACAACAACAGCTATCCAGTATAGTCCCACAGGGTGGGGTCTGGGAGGGTAATATGTATGCAGGCCTTACCCCTACCCGATAGGACAGAGAGGCTATTTTCAATCGATCCACGGCGAAAGATCGAGAAAAGGAAAAAAAACAAAAACAAAACAAGAAGGAAAAGCATTAGTGCCTCCAGAATAAACCACAAAAGCTGACATATAAAGGGCAAAGTAAACAAAACAACAACATGAATAAAAAGTATTAGTAATTCTAGGAGTACTCACAGAGATATTAACCTATCGGGAACCCTCCCCCCCAACACATCCATATCCCGCAAAATAATAGAAGCCCCTAACCTACCACCTTGATACTAGACCTCCAGACTTTCCTATCAAGAGCCATGTACTCGGAAATCTACATAATAGTCAAGTCTCGCCTAATCACCTCGTCCTAATACCTCTTGGGCCTCCCTCTGCCACTACTCGCGCCAACTACCGACAACCGCTTGCAACTCCTCACCGGTGCATCAGGGCTTCTCCTTCGCACATGCCCGAACCACCTGAGTTTCGCTTCTCGCAGCTTCTCATCTATTGGGGCTACCCCTACCATTTTCTGAATAACTTCATTCCTGACCCTATCTAACCTGGTGTGCCCACACATCCACCTGAGCATCCTCATCTCTGCTACCTTCATTCTCTGGATATAAGAGTTCTTCACTGGCCAGCACTCCACCCCGTACAGCATTACTGGTCTAACCACAGCTCTATAAAACTTTCTCTTGAGATACTGTGGCACTTTATTGTCACACAAGACTCCCGACGCAAGCCTCAATTTCGACCACCCAACCCCTATTCGGTGAGTGACATCCCCATAGATCTCTCCGTCACCCTGGATCACCGACCCAAGATATCCGAAACTCTCCTTCTTGGCAATGACCTAAGAACCAAGCTTCACGTACCTACTAGATCCTTCATCACTCGGCTCGGGGCTAAACTTACACTCCAAGTATTAAGTCTTAGACCTGCTTAGTCTGAAACCCATTGACTCGAGGATCTGTCTCCAAACTTCCAACCTCTCATTATCACCGACCCTCGAATCGTCTATTAAGACAATATCGTCGGGGAATAGCATATACCATGGCACGTCTCCTTGGATATGTCGAGTTAGAGCATCCATCACCAAAGAAAACAGGAGGGGGCTGAGTGCTGATCCTTGGTGAAGCCCCATTTCCACCGGGAAGTGGTCTGTTTTTCCATCCACTGTCCTAACCCTCGTCTTAGCTCCATCATACATATCCTTGATCATCCTAATGTAGGCCTCCGGCACGGTCTTCGCCTCCAGGCACCTCTCTTGGAACCTTGTCGTACGCCTTCTCCAAGTCGATAAACACCATGTGTAAGTCCTTCTTCTTGTCTCTAAACGTTTCCACCAATATCTTGACAAGGTGGATAACTTCTATGGTGGAGCGGCCCGGCATGAATCCAAACTGGTTCACCAAGATTGACGTCATCGTCCTCACCCTCGCCTCAACCACCCACTCCCATACTTTCTTGGTGTGGCTTAGTAATTTGATGCCTCTATAGTTATTGCAACACTGGATGTCACCTTTGTTCTTATACACAGGCACAACTATGCTCCACCTCTACTCCTATGGCATCTTCTTGGACCTGAAGATCGCATTGAACAATCTGGACATCCACTTCACTCCTGCCCTACCTATGTTTCCAAAACTCCACCGAAATTTCGTCTGGTCTGGTCGCTCGACCCCTACTCATCCTACGCAAACCATCCACGACCTTATCTACCCTAATGAGCCTACAGAACCCCAGATCCTTATGGCTCTCTGAGTCTCTCAGCTCCCCTAACTCTATGACTTGGTCCCCTTCCTCGTTGAGCAGGTCTTGGAAGTATGCTTGCCACCTCTGTCAGACTTGAGCCTCCCCCATCGGAATTCTACCATCCTCGTCTTTGATAATAAACACATAATTAGCACGTCTTAAACACATTCAAGGTTTCAAAGATAGGAATTATTTACAGAAGTTAAAGCACAGTTATAAAAAAAAGAAGTAGCAACAGTAATTCAATGAGTTACAGAACAAGTAAAATAGCACGATCTTGAGCAGAAGTTGGTAACCCAGTGATTTGAGGACATAAAAATCAAAAACCCAGTAAAAGTAAATAGGCGCACCATTTCAAAATCCTCTCCAGATGGAGCAGAGTTTTTTAAAAAAGAGAGTGAACTTTAGAGAATCAAAGGAAGAATAGAAATGGTAGAGTTTAAATTAAAAGAAGTTGGTTGGTGTTAAACTAGTAAAACACTATTAATCAATTTTTATCGGGCCTAAAGATTGCCTAGGCATCGTATGCATTGTCTGATTATCTTAAGGAGTGAACGTGCATATTTGATTCTGATTTGGTAAGTGGTACGAATGATAAGGAATTTGCAGAAAACGTTTCAAAACCACTTAGCCATAATTTAGCGAATTTATTAGCCTAACATGCTAATTAAACAGTAATTTGAACAGATAAGAAGCCCTAAGGACAAGATATCTAATGAACATATGAATACCTAAAACATAATTTCTAATATGTCAATGCAGTAATGACAGTTTATTTGGCTTGTTGTTAATTAATGAAGATTACGAAGTGAGTACAATAACATACATATAGTGCATGACCTAAAACATGATTTCTAACACATGAAAATGCATGCCCTAAGCAGGTTATGTATTACGCAAATAGGTAAATAAAACCTATGAACAACTTTCCTACCTATTACTTAAAATAAACATGCATACCCATCCCCCATATTCACTATTCAGACCCAATTGTTCAGTTACAAATTATTACAAACCAATAGTATCTGAATTACAGTAATAAAGAACAAAAATGACAAGTTATTCTATAGGGAGCCCTCAATCTAGCATAGTCTCCCAACCTTACTTCCTTCGAGTTTCACAGCCTTTACTATGGTCTAGGTGCGGCGAAGCTCCCTAGTGCCCCATTGGGTCCTTGGCCAATACCAACACCTAAACACTTATCAGAATACAGGACATGTGCAGTGTGGGATTACCAGCCTTGTGTGTCAAAGTTCAGTGAGTACTCGGAGGTTCCCAAAGCAATGCTCACACGAAGGGGGCAGAACATATACACTAAGAGTAGTGTGAACTGTAGAAAGAAGTAGTTTAAAAGAGTTTTTAAGAAAACAAAGGATTTGTTTTAAAAGAAGCAGTAGTTCAACAATACAGGATTGCATACAAGGATCATGGGGAAAGGGAACAAATAGATCACCCAATACTAAAGGAGATACAGGGATGTAATATCGCCTGACTACACAGAATCAGAACATTCAGGGGACCAAGAATGGTCAAACTCAGGCATAATACCTAGACAGTAACAGGGGAACAATTATAACAGATAAGATAAAGAGTAGTTGAGAGCATGCAAATTAAGAATGACATATAAAGCGCGAGGGATCAACGAAATTGGGAGGTGATAAAGTTTAGGCATGATAATATACATGTAATAGGATACATGCATAGTACGTTGAAGTTAATGATAGATAATTTCATATTACAGACTTAGCATGTAAATCATAATATGTGGTAAAGTACTAAAACAAAAGGATCAATTGCACATTGAGTTGTAGCAGTATAAGTAGAGGAAAATCAAGAAGATAATGAACTGAAACAAGAATAAACACATTGATTGGAGACTTGAAGATTAATTAGGACATACTAATAAGAGATAAAGAGCAGGACGCAAAAACAAAGTTGTAACACAATATGGCTTACTACCAGCTAATAATATTCAAGAGTAGAGAACAGCAATAGAGCAAAAAGTGAAAGAGAGAAAGAGCACAAAAGAATGTGGAATTTAGAGTATTTAGTGATTTGTGTCGTATTTTAAAGACTTAGGGTATTTATAGTTTTGAAAACGAGTAGAAAAATAAGGTAAGAAGTAAAGTGTAGTATAATTAAAGAAGTAAATACAATTAAAATCCCAATCAATGTAATTACTCCCCTTTAATTGGGGAGTCCTAGTTCAAATGGCTACCATAGTGACAAATAAGGAATAAGAACTAATTCAAAGACTAATTTCAATCATGAAGAGAGTAGTAAAGAATAAGGCATGTAATTAGGACCAGGTATAAAACATATGAATTAAGGAAAATAAGAATCAATTGGCGATATGCTTGAATATAAAATAAGGCAATGTATTATTCTGAAAATCAGTAACAGTGTTAAGGCAATTAGCACAGTTAAAGGAAACTATACACAATCAGTAAAGAGTTCTCAGGCAAGCATTATAATTAAAGGAAAATACACAAAATCAGTAAGGAGTTCTAAGGCAAACATCATAGTTAAAGGAAGATTCACAAAATCAGTAAAGTAACAAGTAACAAACCGTAAGAATCACCAAGCATTTAAATAGCACTCATGTGATTAACATGGAAAAGTACTCATAGAACATCAAGAATTAAAGGTCGAAATAACGAATCAACGCAGGAGTTGCAGAGAACAGACATATAAATAGTCAAGTAGCAAAGAAACAACCCAAAATACCTATGGTTTCCTCAATACTCGTTAAAATAACATAAAATCAGGTGATAATAGCTTAAACACAGTAGAGACGTTAAAAGTTACAGGAAACCTTTCTTAAAATAGGGTCATAAAACCCTAGTTTCAAATAGGAGACAAATATGCTTAAAACTTGATTATTTGTAAATATCGAGTAAAGAAAGGTTATGAAGGAACGAGTAACAAATCATTAAAATATCGAGATTTAAGAGGTCTGGGTAGAAATTTGTGTTTCATAAGAAACTAGTGAGAAGTAAGGGAAACCTGGCTGTGAAACTTAGGAACCATGGTGATTAGAACACCATCGAGTCAAAACTTGTTGGAGAAAGGCTGAAAACAAACCAGACGAAGATTCAGGGACTGACTTGTATGGCGGAGGCTTCTAGGGTCTCAAGGATAGGTAGAATCGGCAAGCTAGGGTTTCATGGTGGCTGGTGGTCTAAAGAGGTGAGGCTGGAGAGGAAAGAGGAAGATCCAAAGTAAAGAGATAGAGGTTGTGTCGAAGACTGAAGGGTCGAGGGGAGGGGGTAGCTAGGTTTTAATTTAGGAAAATAAATTTGGGCCGTTGATCTTATTTGATCAACAACTCAGATTGATTTGGAGCTGGGCCGGGTTATTTAATAATTGGGCTGGGCAAATTTGGACTGGATATTGGGTCAATTTGGTTAATTTAAAATATGACGGGGTGGGGTTAAATTGGGCTAAAATTGAAACAATAAAGGGCTATGTGTTAAATAACCAATTTCTCCTTTTTATTCTATATAAAATAGTAAAATGATTTTAAAAATAAATTAAAGGCACTGAACTAATAAATAACGTATAATTATGAATTTAAAAATACTAAAAATGATTTTATAATGGTAAAATATTGTTAATCGCAAAATAGGCTATAATTGTAATTATATGCAATTTAGCTTAAAAATACAAACAATTTGTAAAAATATGAACTTTAATTATACCTTAGTGTAAATATGAGAATGAAAATAAATTATTCACCAAAAATGCTAGCCTGGGAATAATTATTGAATTTTGTACTATCAAAATAGATAATAAATTAATTATAAAATATGTAAAATAAGGAAAATACCAAAACTCTTGGGCATGCTTATATATATCTATATGTACATGTTATTTTTAGAATACTTTGAGCATAAAAATATGTAAGGAAAAAATAGGTATCAACAACTGCCTATCTTTAACCGAGAATGATGAAAGAGTTGTCATGTAAATATATGATGACCAATTTTGATCGAAAGAAATGATTTGAAAGGTTTTGACCGTGCTCTGGCTCCTGAGGTACCTACATATCCTTGGTCTTATAGGAATCAGGCCGTATGTAGTTCGGAAATCCGTCGGCGGATCATGCCAATGGAGATTTCGAAAGACGGACACGATATTCAGGTTGGAAATGACAATCAGGGACTGATAGGTTGTCGGAACCGGAGCGAGATCGCTCCTACTGTGATGGTCGTTGCTAGCCGATGTGCCTCAAATAAGCAATACGAACATATATTGTGCATAAATTTAAACATGATGCAGGTTCCCATTGGACCACGAAAGCTATCTTCGGACGGGAAGGATGACGTCCTTAGACCATGACGTCCTGGGCCATGAAGCGTATAATAGAGGATTCACAAGCTATGAAATAATGTTCTCGGACTATGATAATTGTAAGGCCCCGTAAAATATTTGTGCTTAAAACCTAGTAGTTGTGGTGTCATGGTCCGAACAATGTGTTAGGCGCGGTTCAGACCCTTGGTAGTGATTTAAGTTTCAAAATTTTAAAGAACCAATTTTTCCAAAAAAAGTGTTGATTCTGCGGTCAGGAATGCGACTGCAGATCTGCTATGCGGACCGCATTCCTACCGCAGAGCTTAACAGAATGTTTCCCAACAATCATGTTGAAAATGCGGTCGATATGCGATCACAGAATAGATCTGCAGACTGTAGATCTACCGCATAATTTCTCGAGAAATGTTTAGTGTCAAGTCTGTGGTGCATTTTGCGACCGCAGATCAAGAATGCGGACTGCATTTTGGTCACATTTCGTAACAGAACCTATGAAAATTTTTAGGCAATTCTGCGGTCATTATGCGGAACGCATGTTGATTCAGCGATCGCAGATGCGATCGTAGAATTGACTCGGCCCAGATTTTTGTAAATTTTTTACCCGACCCCTTCTTTAATAAAACACCTTTCTCCTTCATTTATCAAGTCTTCTTACCAAAAATTAGAGAGAGAAGAGAGGGGTTTTAGAGAGAGAAGTCTATCATCTTCAAGAATTGTTCCAAACATTTAGTCCAAAGGATCCTAGGGCCAAGATTCAACTTCCCCAATCTCTACCAGGTAAAAACTCTAACTATTTTCACTAATTTTCAGTTTTAAAATGGGTAAAGAAAGGTTTGCATATAATAGCTTTTGAAAATAGAATTTAACATTCATGCATGATTATTGAACTTGGTTTTTAGTAAGAAGAAGTGAGTAGAAGTAAGAGTCTGCAAGAACAAAGTTGGCAAACTAGAATAACTTGGGTAAGCACAAAGTAGGAGGTTAAAGGAAGAAAACCCGACACCAGGTATGTATGGCTAATTTTGTTTCTTGTAAAATCGCCCAAATGTGTGAGAATTATTTTGGCATGTGTTAATTTGAGAAATTTGTATGTAATTCTTTGATTTCATTGTTGGGTATTCAATTGATGTTGAACTATGTGTGGTGTGGTATGAAATATGAATTGAAAGATAAAAAGGGAACCGAAATTGGTAAAGAATTGGGAACAATCATTATGATGGCATATATGGTTTATTATGGAAGGAATTGAAACACTTGAATTGTGGTAAATTGTTGAACATACTTGTGTGGGTACTCTTGAATGTGGAAACATGGTAACTTGGTTGTGATATCAGTTTGAAAAGTGCTTTAGAATATGAACTGAATTGTAAGTTGCTTATTTGAACTTGTTGTAATTTTGTGTAGTGCCTTATTTGTTGTTTGTGATTGTTGTGTTTGAAAGTGTACAGTGGGATCGGGTTGCATGCCGCAACACGAAGTAATAAGGTGTGGATTGGGGTGATAAGAGTGGCCGAGTTAATAAGGGTAGACAAGGTAATAAGGATGGAAAGCGATCGAAATCACCATTGAAATTGATATAAAAATGATTGATGTGAAATTGTGAAAGGAGACAGCAGGAGTGTTTGCAACCTGTGGGGCACTAATTGCCCCTTTGTTTGACTACTTGTGTTTTACGTGATTGATTGGTTGTTGTTCTACTTGTTGATCTTAAACTTGCTTTGTGTTGAGAATTATCTGAAATGAGGAAAATGTGGAAAACATGGTTGGCTGGCTTAATTGATTCTTGATGTAATTCATTGGTTGTCTTATCATCATGATTAATTGTTTGATGGCTTGAGTTTACTTGGGACAAAGTTTTCCCATATATACCAGTACAATTCTAGTGTACTGATGTCCCTTTTGCCGGGGACGCTACATTCGTGTTATGATTGTAGGTGGATCAGTAGCAGGCACTTCAGCTCATCGGCAGTAGTATCCTACATCTTCCACTGCCCGTTTTGGTGAGCCCCTTTCTTCCTCGGGGTCCTGTGTAGCTCATGCCACTTTTATTTTAGACTTTATTTCGAATTTTGTAAGGTATAGCCGGAGCCTTGTTACCGCAAATATTGTATTCCCTTTTGTATCCTAGAGGCTCCATAGACATGTAAACTGTGGGATTATGGCCTATGTATATGTATGTTGGGCGTTGTTAATGTAAATTGTAAACTTGTTAGTAAATCAATCATATGGTTATGTCTGTGCATTGTGAAATCAGTTATAATTGGTAAGATAATTGGTTTATAAGAAATAATCAATACAGGGGTAACGCGTGGGAACGAAAGGCAC
The DNA here is from genome assembly GCA_032618575.1 of Nicotiana noctiflora. Classification (NCBI taxonomy): domain Eukaryota; kingdom Viridiplantae; phylum Streptophyta; class Magnoliopsida; order Solanales; family Solanaceae; genus Nicotiana; species Nicotiana noctiflora. The sequence goes on from JASVEL010005843.1 coordinate 481,838, forward strand.
CCAGGTCCGCTTGACTGGGGCTACCCGGTCACGCGCCGGACATGTCCCTCGATTTGGGGCGTGACAATAATGATGCCTCCGAACTATGCTGCCTTTCAATAATGATATGCAAAAGATAAAAGTAGGGTCCTCAGGCCATGGCATGGTGTGCTTGGGCAATGAAAATTGTGCCTCCGAACAATGACGCCTTTGGGCAATTTGGTGATTTTTCAGCCCATGAAATGCAGGATTTGGCAATGTTTCAGCCGATCTAAAGTATAAATATAAAATGTGATCTTTCAGTCGTTGGCAATATTTCAGCCGATGTAAAGTATAAATATAAATGGCGATCTTTTTATGTCTCAAATAAAATGTGGCGGTATTTCAATCGATGTAAAGATTTAAATAAAGTTGGTGATATCTCAGCCGATGTGAAAATTTAAATAAAGTTGGTGATATCTCAGCCACGCAGGATTAAAATAAAATTGGCAATCTTTCAGCCGATGACGATATTTTAGCCGATAGAAAGTATAAGTATAAATAGCGATCTTTTATCCGATTGCATGTCTCAAATCATAGGTGGCGGTATTTCAGCCGATGTAAAGATTTAAATAAAGTTGGCGCTATCTCAACCATGTAGGATTTAAATAAAATTGACGATTTTTTAGCTGATGCAAGACTTAAATAAAGTTGGCGATCTTTCAGTCGATATAAAGATTTAAATAAAGTTGGTGATATCTTAGCCATGCAGGATTTAAATAAAGTTAGCGATATTTCAGCCGATGCAAGACTTAAATGTACTGGCGATATTTCAGCCATGCAGGATTTAAATAAATTTGGCGATCTTTCAGCTGATATAAGGTGTGAACATAGATGGCAATTTTTCAGCTGATTGCAACATTCAAATAAAAGGTGGTGGTATTCCAGCCATGCAAGAGAGATAAAGTTGCGATATTTCAGCCATGCAGAATTTAAATAAAGTTGACGATCTTTCAGCCATGTAGAAGGAGGTAAAGCTTAACATCGGAAGGCAGAATGGTAGCCTTATGTAATGTAGCGAAATGCATGATGGAGGTAGAGCTTAACCTCGTAAGGCAGAATGATAGCCTTATGCAATGTAGAAAAATGCAGGATGGAGGTAGAGCTTAACCTTGAAAGGCAAAATGATAACCTTATGCAATGCAGAGAAATGCGGGACGCAGATAATTCTTAGTCTCGAAAGGCAGAAAAGTAGCCTTATGCAATATAGATAAAATGCATATGGAGACAGTGCTTAGTCTCGGAAGGCAGAAAGGAAGAATTATGCAATGTAGAGAAAAATGCAGATAGAGACAGTGCTTCGTCTCGAACGACAGAAAGGTAGCCTTATACAATGCAAAGAAAAATGCAAATAAAAGGGAGTAGTAACTAAAGCTCTTAGCTGATAGTTGATTGCGTCGTTGTGATTGCTGGGGATGTCATGCACGGATAGCAATTGTAAGTAGGCGATGATTATGTTGCATTCCTGAAATTATGAGTATGTAATCGTATTTGATGATTTCATGTCTTGGGTGCCTGCATCCAAAGAAAAATTGTGAGTTTTGTAAAGGGGGAAGGTTAGTCCGTCTTTCTGTGCACTTTGCTTGTCCTACTCGGCTCTTGCTTTCATTGGGGTAGCATTGTTAAACAAAGAAATTTGATAGTCATGCATGATTTAGTAAAAACTTAATATAAATACATAGTTAAAATAGTTCTCTTTAGATGAAGCGACGAATGCGACGTGGTATAAGACATTGAGACCTCTCTCGCTACGGATGTTTGAGGGTCCTCGTCAAAATTCTGCTCCAATTTAGTGGGCTGGTGCTTTTAACGGCTGCGTTTGATGACTGGTTTAAAATCACTTTCAAAAATATGAGGGTGCTCCTCAAAATTTTGCCCCAGTTTCTAATAGCGGAGGGCGGCCGGAGGGGAATGAAAATTTTATAGAATTGTGATCGAACCCGTATGGCTGCCTACGTATCCCTTCTTAAACTGGGATCAGGTCAGGCGTAGTTCAAATTACACATTAATAACACTTGACTGCATCTGGATTGATTGGCTTTGGCTAGACTTCTCCATCATTTTCTGCAAGTATGAGGGCTGCCACTTATGAGAGAACTTTCATTTGGCTTCGTCTTGATGCGGGAAAATTTTCTTCAACACTAACTGTCCTGGTGTAACTTGTCTTGGCTTGTGTGATGACTCGGCCCGTCGTCACGGGAATTACCACCCCGTTATGTTGTAAATACATATTTTATAATTTTATATCAGTGTTAGAGTCTATCGGGTGAGTTAGGAGTGATTGGGATTGGAAATGAGGCATATAGCCTTTGTGAAGGAACTTGAATAAGGAAAGTCAACCCGGAGTTGACTATTTAGTTCGAGGGCTCGGAATCGGATTCTGATGATTCGGTTAGTTCCGGAAGGTGATTTGTGACTTAGGGGAGCGATCGGAATTGAATTTGGAGGCCCGGTGTAGAAATAGGCTTGAATTGGCTAAGGTTGAATTTCGGCGAAATCCGAACGGTAGGTGAGATTTTGATCCGGGAGTCGGAATGGAATTCCGACAGTTGCAGTAGCTCCGTTAGGTGATTTTGGATGTGCCTGCAAAATTTCAGGTCATTCGGACATCGTTTGGTTGGGTTTTTGATAGAATGTGTAATTCGGAATGTTTTAAGAAATTTAGGCTTGAATCCGTGTGTAATTGGTGATTTTGATGTTTAGGATGGTGTTTTTATGATTGGAACAAGTTCGTATCGAGTTTTGGGGTATGTTGGTGGTTTTCGTTGGGGTCCCGGGGGCCTCGGGGTGAATCCGGACCATCATCCGGCATTTGGAAGCATGAAATGGTCTGCTGAAATCTGCAGATCACTGGGCATAAAATAAGCCTTCGCGTTCGCGAAGGAAGGTTACGCGTTCGTGAAGGCCAGGTTCAGTAAGGCATCGCGTTCGTGAGGGCAATGTCGCGTTCGCGAAGGTTGAGGCCAGTTGGCCATCGCGTTCGCGATGGGTGGGTCGCGTTCGCGTAAGAGGAAAAGGTAAGGCATCGCGGACGCGTGACTTCACGTCGCGTTCGCATAGAGTAAAAGTCAGGAGGCTGAGGAGTTGATCTTCGCGGACGCGTGAGAGAGTGTCGCGTTCGCGATGAAGAAGGGGAAAAAGGCATCGCGTTCGCGTGTGAGGCGTCGCGAACGCGATGAAGAAAAGAGGCTGGCAGTGAAGTTAAGTTCAGAACAGAACCAGTCGCGGGTTTAATACCCAAAAACGCCATTTTTGAGTTCTAGAGAGAGAAACTCACGGGAATTGCTGGTAATTCATCGGGGATTCGTCGGAGGTAAGTTTTGTGGCTTAATTACATCATTTTAACATGAAATCCTTGGTTAAATCCCTGTAAATGGAAGATTAAAGGTGGGTTTGAGCCCTAGGCCTAAATTGAAGAAAAACACCGATTTGAGTGGGCAAATGGAGTCCGATTTTGGTAAAATTTATATGCCTAGACTCGTATCGAGATGAGGATTTCGAATATGTAATTTTTGTAATTTTTCAACAAGTGTACCAAAAGTCGGGTTTTGACAACTTGTGGGTTTTGATATAATTTGGGTTATTTCGAATGAATTGCGTGAAATTAGCATATATTGATGCATTCTCTATTATTTTGAGCAGATTTGGCATCCGAGGAGATTGATTTGCGAGGCAAGCGCAAGGCGGATTGAAGCTTCTACCGGTTCGAGGTGAGTGGTAGTAGTAAACAATGTACTGAGGGTTTGAAACCCGTACTAGCACTTCATAGTGCTATATTGAGATGAGACACACGTTCTATGACAGGCGTGGTGACATTGCGATTGGGGGTTCGGACTTAGTCCTTCCCGGCTAATAGAATACTGTGTGGTATGATTGTTACTGATATTACAACTGTACAATAGGGCTAAAAGCCATGTTTGGGGCCTTGTGCCGATCTGTAGAGCATTAGGGAATCTATAGAGCTAGGTGACCCTTATATCATGTTGGAAACATACACTCAGCCGTAGCTCTAGCTGTATAGCATAATATGAGCCCGTACTAGATGTGTACATTGAGAGAGATTATCTAGGGTGGAATTCCCTGTTCTAGCTGAGTGGGCCTGAAAGGCCAAGTCTATATTGACTGAGACAGGGTCTAGGACCCACTGTGATATATTATATTGGGCCTGAGAGGCCAAGCACATATTGACTGGGATAGGGTCGAGGACCCATTATGAGGTATTTTATACATATACCTATATAGGATTGGGCTGTACGCCGCAGCAGTATATATATTGGATCGGACTGCACGCCGCAGTAATATGCATGTAATATACATGTAATATACATGTGGGACGGACCTGCACGCCGCAGTATTATTGCGCTTGGGCTGTAGGAGCCCCTTCGGAGTCTGAGTCTGCACACATTCTCAGTGAGCACCGGTGTATATTATGGGATCGGGCTGCACGCCGCAGCAGTATAGAGATATATACATATATATATTGGATCGAACTGCACGCCGCAGTAATATTTGTGTGGATCGTGCTGCACGCCGCAGTATTATAGTGCTTGGGCCTAGGGAGCCCCTCCGAAGTTTGTATACACCCCCAGTGAGCGCCGTCGACGTAAAATGGAGCGGGCCGCGCGCCGCAGCGGTATATGTATTGGAGCGGGCTGCACGCCGCAGCATTATACTTAATCATACCCTACTATCTACCTAAATACTTATACATTATAGACATAGGTATGTGTCTTTATATGTTGAGATGGCCGTACACCGTAGGGGTACGAGTAAGGGTTGGTTCAGTGTGGAATCTTGTAGAGATAAGCGTGGATTGGAGATTTGAGTATTTCTACAGTGGTGACGTACCTGTGAGGGTTGCCTTAGAACTGCTAAGTGACAGCACAGGAGTTCTTACCTTCAGTTATTATTTATTATTGTTACTCACTGAGTTGAAATATACTCACCCCACTCCCCTGCACTTTCTGTGCAGATCCACAGGTGCCCGAGAGCAGTTGAGACATTGTAGCTGCCGATCCTTGTCTACTATTGCGGAGATTACGAGGTAGCTGCCAGCGTCCGCAGAGCTTGTTTTCTCCTTCTCTATCATCTTGTTGATTTCCTACTTGCCTAGACTTGATTGTATTAGGATGCTATTCTGTAGAGGCTCGGTCTCGTGACACCACGATATGTTTGGGACCGTATTTTGTATGTTTTACGTTTCGGTTATCACCTGATATGATCATTTACTGTTTAAGTTTAATTTGATTAATAACTGACTAGTTTAAGGGATAATATGGTCGGGCTTGCCTAGCATTGTGTTGGGCGCCATCACGACCAGGGTTTGGGTCGTGACAAGTTGGTATCAGAGCCTAGGTTAACATGTCTCGCGAGTCATGAGCCGGTTGGTAGAGTCTCGTGGATCGGTGCGGGGACGCCTGTACTTATCCTCGGGAGGCCGCAAACCTTTTAGGAAAAGTTTCAATTCTTGGAATTCTTGTCGTGCGATTACTTTTGACTTGAACCGAACTTTGACATTCTATTCTCTCGCAAGATGGCGAGAACTCGATCATCCGGACGTGGAGGACGACCACCACTACCACCTGCTGAGGCCGTGGACGCGGTCGTGGTCGTGGCGGAGTTAGGGCAGCCGAGGCGGTGCCAGCCGACCCACGGCCTCCGATTGCGAGAGGTGCCAGCAGCACCGGATCAGGCACCGACCGTGCCCATTGTTATTCCGGGTCTACGGGAGACCCCGGCTCGGATACTAGCGATCCGCACCGGCCTAGCACGAGCGGTTTCGATTACTCTGCAGCGAGCCGCGATCGGGGATCGGGGGTGATCACCGGACCCCGCAAGTACGCACTCCGCGAGCCGGCAGTGCGGGGCTTACGGACACCGAGAGACTCCTCTAGTCCGGCCGTGGTTCCGGTTCAGCCCGACAGATCGGATTCGGGGGACGGGGTCCCAGCTACGACGGACGATGAGCAGCGTCGTCTCGAGAGGTTCACCAGGTTATCTCATCCAGTGTTCACTGGTGCTCCGGCGAGGACGCCCAAGGTTTTCCGGATAAGTGCCGTCGGATGCTTCGTACGGCAGGGATATTGGAGTCCGGTGGGGTATCTTTCACTACCTTTCAGTTTCAGGGGCCAGCCTTCGCTTGGTGGGAGGCTTATGAGCGCCGCAGGCCGGCAAGGGCAGCACCACTATCATGGCCGGAGTTCTCCACTATGTTCTTGGAGAAATGGGTGCCTCGATCTCGGAGAGAGGAGATGCGTAGGCAGTTTGAGGGTCTCCGTCAGGGGGACATGTCAGTGTCAGAGTATGAGATCAGGTTTACAGAGTTGTCCGGATATGCACCGTGGTTGGTTCATTCCAACAGAGAGAGGATTGGGCGCTTCGTGGACGGCCTCATTTATCCCATTCGTATTCTGATGACTCGGGAAAGGGTTTTGAGTCGTACATTTGAGGATGCTGTGGATATTGCTCGCGACATTGAGACAGATCGTCGCAGGGAGCGGGATGAGAGGGAGGCCAAGAGGCCTCGAGGAGCAGCTAGTTCCAGTGGCACTCAGACCAGAGGCCAGAGTCAGCAGAGCCGAGGTCGCTCTTTCAGGTCTTCGCAGTCGGGACGCTCAGATCGTCGCAGATGGTCACCTAGACAGGGTTATCAGGGTTCGCACCAGAGCCAGCCATCTCTCAGTGCCATGCCAGCTCAGAGTTCTTCACAGGCCCCATCCGCTCAGGGTTCATCTCGGCCTAGTTCATCAGCTGGTCACTCCAGCACCAGAGGTCCTTATCAGTCTCAGTACCCAGCACCGGGGAGTTGCTACGAGTGCGGAGAGTTTGGGCACCACCGTAGGGAGTGTCCCCGTCTTGTTTCCGGATCTTATCAGCAGAGAGGGCAGCCCTCGTCATCTGGTCCTTCTACTTCAGCACCCGCCCCGCCAGCTAGGGGTGAGGGTCAGACAGCTAGGGGTCGCTCTCGAGGGGGAGGCCGATCAGGCGGACAGGCTAGATGCTATGCTTTTCAGGGCCGATCTGAGGCTGTTACTTCTGATGCTGTCATTACAGGTATTATTTCAATCTGCCACGGAGATGCCTCGGTATTGTTTGATCCCGGTTCTACTTATTCTTATGTGTCTACATATTTTGCTCCTCATTTGGGCACGACCCGAGGGAGTCTTGAGCTGCCAGTACATGTATCTACCCCGGTAGGGGATACTATTGTTATGGACCACGTATACCGGTCCTGTTTGGTCACTATTGGAGGTCTGGAGACCCGAGTAGACCTGTTGCTTCTCAGCATGATTGATTTTGATGTTATACTGGGCGTGGACTGGCTATCTCCATGTCATGCTATTCTGGACTGTCATGCCAAGACAGTCACTTTGGCTATGCCGGGCATTCAGAGGATCGAGTGGCGAGGCACGACTGAGTATGTACCTAGTAGGGTAATATCTTTCCTCAAAGCCCAACGAATGGTTGGGAAGGGATGTCTCTCTTATTTAGCATTTGTGCGGGAGGTCGAGGCCCGGACTCCCAGTATTGATTCTGTTCCCATTGTGCGAGACTTTCCTGATGTGTTTCCCTCAGACCTGCCGGGCATGCCGCCGGACAGGGATATTGATTTTGGTATCGATTTGGTGCCAGGCACTCAGCCTATTTCTATTCCTCCATATCGGATGGCACCAGCTGAGTTGAAGGAATTGAAGGAGCAACTCCAGGAACTCCTAGATAAGGGGTTCATTCGGCCGAGTGTGTCGCCGTGGGGTGCACCGGTCTTGTTTGTTAAGAAGAAGGACGGATCTATGAGGATGTGTATTGACTATAGGCAGTTAAACAAAGTAACAGTGAAGAATAAGTATCCTCTTCCTCGTATTGATGATTTATTTGATCAGCTCCGGGGAGCTAGGGTGTTCTCGAAGATTGATCTTCGTTCAGGCTACCATCAGCTGAAGATTAGAGAGTCTGACATTATGAAGACTGCATTCCGGACCGGATATGGTCACTATGAGTTCCTTGTGATGTCTTTTGGGCTGACCAACGCCCCAGCAGCATTTATGCATCTGATGAACAGTGTATTCAGGCCGTATCTTGATTTATTTGTGATCGTATTCATTGATGACATACTAGTCTACTCTCGTAGCAAGGAGGAGCATGCTCGGCACTTGAGTATTGTGTTGCAGAGATTGAGAGAGGAGAAGTTGTATGCCAAGTTCTCCAAATGTGAGTTCTGGCTTGAGTCCGTGGCATTCTTAGGGCACGTGGTGTCCTGTGATGGTATTCGGGTAGACCCGAGGAAGGTCGAGGCAGTACAAAGTTGGCCCAGACCGACCTCAGTTACTGAGATCCGTAGCTTTCTGGGATTGGCAGGGTATTATCGTCGATTCGTTCAGGGGTTCTCTTCTATTGCTTCACCCTTGACTAGATTGACTCAGAAGGGTGTTCCTTTCTTATGGTCCGAGGAGTGCGAGGAGAGCTTTCAGAAGCTCAAGACAGCACTGACCACAGCACCAGTCTTGGTTCTACCGACAGCTTTAGATTCTTATACTGTATATTGTGATGCCTCAGGAGTTGGCATTGGTTGTGTGTTGATGCAAGAGGGTAGGGTCATTGCTTATGCTTCTCGTCAGTTGAAGCCCCACGAGAAAAACTACCATGTTCATGATTTGGAGCTAGCATCCATAGTTCATGCTTTGAAGATTTGGAGGCATTACCTGTATGGTGTCTCCTGTGAAGTGTTCACGGATCATCGCAGCCTTCAGCACTTATTCAGACAGAAGGACCTTAATTTGAGACAGCGGAGGTGGTTGGAGTTGCTTAAGGATTATGACATCACTATTTTGTATCATCCGGGGAAGGCCAATGTGGTGGCCGATGCCTTGAGTCGGAAGGCGGTTAGCATGGGCAGCCTAGCTTTCATCCCAGTTGGGGAGAGGCCATTTGCTTATGATGTTGAGGCCCTAGCCAATCGGCTAGTGAGATTAGATATTTCGGAGCCGAGTCGGGTGTTGGCTTGTGTTGTTTCTCGATCTTCCTTATATGATCGCATCGGGGAGCGACAGTATGATGACCCACATTTGCTTGTCCTTAAGGACAGAAGGCAGCATAATGATGTTAGAGATGTGACTATCGACAGTGATGGTGTTCTGAGGATGCAGGGCCGTATATGCGTGCCCAATGTTGATAGTTTGCGGGAGTTGATACTTGAGGAGGCACACAGTTCACGGTACTCTATTCACCCAGGTGCCGCAAAGATGTACCAAGACTTGAGACAGCACTACTGGTGGAGGAGAATGAAGATGGATATTGTTAGGCATGTAGCTAAGTGCCTCAATTGCCAGCAGGTCAAATATGAGCATCGGAGACCGGGCGGTGTTCTTCAGCGTATGGTTATTCCCGAGTGGAAATGGGAGAGGATCACCATGGATTTTGTTACTGGGCTCCCTCGGACAGCGAGGAAGTTTGATTCTGTATGGGTGATTGTTGATCGACTGACTAAGTCCGCACATTTCATCCCAGTTAGTACTACTTACTCATCGGAGCGGTTGGCGGCGATCTTTATTCGGGAGATTGTCAGGTTGCATGGGGTCCCAGTGTCTATTATATCTGACAGAGGCACTCAGTTCACTTCTCAGTTTTGGAGAGCGTTTCAGCGAGAGATGGGTACGCGGGTTGAGTTGAGCACCGCATTTCACCCCCAGACAGACGGGCAGTCCTGAGCGCACTATTCAGATCCTGGAGGATATGTTGCGGGCATGTGTGATCGACTTTGGTGGTTCATGGGATGAGTTTTTGCCACTTGCTGAGTTTGCCTACAACAACAGCTACCAGTCGAGTATTCAGATGGCCCCGTACGAGGCATTGTATGGCAGACGGTGTAGATCTCCCGTGGGATGGTTTGAGCCTGGTGAGGTTAGATTGATAGGGACTGAGTTAGTCCAGGATGCTCTGGATAGAGCAAAGTTGATCCAGGAGAGGCTTCGCACAGCACAGTCTCGCCGGAAGAGTTATGCGGACCGTAGAGTTCGAGAGTTGTCTTTCATGGTTGGTGACAGAGTATTGTTGAAGGTTTCACCTATGAAGGGTGTCATGAGGTTCGGGAGGAAAGGTAAGTTGAGTCCCAGGTATATTGGCCCTTTTGAGATACTCGGGAGAGTTGGAGAGGTGGCATATGAGTTAGCCTTGCCACCCAGCTTATCCAGCGTTCATCCAGTATTCCATGTGTCTATGCTCCAGAAGTACATTGGAGATCCGTCTCATGTATTAGACTTCGGTACCATTCAGCTTGATGGTGATCTATCCTATAATGTGGAGCCTATTGCTATTTTGGGTCGCCAAGTAAGGAAGTTGAGGTCGAAGGAGATTGCATCGGTTAAGGTTCAGTGGAGAGGTCGACCCGTAGAGGAGGCTACTTGGGAGGTTGAGCAGGAGATGCGGAGCAGATACCCTCAGCTATTCGAGACTTCAGGTATGTTTCTTGACCCGCTCGAGGACGAGCGTTTGTTTAAGTTGGGGAGAATGTGACGACCCGGCCCGTCGTCAAGGGAATTACCACCCCGTTATGTTGTAAATACATGTTTTATAATTTTATATCAGTGTTAGAGTCTATCGGGTGAGTTAGGAGTGATTGGGATTGGAAATGAGGCATATAGCCTTTGTGAAGGAACTTGAATAAGGAAAGTCAACCCGGAGTTGACTATTTAGCTCGAGGGCTCGGAATCGGATTCGATGATTCGGTTAGTTCCGGAAGGTGATTTGTGACTTAGGGAGCGATCGGAATTGAATTTGGAGGCCCGGTGTAGAAATAGGCTTGAATTGGCTAAGGTTGAATTTTGGCGAAATCCGAACGGTAGGTGAGATTTTGATCCGGGAGTCGGAATGGAATTCTGACAGTTGCAGTAGCTCCGTTTGGTCGGGTTTTTGATAGAAAGTGTAATTCGGAATGTTTTAAGAAATTTAGGCTTGAATCCGTGTGTAATTGGTGATTTTGATGTTTAGGATGGTGTTTTTATGATTGGAACAAGTTCGTATCGAGTTTTGGGATATGTTGGTGGTTTTCGTTGGGGTCCCGGGGGCCTCGGGGTGAATCCGGACCATCATCCAGCATTTGGAAGCATGAAATGGTCTGCTGAAATCTGCAGATCACTGGGCATAAAATAAGCCTTCGCGTTCGCGAAGGAAGGTTCCGCGTTCGCGAAGGCCAGGTTCAGTAAGGCATCGCGTTCGCGAGGGCAATGCCGCGTTCGCGAAGGTTGAGGCCAGTTGGCCATCGCGTTCGCGATGGGTGGGTCGCGTTCGCGTAAGAGGAAAAGGTAAGGCATCGCGGACGCGTGACTTCACGTCGCGTTCGCGTAGAGTAAAAGTCAGGAGGCTGAGGAGTTGATCTTCGCGGACGCGTGAGAGAGTGTCGCATTCGCGATGAAGAAGGGGAAAAAGGCATCGCGTTCGCGTGTGAGGCGTCGCGAACGCGATGAAGAAAAGAGGCTGGCAGTGAAGTTAAGTTCAGAACAGAACCAGTCGCGGGTTTAATACCCAAAAATGCCATTTTTGAGTTCTAGAGAGAGAAACTCACGGGAATTGCTGGTAATTCATCGGGGATTCGTCGGAGGTAAGTTTTGTGGCTTAATTACATCATTTTAACATGAAATCCTTGGTTAAATCCCTGTAAATGGAAGATTAAAGGTGGGTTTGAGCCCTAGGCCTAAATTGAAGAAAAACACCGATTTGAGTGGGCAAATGGAGTCCGATTTTGGTAAATTTTATATGCCTAGACTCGTATCGAGATGAGAATTTCGAATATGTGATTTTTGTAATATTTCAACAAGTGTACCAAAAGTCGGGTTTTGACAACTTGTGGGTTTTGATATAATTTGGGTTATTTCGAATGAATTGTGTGAAATTAGCATATATTGATGCATTCTCTATGATTTTGAGCAGATTTGGCATCCGAAGAGATTGATTTGCGAGGCAAGCGCAAGGCGGATTGAAGCTTCTACCGGTTCGAGGTGAGTGGTAGTAGTAAACAATGTACTGAGGGTTTGAAACCCCGTACTAGCACTTCACAGTGCTATATTGAGATGAGACACACGTTCTATGACGGACGTGGTGACATTGTGATTGGGGGTTCGGACTTAGTCCTTCCCGGTTAATAGAATACTGTGTGGTATGACTGTTACTGATATTACAACCGTACAATAGGGCTAAAAGCCATGTTTGGGGCCTTGTGCCGATCTGTAGAGTATTAGGGAACCTATAGAGCTAGGTGACCCTTATATCATGTTGGAAACATACACTCAGCCGTAGCTCTAGCTGTATAGCATAATATGAGCCCGTACTAGATGTGTACATTGAGAGAGATTATCTAGGGTGGAATTCCCTGTTCTAGCTGAGTGGGCCTGAAAGGCCAAGTCTATATTGACTGAGACAGGGTCTAGGACCCACTGTGATATATTATATTGGGCCTGAGAGGCCAAGCACATATTGACTAGGATAGGGTCGAGGACCCATTATGAGGTATTATATACATATACCTATATGGGATCGGGCTGCACGCCGCAGCAATATATATATTGGATCGGACTGCACGCCGCAGTAATATGCATGTAATATACATGTAATATACATGTGGGACAGATTGCGCGCCGCAGTATTATTGCGCTTGGGCTGTAGGAGCCCCTTCGGAGTCTGAGTCTGCACACATTCTCAATGAGCACTGGTGTATATTATGGGATCGGGCTGCACGCCGCAGGAGTATAGAGATATATACATATATATATTGGATCGGACTGCAAGCCGTAGTAATATTTGTGTGGATCGTGCTGCACGCCGCAGTGTTATAGTGCTTGGGCCTAGGGAGCCCCTCCGAAGTCTGTATACACCCCTAGTGAGCGCCGTCGACGTAAAATGGAGCGGGCTGCGCGCCGCAGCGGTATATGTATTGGAGCGGGCTGCACGCCGCATCATTATACTTAATCATACCCTACTATCTACCTAAATACTTATACATTATAGACATAGGTATGTGTCTTTATATGTTGAGATGGCCGTACACCGTAGGGGTACGAGTGAGGGTTGGTTCGGTGTGGAATCTTGTAGAGATAAACGTAGATTGGAGGTTAGAGTACTACTATAGTGATGACGTACCTGTGAGGGTTGCCTTAGAACTGCTAAGTGATAGCACGGGAGTTCTTACCTTCAGTTATTATTTATTATTGTTACTCACTGAGTTGAAATATACTCACCCCACTCCCCTGCACTTTCTGTGCAGATCCACAGGTGCCCGAGGGCAGTTGAGACATTGTAGCTGCTGATCCTTGTCTACTATCACGGAGATTACGAGGTAGCTGCCAGCGTCCGCAGAGCTTGTTTTCTCCTTCTCTATCATCTTGTTGATTTCCTACTTGTCTAGACATGATTGTATTAGGATGCTATTCTGTAGAGGCTCAGTCTCGTGACACCACGATATGTTTGGGACCGTATTTTATATGTTTTACGTTTCGGTTATCACCTGATGTGATCATTTACTGTTTAAGTTTAATTTGATTAATAACTGACTGGTTTAAGGGATAATATAGTCGGGCTTGCCTAGCATTGTGTTGGGCGCCATCACGACCAGGGTTTGGGTCGTGACAGCTTGACTCTTCTGTTGAATGCTTTTGACATTCTATTCTGATATAATTGACCGTGGAAAATTGTATTCATTCTCTTACCATCTATGAGAGCTAGTTATTCATAGTGGATTTTTACCCATCATACGTCCTCAAGTTCTGCTTCTTGTATGATCCTCAGGGGGGGTATTTCTACCTCAGCAGGAATGAGCGCTTTTGTACCATAAACCAACATATAAGGAGTTTCCCTGATTGATGTGCGAACTGTGGTGCAATTCCCCAATGAAGAAAATGAGAGCTTTTCGTAACACTGCTTGTGTTTCTCTATCATTTTACTTAGTATCTTCTTAGTGTTCTTGTTGGCCGCTTCTATGGCTCCATTCATCTGAGGTCTGTAGGCTATAAAACTCTTGTGTTTGATCTTGAATGTCTCACAAATAGCTTTCATCAAGCCACTACTGAGATTGGTACCAGTATCACTGATGATTAACTCTGGGATGCTAAATCGACAAACGATGCGATCGCGGACAAAATCTACCACAACCTTCTTGGTTACTACTTTATATGATGTTGTGTCAACCCATTTGGTGAAATAATCAATGGCCACTAGAATTAACCTGTTCCCGTTTGATGCGGCAGGCTCAACAGGTCCGATGATATCTGACATCGATGGCATTTTTGAACATACAAGATGCAGTCTATTTCTATAGTCATCCAGAAATATCCTGCTCAGAGTACTTTCTTTGCTAAGACAAAACCATTCATATGTGGATCGTAGGTCCCTACGTGAACTTCTTTTAATAACTTGGATGCTTACTTTTCTTCGACACACCTTAGCAATCCCAAATCGGGAGTCCTCCTAAATAACATTCCTCCGTTGTGAAAGAAGTGATTGAATAAGCTTCACAGTGTGCACTTCTGAGTAGCATTTGAAAGTTCTGGATATTCTCCCATTGTCATATACCCTTGGATATCATAGAACCAAGGTTTTCCGTCTGCTTCTTCCTCGACATGAGCCTAGTAAGCTGGCCGATCATGAGTTTTCACCAGGATAGGGTCGATGTAGTTCTTATATGGATGAAGAATCATGGATGATAGGGTGGCCAATGCGAACTCATTCTGCATTCTAGGTACATGCTGGAATTCTTTCTTTGTAAAGCTCTTCCTCAACTCCTATACATGATGCAAATAAGGGAGTATCTTGGAGTTCTTGGTTGCCAATTCTTCTCGGAAGTATAAGCAGATTTGAGTCCCCGATTACTAAAAACTCTTGAATGTTCATATCAATGGCCAGCTTGAGCCCTAAGATACAGGCTACATATCTGGCCATGTTGTTGGTGCACGGGAATCTGAGTTTGGCAGATACCGGATAATGCTGGCCGATTTCTGATACTAGGACTGCTCTTATGCCCGCTCCTTTGAAATTTGTTGGTCTGTTGAAAACATCCTCCAATCATCGTAGGATTCTGCAATATCTTCTCCTACGAAAGAGACCTCTTCATCGTGAAAATATGTTTTAGAGGCTCGTATTCCTTGTCTACGGGATTTTCATGCATGTCCTTTGATTACCTTCCGAGTCAAGTAAACAATGTCGAATTCACTCAACAGGATTTGCCACTTGGCTAGTTTGCTAGTGGGCATGGGCTACTGAAAGATACATTTTAGCGAATCCATTCTTGATATGAGGTAAGTGGTATAGGCACAGAAAGAATGCCTCAGCTTCTGAGCTACCCATGTTAGAGCACAATAGGTGCATTCTAATAGAGAGTACCGGGCCTCGTATGGAGTGAAATTCTTGCTGAGGTAATAGATTGCTTGCTCCTTTCTCCCCGTTTTCTCATGTTCTCCAAAAACACAACTGAGTGGCCCATCCAATACTGCAAGGTAGAGCAATAGCGGTCTACCCGGTTGGGGCGAAACAAGAACTAGCGGCATTAACAGGTATTCCTTGATTTTGTCGAAGGCTTTCTGATAATCATCAGTCCATTTTTTGGCGGTGTCTTTCTTCAACATCTTAAAGATTGTCTCGCAAATGACGGTGAATTGAGCTATGAAATGGCTGATGTAGTTGAGTCTCCCCAAGAAACTCATGACCTCTTTCTTACTCTTTGGCGGTGGAAATGCTTGAGTGGACTTAACCTTTAATGGATCCAGCTCTATTCCTTGTCGACTTATGATGAACCGAAGCAACTTTCCAGCAGGAACCCCGAATGCGCACTTGGCGGGATTTAGTTTCAGATTGTACCTTCTTAGTCTGTTAAAGAATTTCCTCAGATCTTCCAAGTGGTCGGTGGCTCTTTTAGATTTGATGATGATGTCGTTTGCATACACCTCGATCTCTTTGTGTATCATATCATGGAAAATAGTAGTCATGGCCCTCATGTAGGTGGCCCCAGCATTCTCTAACTTGAACGACGTCATCTTGTAACAATACATCCCCCATGGCGTGATAAAATCCATTTTCTCAGACTCTTACTCATCCATCCATATTTATTGATACCTAGCAAAACAATCGACAAATGACCGCAGCTTATGCTTGGCGCAGTTGTCGATCATAATGTGTATGTTTGGCAGGGGAAGTTGTCTTTCGGACTGGCCCGGTTGAGGTCCTAGTAGTCAACGCAGACTCCAACCTTCATGTCTTTCTTCGACACTGGCACAATATGTCACGCCCCAATTTGTGGGACATAACCGACACTCGACCGGGTATCCCCGGTCAAGCGGACCTGGGTGCCTTTCCTATCCCACGTGTTACCCCTCATCTCATTACCTAATAACTAAGCCATTTATAGGATATGAACTCCATTAACCAAATTTTTATAAACATAACAATAATAATTTTTATTAGAAACATCATTCACCATAATAAAGGTATTCTAATTTTTATACAACATTGCCACACATCAATATTTATATTTTAAATTACCATGCGCAACACTACCCACGACCTGTCTACGGAGCCTCTAAATACAGTTGGAGAATAATATAGAAATACCGGTAATAAGGCTCCAGCTATACCTTATACACATCAAATAAGATCCTAAAACAGAAAGTGGTGTGGGACACATAGAGCCCCGAATGGAAAAGGGCTCGCTAAATCAGCTGACGGGAAGTGATGAGGAGATACGGACGGTGGACTGGAGTACCTGCTATTGATCTACCTACAATTATAGCACGAATGTAGCGCCTCCGGCAAAAGGGACGTCAGTACATTTGAATTGTACTTGTATGTATGAACAAACTTTATCCCAATTAAACTCAAGCCATAGACAATTAAGTCATGATAATAGAAACAAACAACAAATACGTAAAGGAATAACAAGACAAGCCAAACAAATTTTCAACACAACATTGTTTCAAGTAGTCCTCAACCCATATACAATTAGAAAGCAACAATAGAAGCAACAACCAATCACACATGGAAAGCACAATCAACCAAACAAAGGGACAATTAGTGCCCCACGGGTTACAAACTCTCCTGCTATCTCCTTTCACGATGCCTCATCAATGTTTTCACAATTGGTACACATATCGATTTCAATGGCGATTTTGATCGCTTTCCACCCTTATTATCCCAGCCACCCTTATTACCTCGGCCACCCTTATCGCCACAACCCACACCTTATTATATCGTGTTGCGGCACGCAACCTAATCCCACCGTACAGTTACAATTCACAAATAACACAACAACAATCAACAATTCACAAAGATCAACAACAACACTTCTTAAGAACAACCACAACAATTTACTAGTTTACATAACCATCAATACCATATTCCTTCATTTTCAACAATTCATATGCAATTTAAGTAACCACATTAATTTCCCACAACAAGCCAAATATGTTACTACCACAGTTGTTCCAATTGAATCGTCTATGATTTTCCTTCCATCATTTGTTTCTCAACTCTTACCACATAACACTTTCACAATCACGTATTTAGTTTATTGTTAATTACTTGAACCATTAAACCACGAATACTCAATCAAACCAATCAACACCCAACAAACCAACCACAAGAATTTTACAACAATCCACATAGATATCACACACCAAGTATTCGTACACTAAACAAGGTGATTTTACAAAGATCAAAGTTAGTCATACATACCTCGAAGAGCTTTTCCTTATGTTACTACAACTTTTCGAAAATTCTAGAAACTTGAATCTATTTTGAGATATAGCAAAGTTGAGCAAAAATTAGAAAGATATTCATAGTTTCAGCTCATTGAGCATTCTATCAAACACTAGATGAGCATCTTGATTTCAAATTCCCTTTTCAAGATTTCGTTCATTCCCTAACCCAATCTTTACTTATTTCAGTTAAACAATCTTTCCATAAACCTAAGTTGTACATGCATGTATACACTATACTAATAAACCCAAGAATCATACCTCAATAACCCATCTTATACACCAAACTCGAAATTAAAAGCCCAGGGTATAGAATATTACCTCTTAGATGAAGATCTTGTGATTGGGTTCTTCGATTCTTGAAGGTTGATGAAAGATTTGGATGATTTAGATGTTGGGTTACCTCTTCTCGCTCTAAAATACTCTTACCTCTCTCTAAAATCAGTAGGAAATGACCCCAAATAAATCCCCAAAGGTTATATATCAAAATGGGGTCAGGTTATGAAAATAAAAAAGATAACCCTGCGATGTTGATTCAGCTATAGCAGAATGCACCGCAAAATGGACATGCGGGCCGCAGAATGCACCGCAAAATCGGTGGCCAAAAATGAGCTACACTGGTTCAATCTGCGGTCAAAATGAAGACCGTAAAACAAAAATACGGACCGCAGAGTAAAAATGTGGATCGTAGATTTGACCTGACACGAGATCACATTTTCGAGCCTTTGGTAATTTGATCATAACTTTGTGTAGGAATGTCCAAATGACGAAGGGTTTGAAGTGTTCGAAACTAAACTCAAAGATATTTCATTTGATGTGATAGTCATCACATAAAACCTTATACATAATTATGTATGCTCCTTTTAAGTGGAGCCTTGTGCGAATCCATTTGGATTTTGGCCTATTTTGAAAAACTTTCCATTTGGCATACACCTAGGCTTCCATTTGGACCTCACATAACTTACCATAAGACTTATACTCATATTTACCATGTCTAATTGATGTCCACCATATTAATAGTATATAAAAATATTATAATTAGCTTGTGTGACACTACAAAATCCTAAATTACTTAGCGAAATTTTCCGGGACCTTACATTCTTCCCCCCTTAGGATCATTCGTCCTCGAATGAGGGGTATAGTCTTCCCCAACCACTGTAACATCACACGTCTCTTTTATAACCTACGTCCAGTCTCTAAATTTTCATTAAATCCTAAATTTTCTAGAAATTTCGGCAGAGTCTCCTTTGTAACTAGGCCTATCCACCTGCCAGAGAATAACTAAATTCGTCTCAGCAACACATCTACAACTGTACATAGCACCACAATGTAAGTATCCACAATCCTAATCCCAGTATTACAAGCACTACATTATCATATGGATACCAGAACATGGACTGCACAGTTTTATACCAAAATACCTATATGGTACATTCCAAGTCAAAACTAACTGGCATTCAATCAAACGAAAACACTTTCCTTCTACGACATACTTATCCTTCCAGACGACATTATTGACTTACAAGCATTATCATGACACCTTCTCAAAAATAATATCAACTCCCAAACATACACAACAAGGATGACAGATAAACATCTTAGATAACTATCCATTGACTTTAACTTTTGATAACTTCCACTATACAATTTACACTACACGGGATATTGCAGTTCAAGATAACAACAATAACCCACAATTCCATAACCTGGCATCATACCATCAAGGATGTTAGTTCATAGTAAAAAAACCAATCATGTGTTCATATTAGTCCTTAGTAGCGATTATTGTAATCACAAAGGTGTTCATCAACAAGAATATAATTTTATTTCAATCAACAGTCCATATTATGTCAAGCCATCATTAGTCTTGCTAGTACTGCATCATATAGGATATTACCATGATCATATAGTTCAATCAAGTCAATTTATACCCACATTTGTTTTTCATCACTATCTTCTTCGACATAAGCATATGGAAACACAAAGTACATGAGAAAAAGTTACGGGGAATATTATACACCTATTGCAACCTAATGTGTAATACAATCATGTTACCTTTATTATCAACTCACATAACATTTTCAGGGGAACACTCACACTAAACCCTTGATTATCCTTAATAATTACCCTAAGATGTGATCCCATAAACTAACCATAACATTATCTATCCAATATATATGTGATCACACTATGAAGCTTTATCTTTGATTTGTCTGAACTTACAATACCCAGTGGATCTAATACAACGAGGAACAACAGAGTTCAAGATCAGGCTGGAGTTCTTCAGGAATCCATTAATTCACTGAGTATAGTACTTTATGAGGTCGTATACTAAGAGACACAAAATGTTACTACTAACAATACTGACATGGTTAATCATTGTGACTGCCTCAATTAATACACAAATGAGGCATAGGAGTAAGTAGTACATGGGAAATAAGAATTATTAAGGAGGAATACTCAAGTACATGAACCACTCATTTTCTAGAGTGTAGGGAAAATCCGTCGACCCCGAATAAGAATACTCTAGCACCTCGAATGTGATATGGGATTCAAAATACACGAAGTTGAATTACACTCTTCACATTACTTGACGCACAGAATCTATGGCACAAGCCTATAAGGATGAAAAGAATTGAACGCTTATTAGATTGCCATATTCTAGACAGCTTAACACTTCTTGGTAATTGATTATATATGAGGGAACTAAAATTTACGACTATTTGTCATTCAAATCAACATGTTCATAGTATGTACAAAAATACGAAGTCATCTAATCTCAACCTTTCACAAGTGAAACTCAATAACTAGGAAATCTTGATATTGGGACAAAATCATGAATTGGTTAGATGGTTCTAATAGTTAACACGACGCTCCGGGAAGAAGGCAAATAACACTCATATCCAGCCAAGAAGGAGAGATACCAAGGGTATTAAAAATTTCCGCGCATGACAACGACATAGACCATGACTCTAGATGTTGAGGGTGTAAAGAAAACCAAACTCAATGAGACAGTGCACAATAATCACTGAAGGTTTGCAGATGTTCATGATGAGATCTCCATAGGTTTTGACTTGAAAAAGGAAGTGTCATATTGATACATAGAAGGGCATGTTGTCTTATGGTTGTCATACAGGTATAGGGAACTAGCACAATGAACACAAAATAAGGAATAAATCTAACACATTATGGAGACATAAAGAGAAAATAGTCATTGGTTATAAGCTGGACACACTTCTACTATATTTACTCCCCACTGCAATACATGACCATGCCTGGAGCAACTACAATACTAGGACAAAGTGAGCTACTTACTGCGAGATGTCCCATGTGGGCACGAAAACCATTGCAACAGAAGTTATTTATGATGGGGATGTGAGGATCTCAATTTCTCAGAGAGACTTTATGCACACGGTGACCATATCGATTCATATGCACTCATATGATAGGCACTGAGATGTGCATATATGTTACTAGACAGGGAAAACATTTCATGATGATACTCGTAAGAGAGTAGATTGGTTGATCAAGCCATATAAGCCACACACTACTAAGTAAAAGAGTGACTCGAGAAGGATCACAAATCTTTGATACTTTGCATGGAACTTGACACCACATGTACAAACTTTTATGATGGTGCATGTATAGGCACACGTGAGCAGATGTTTTCCGTTTAAATAAAACGTTCCTATATAGAATTCATTGGGAATAGTCCTTTTGTTGAGAATTTAGGAAAAGCAAGTGGGAAGTATCAATAGTGCTATAACTCAATTTTGGAACATAATTATAGAGTTCAATTCCATAGGAGGTTGTAAACAATAGAACTATGATAGGGAGACTTTGTAGATAATACGTCTCATTCAAAGAGCATGCATGTGCATGAACTGTTTTGTAATTTAGATTCTTTTTAAGAACATATCTATGCAAGGACAAGGAAATCATAAGGGTTTAACAAAAAGTTTAAACAATAACCACATTACCAAATAAAATGGATCACATAGTTTTCACATAATTTCCATACCTCTAGGCTGTATTCCATAGCCCGTCATAGGGTTCATATATTATATTATACACCTATGCATTTCATAGCCCATCCATAGGTTTCACATATCATATTATACACCTATGCGTTTCATAGCCCGTCCATAGGTTCCATATTTTACATTATACCCCTATGCGTTTCATAGCCCGTCCATAGGGTCATCATATTATATTATACACCTTTGAGTTTCATAGCCCATCCATAGGTTACACATTTTATATTATACCCATATGTGTTTCATATCCCGTCCATAGGGTCATCATATTATATTATACACCTATGTGTTTTATAGCCCGTCCATAGGTTCCACATTTTATATTTTACCCCTATGTGTTTCATAGCCCGTCCATAGGTTCCACATTTTATATTATACCCCTATGTGTTTCATAGCCC
Organism: Nicotiana noctiflora; assembly: GCA_032618575.1. Lineage (NCBI taxonomy): Eukaryota > Viridiplantae > Streptophyta > Magnoliopsida > Solanales > Solanaceae > Nicotiana > Nicotiana noctiflora. Next base: position 504,020 of record JASVEL010005843.1, read on the forward strand.
ATCCATAGTGTTCACATATCAATTAATCGGCACATGAGGCCACAATCATTACAACATACTTGGCACTAGGCCATATTTCATAACTCAATCTCTTATTTCCCACGTTTCATATCATTCTACATATTTCACATCAATATCAATTTTAACAAAAAGCCATTAAATTAAAGATGTTAAGTACACATGAGAGGAACCATGAATCCTCGGCATATACAATATCTCAGAGATCATACACCTCAATTTTATTGATAATGTAACTTTAAACATCGGGGGCTCTTCAAATTCAATAGAGGGGAGTACACCAAACCCGCAACAAAAATACACATCAAAATTCAGCAATCTCAGCAACCAATCAAACTAGATTTTGACATGGGAGATGTGAACGACCCAAACCAGCAAGCTGGGTTGAACATGCAAGAGGCACAGGAGGCGCAAGAAGGTGCACTATTTGACTGGGCACAACCAACAACGGATAATTTGGCAACTGCCATCATTGTGCCAGCGATTCAAGCTGAGTCTTTCCAGATTACTAACAACATGCTATACTTGTTACAAAATAAGGGATTATTCTCTGGGTCTCAGGTTAAAGATCCATAACAACACCTGAAGAACTTTCTCTGAATATGCAAGACACAGAGGCAACCGAATGTGACACCGAAAGCCATCAGACTATTGCTATTTCCGTTCTCAGTTACAGGGGTTGCGCGGGTATGGCAAAACTCACTCCCCGTAAACTCTATTACAACTTGGGATGAGTTGGTCAAGCAATTCCACAACAAGTTTCATCCACCTAACAAGACATCTCAGCAAATTGATGAGATTGTGAGCTTCAAGCAGAAACCAATGGAGACATTACATGAGACTTGGGGCAGATTCAAAGGTATGCTTGTTATGTGTCCTCACCATGGGATCCCTGATCAGATGTTGGGTCAAAGGTTCTACATGAGGCTTTCAGATAGTATGAAGAATATTGTAGATGCTTCAGCAGGTGGGGTTTTTCTGAGCAAAACTTGGAGAGAAGGCCAAAATTTGCTTGACAAGATGGCTCAAAACTCTGGGTGGACGACCAGGAATGCTCCTATCACTCCAGTGGTTCACTCTGTACCTCTGAATCTGTCCAACACTCTAGAGGATAATGTGGCAACTTTAATGACACAAATGAGCATCCTGACGAAGAAGGTGGAAGAATCAGGGGTCAAGCAGCAGGTTCATATTGTAGACACTACCAATGGTGGTTTATGCACATCTTCCATTAGCCAACCCATAGGTAATCCATGGGCTGCAGACCAAGAATATCATCATTAGCATGAAGACATGAATTATGTGGCTAATTATGGAGGGCAGTGACAGGGTAACCAGAGTTGGGGTCAGTAGGCTCCACAACAGCACAGGCCTCCACAGCCACAATATAATGCAACAGGTATGAGGCCACCAAACAACAAGGCTCCATATCCTACACCTCAGAATTTCAACAATCAGAAACAGGGGTATTATCCACCTCCACCACAGTATGGGGGTATACATGACGATGGGTTCGCAGAGTTGAAAGCTATGATGCAGCAGGTAATTGGGTCACATGCCAAAACCAATGAGAGGATAGATGCACATGACACAGCTATAAAAAATATTAAAATACAGGTGGGCTAGATTGCTATGTCACTTACCAATCGTCCTCAAAGGACATTGCCTGCAGATACACAAACAAACCTAAAGGATCACATCCCAAAGCAACTGATGGTAGTTAGTTTGAGAAGTGGAAAAAATCTTGATGCTGAGCAAGAAAGAGATAGAGGCACTTTGTAGGCTGAGACACTCACTCCAGTACCCATTGAACTGGATGAGTCCACCGGGTTGATAGAAGTTATAGTCCAGCCAGTAGCTGAAAGTAATAATGGGCAGCAGGGAGCGGAGAAAGTAGCTGAACTGGTAGAGCAGTCGGTTGTGGAACAGGTGATAGAGAAAGAAAAGTCCCAAGCGATTGGGAAGAAGAGGCCTCCAGCACCATTCCCCCAAAGGTTGGCTAAGCACCAGAAAGAGGAGCAATACAAAAGGTTATTTGATATGCTCAAGCAAATCCAGGTAAACATTCCTTTAATTGAAGTTTTGAAAGAAATGTCTGGGTATACTAAGATGATGAAAGACTTGATGTAGCGGAAATTTGATTTCCAAGACTTGGCCACCGTGACTCTTACTCAGACTTGTAGTGCAGTGGTTTCTAGACCCATTGCTGAGAAGTTATCTGACCCAGGTAGCTTCACCATTCCATGCACTATAGGAAACTTTGCCTTTGCAAAGGCATTGCGTGATTTGGGGGAAAGCATAAATCTTATGCCCTTGGTGATTTATAAGAGGCTGGGCTTCGGGAGAGCCAGGCCTACTTCCATGTTATTGCATCTTGCTGACAGGACGGTTAAGCGTCCATTTGGTATAGTGGATGATGTGCTCATCCAGGTGGGGAAGTTTGTATTTCCCGCCGATTTTGTTATTCTTGACTGCAAGGTGGACGAGGAAATTCCTATGATCTTAGGAAAACCATTCCTAGCCACAGGGAAAACATTGATTTATTGTGAGACTGGGGAACTTAAGATGAGGTTGAATGATGAGGAGATAATATTCAATGTACAAAAATCCATGAGGCACCCTAGTGAGTTCGCGGATTGCTCTCTCATTGATGTGTTGGATGTGATAGTGGAGACCGATGATGTAGAATTGACTACTAAAGATCTACTTCAGGCATGCCTGATGAACTTAGAAGAGGCAAATGGTGAGAGCCTGGCAGAGCGGGTGCTATCTCTGGAAAGTAAGGGGTTTTGGGATAGAGAGTTGGAGTTTGAACCTCTACATTTAGAGAAGAGAGAGACCCCTCCAGCGAAACCATCCATTGAAGAGCCACCAAAGCTGGAACTTAAGCCACTACCGCCTCATCTCAGGTATGAATCTCTAGGCCATAACTCCACTTTACCTGTTATTACTTCATCTGGTTTGCTAGATGTGCACGATCAGAAGCTTATACAGGTACTCAAGGAATATAAAACTGCCATTGGTTAGACCACGGCAGACATAAAGGGGATAAGCCCGGTATACTGCATGCACAAGATTCTCCTAGAAGAGGGACACAAACCCTCCAAGAAACGCAAAAGAAAGCTAAACCCGAATATGAAGGATATAGTGAAAAAGAAAGTGAGGTAGGTCCCAAGTAAGTTTTCTCACCTTTCTGTGTTGTACATTGATTATTATGCCATGAGGACGTGGCATGATTTTTAAGTATGGGGTGGAAAACTTATCTTGTATATGTTGTACATAGTAATAGTAGTTGTAAATAATATTAGCTGGCTTGGCCCGATGATGGACACTTGGCGACGGGTTTCCTAAGGGTCTAAGTCGGAATAAAAACACAAAAAAATCAAAAAAATCAAAAATTTGAAAAAATCTAAAAATATGAGTAGAGGGCTCTTCCTGATGACGAACTATTTAGGACAAGTACTCTTGAGGGAAGTAGTCCATGTAGGAATTTTTCTTTCTTTTATTTTCTTTTTCTAGGTTGTGTATCACCTCCCCCTTGGTTTTTCTTCTGACCACGGTTCTTTTCCAAGGGTTTTTATTGAACCGGGTTAGGTAGATTTTTCTTTTTAGGATTAGAGGGCAAAAAGGTAACATGTAACCCCAAGTATGCACATTAGCAAAACTTAATTGAACTTGAGAATGTATTATCTAAGCTTGACTGTAGATTCTAGGATATGCCTTAAATTGCACAATACAGCTTGCTTGAACATTGATAGGACTTTGTAGATGAACCTGATTCTAAATGAGTTGCATGCTACGTGTGTGTGAGAATTTACTTACATTATATGTTTTACATGATACCTAGAACTTGCCATGTGTGTTTGCAAAGCAAAATAAAAGTTGTTTGATTGTAGAGATGATAGAGGCATTTCTTTGTGTAACCCCATAAATCAATAAGACATGAATTCACCTGTACATAATATCCCAGTTAACCCCTTTGAGCTTAAAGCCTATTCTTTGATAACTCTTGAATATTCATGAAAAATCAAAATCTTATATTGTTCTACTTTACCTCCTAGAAGCACTTGTGTTGTAATGAATATGCAAAAGTCTAAGTGTGGGGTGAAAGGAAGTTGAAAAAGGGGAAATCAAGAATGAATGGTAGAAAATGGTGAACTGGCAAAATACTATAAATGATACAAGCTTTGAAAAAAAAACAGATATATCAATGTATATATGTAAAATAGAAAGGCCAGTTACACCAACAAAAGAAAATTGGGGATTAAAAGTAAATAAAGGTGAAGAAATGTTTAGGGGAGACATAAGGGAGAAAGCTAAAAGGGAAGTTGTAAAAAAAAAAGAAAGTGCTTAGGAAGGTTAGCCACTATAACCAAAAGTATCCTACCCGTCCCGTAGCCAACATTACAACCCATAAAAACCTCTTGATCTATGATTGAATAACTCGATTAGTGGAGTATTACACTAGGGGCAAGCCTATGGTGTATCTGTATGCATATGCATGTTCTTTGTTGAGAGCGAGTGAATTTTTCCTATATCTATAAGTTTCATGTGCTAAATTGTTTATGTGTGGGAACTTCTCTAAATAAATTGTGTGAGGGCATGTAACTCAGGAAGGAAAAGGTAAATTTGCAAGTTTGTGATAATAACTAGAGTAAGCAATAATGTGCTGCCATGTGAGTTTACGGTTAGGTACGGATTGTGCATGTCTTAGGTTAATCATGAAAGATAGCTTTTGTGACATATTTTGGGTGAGGCATTAATAAATTTGGCCTAAAGTGTGATTAAGGTTGCTCGAGGACGAGCAAAGGTTTAAGTGTGGGGTATTGATAATAGGTGAATTTGACTATATTTATGCCCTAAATAATCACGCTTTATTGTTGTTTTGATATTGTTTATGGTGAAAAAATGATTTTATTAGTGTTCTTAGTATTTTATAGGTACACATGAGCTAATGAAGACTAAAAGAGCAAGTTTTGGAGTTAAAAGATGGTGAAAAAGGCCAAAGTGTGGTACAAGTCAAGAAATTATGTTGAAAATAGTTGGGAATGTGTGATTCCGAGCTATATAGATGTTATGGAATGAATTTAAGTGATTTGGAGCTTTGAAGTTTGAGTAAAAGCTCAAGGAATTAAGTCGGGATCGTGTTCGAGGGTCAAATTCGATAGTTTAGTACAAGCGAAGAATCGATGAGGCTTATTGCGCACTGTCTAGTCAATTGGACATAACATTTCTCTAAGAACTCCATTTTGGCTCCATAATATATGGTGGGAAAGCTAACTCAAAGGGATACAACTTTGATGTTTTGAGTTTTCCCAAATTCCAAACGGAACAGGGTGAACAATCGCGGTTCATTCGCGACCACGACTGAACAGCGAAAAAATAAGCCTGCGGAAGATTTTTGAACTTCAGAGAGCCTGATTTTTGCCGAAAATTTGAAGGATGAACTTTTTGAAACTCAAATTTTGTAACCTAAACCCTCTATATAATCCTTGATTTCGCCCAAGAGAGACAAGCGTTGTATTATTACCGACTTTTGCAAGATTATTAGTAAGAGAGAACTCTCTCAACTAATTTCTTTCTTTTATATTGCTTCTTTGATTATGAATTCAATTATTATTCTTGTTTCTTTGATTATGAGTAGCTAATTCTCTATCTAAGGTTTTGATGGAACCTATTGGGTGATGAACTTCTCGTTTATGTGATTACAAATTGTTCGCTAGATTTCTATTTGTTCAACTTCATTCTTGTTGTAGTTAATTGGTAGGATCCCCAATTAGCTTTGCCTATTTAGTGTGCATAACTTCGAAAAGAGTGCATATTTAGGTATATTGTTGAACAACACTACACCTAGGTTATTGGAGGAATCTATAACTTTAGGCGTAAAGGTGGGATTAGGAATAACAAAACCTTGGGTGCAATCTTATGTGAACTATTCAAATTAAAGCTAGCTAGGGTAGCTCGGGAGAGTGCACTAGTAAATTATTGTAGTTTCTCGGAAGAGAATTACGGTAAAAATAGTGTTCATGATTGATAGAATGTATTGACAATTTGTATGATCATAAACAAAAGGGATTCCATCAATAGAGGAAATCAATACCTTAGCATTTCTCTATATTATTTACCCAATATTCAATTCTTTCTTTTAAGTCTTTAATTCTTGCAAAAGTTAGTTGTTATAAAACCTTCACAAAAATATACTCAAAGTTTGGAACTTGCTTCAGAAGTGTTCTTGAGTTGTGAAAGTTGCAGTTGGTAGGTTAATTCCTTGTGGGATCGATTCTGGACTTATTTGACCAGGTTATATTGACTACGACTTTTACTTGTACGTAATCACACATCGCAATCAATGCACCTGTGATTGTTAATATATTTCGACTCCGTTGAGATTTAGATTTGGGTCACATAAATACGCATCCGAGTTTAAGAATATAATTTAATTAAAATCGCGTCTAAAGAGTCTAACGCATTATTATCTTTGGGAAAAGCCGTGAAGTTCCCTAGACGACTCATCCCGCATTCTAAGTATTTTAAACATGAACAATTAAAACGGGCCCTGCATGTTATGCGTTTTATTTGAAGTGGCTCATCTCATTTTATTTATGTAAGAGGGCAAACCTAAAAGCAACTATGATTCTCTACTTTATTTGTCTCTAAAAAAAAAGAAATCCTAATTTATTCAGTGAGATTATTCAGAATCGTTATATTCGGGTTACATGAAATACATCCCTGAATTACTTTAAAGGATATCCTAAAATGAATTGTTATTCTCTAAATTAGCACTATGACTCAATTCTATTTCTTTTAACCTCCCGCTCCACGTCCTTGATCCATTTCAATTATTTCTATAATTGCTCGGTTGCCTTAGGATTAATATTTCTATAGTACTAATTCAAACATGAATAATTGAGTCCATGGATGCAAGAATTAAAATGTGAATGTCATCTAATTGAAACTTGAATGTCATCTAACTAGATGCAAGAATAATTTCAATACACATCAAATTACTTCATTGAAATATTTTATCAAACAGATTCAACACTAAAGTAATTGAGATTGTTAATAGAAGATAAACAAGTGCTTTTCATTCCATCTTCAAGTCAAATTTACATCCTGAAAGTTAGAGCTCGTACCTGGATAATAGAAATACAAAAAGAAAAGTAGGAAGTCAGCAACAGCAGATAACCACAGCAACAACACATCAATTTTGACCCCTGTATGTCCAATGTATCCAGAGTGTATATGAAATGTATATCGCTCTCTCTACCCCCTTCTTTTTCTTCTCCTCTATTTGTTTCCTCCTCTTTTTTCCACCCCTTCTTACTAAATTTTCTATTATATTTATAGCAAAAAATTTTGAAATTTTTCAGATTTGTTTTTAAAAATATTTTATTATTTTATTATTTTTTAATTAAAATAAAACCCACTTACAAATTGATTTTTATTTTTTATAAAAAGAAATCCCACATTTATTTACTTTTATTTTTAAAATTCTAACTTTAATTATTTTTTCTTATTTTAAATCCCACTTTTTAACTTTTTTTTAAAAGGGAATCCCACTTTTTTTTTACTTTTCTTAAAAAAACAATACATTTTTTTTTCCTTTTAAAAATACTACTTTATTTTACTTTAATTTTTTAAATTTTCAGATACCTTTATATTTATTTTTTAATTCCAACTTTCTTTTACTTTTTTATTTTATTTCTTTTTTTTAATATTTCCACAAAACATTATTTTTACTTTTAATTTTCTACTTTCTTTTACTTTATAAAAGAGAATTCCACCTACTTTTTAAAATAAATTAAAAATTGTGTATATACATTAATAGTAATAATTCCCCTTTTAATTTTTTTTTTATTTTTCCTTGATTAAAGTGAAAACAAACACGCACAAATAGATACAAATAATTGACCATCATGCTACGAAAACTCTCAAAATTGTACACAACGCAAAAATTATTATTATTATTATTATTATTATTATTATTATTAATTATTATTATTTTTGAATTCTTTTGGAGTAGTTTTTGTGAGGAAAAAATCACGAGCTCACACTTACGTATTATGATTGTGCAGAGAAAAAATGTGTTAAAAAATATTATAAGTATTTATTATTATATCAAACTTAGAACTTGAATAGTAAAGTAAATTTGATATTTTAAAGTTAAATAAAATAATGTAAGTATTTATTATCAGTGAAATTATGAGTCACATTTTAGAATGTCTTACAAGAAACATAATTTGAAAATAAGACTGAGAGTGGGAGAGGGTAAGCTGTAAAGAGAAACAAGTTGTCTTTCTTTCTTGAGGAAAGGCATAAGTTGCCCCTTAAACTTATCCGGCAAAGTCATTTACACATTTTAACTTTACGGACGACCTATCACCCCACTATTTTTGTCCGATTCGAATTTATTTACCACCTAAAAGGTGACTTGGCAAAGAATGTGTCTTCACATTCTCATAAGTGCGTGATAGCAAGAAACTGTGTAACTAATCTGCATACTTCAATTGAGTGTTGTTAGCTAATTATACTTAATTATTGATTCTTAATAATTTTGCATATTTTTTTTATTCTTTACTCTCTTTTTTCTTTTTGTCCTTTTCTTCTTTTTTTGTTTTTCTTAATCTTTAAGGTTTCTAATCTTCAATGGTGAAACCACCATAACCGTCCGAATATTCGCTCCCATTTTTACCATCTCCGTCACCTCACATAAACCTCTCCATCAACTAAAATTCCAAACTCCACCAAGTCCCTACATTCTCATTTCCATCGTTGATCCTTTCGCTGCCAATCTCCCTCATTTTCCTTCATACCCAAATTCCAAAAATTACTGCATTTTTCAACCTAAAAAGACTTAGCTAAAATATGCCCTTCAGATTTGACATTTAATTCCAAAGACAATCTCCCAAGATTAATCATCGAAGCTATAAAGAACAATAATATGACATTTTCCATTCTAATCACCAGCATATGAACTTTTCTTATAAAATTCAATAAGCTTGACAAATAGTTAATGGGTTCCTAACTAGATGTGGCTGATTTCCAAATTTTTCATTGTTTTTTTATTATATTTCGAGTAGTCTACTCAAGGGGGGAATAAATGCCGGGAGGAAGAAAAGAGGAAAAAAATGGGGTGGAGTGAGGGGAAGGGTTTATTCTAGTGAAAAACAATTAAAAGGGAAAAAATATGGTAACGACATGTGTCAGCGCGTGTAAAATACAGTTTTGATCGGATACGGTTGTGACATATTAGGGGGTAAATAATACGCTTCAAACACGAATAATGTGGTGATGGATCGCCCGTAAAGTTAAAGTATGTAAATGACTTTGCCGGACAAGTTTAAGGGGCAACTTATGCCTTTTCTCTTCTTTCTTTTTAATACGTTTTTTTTTGTTTTAACTGATTTGTCGTTAGTGCCTACTGCTCCTATTACCTGCATCCCTCACCAAGTCAGTCGTAGAACCTCCTCCTTCTCCTGTTACCTGCATCCCTCACCAATTGAAGTCAGTCGTACAAACCTCCTCCTTCTGGCCATACTCTGATAGCAGCCAGCAGGTACCTTTTTCACTGAATAAAATAGTGGAGCTCCAGCTCCTATTTGACTTGTTTGTTTGGGTGTTATATACAAATATATTTGACTTATTTGTATCTACGGTTTTTAAAAAGTAGAGCTCCAGCAGTATTTTGGCTCGAATTCTGTTGCAAACATGTTCATGTGTTTTTAACTTTTTTATGTTACCCGGGTGCACACGTTAAAACAATTCATGAGTACCTCATGTCATCTATTTAATTTCTTGTGTTAAATTTGTTCAATCTAATAATATATTGAATTTATTAGTCCATTTCCTTTTTATATTTACTATTTGTGTCATAATGAAGTTGTTTATGTTGTTAAGATATTATACGTTATAGTAGCACTGTTTGTTGATTGTAAATAATAATTTTTATAATTTAATACACTTGTATGTGCAAATTTATGTATTTACAGTTTATTTTATTTATTTTAATACCCTGTACATCATACAATTGTGTTCTCCTTTTTTGGATTACATTGTTGGGTTTTTATATCGGGTGAACGGGAAATGGAAGAGGCACATTTTGAATTGCATATTTTCGCTAGCGTTTGGCTATAGATTTTCAACTTTGTTTTAAAAAATCTGATTTGGGTGAAGTTTGGTTTGAAGCTGAAAATGTGTTTGGACATTATTTTTCAAAACATACTTCACTTTTTAAGAAAAATATGAAACATAATTTATAGCCATAAGATCTAAAAACTATCACAAATGCCCAACAATACCTTCATCAATAACATTCATTATCACTATCATAAACCATAGTCCTGAACATAAATAAATTTGATACAAAATTACTATTTTTATAATGAACTACATAAAATACTATAAGATGACCGAGAAGATACATCAATATTATTATAATAGTTGGGTCTTTTATAAAATATTAAAGTTTGGGGCAATTTTAAAAGTTTTTAAAATAGTAAATTTTGGGCCAAAACCAGGGGATTTGGGAATTTGTCAAATTATAGATAAAATTTATGAACAAACATGTATTTGCCAAAAATTTGAAAAAAAATTGGCAAAATTTATGACCAAACGATCCTTCTTCTCACCCTTTCATTGTCTATATATTTAGAGGCTTAGCCTCATTTTGCATACATAAAAATTCTGAAAACTTCCTCTCTTTTCTATATTGTTGCATTATGATTTCAAATAAATATAAGTGTTAAGTGTGATTTGCTCCGTTTATTGAGTTCGTTAAAGTTATGTAATTTGTATTGCCGCTATCACAGAATTGTTATTTCGCTATGTCCTAAAATTAATCTAAAACTTTAGGCAACAATGAGTAGATTAAATTTTTTATGGACATACAAGCAACTTGAGAACTCAGAATAAGAATATACAAGCAACTTGTGGACTCAGAATTTTTTTTTCTGTTTTTTGCATTAATACATTAACATCATCATGGTTTCTCCTTTTCTATAAATTGTTCTTGTAAATGACGTAGTAATCTTTGTTTATTCTAAAGTTGACACATTTGTTTTTACTCTTTTAGTGCTTTCACGCTAGTTAACTCATTAACTAAGGGATCCATTTGCATTAATACACTTTTATTATATTTTCTTTTTCCTCTCTCTTCTATAATTTTTTCTTCTCTTCTATAAATAACACTTAACCAAATATATTAAAGATTCTGAAAGAAGAATATTTAATTAATTCCCTCTTTAATATAAATTTGTCATAATAAATTTAAAAATTCTATGCCATGATTTTCTCTTCCTTTTCACTATTTTCTCTCCCTGCCATAAAATTCAATCACTAAATAAAATGAAAGTCTTTAAACATGAAGCTTATTATGTATATACAGTAATAGTATTATATACATATTTAAACAACTACCATGTGCTCAAAATATATAATATTTATACAATATTTTATTGCTTCTCTAATTTTTTGGTTTGTCATACACAGAGAAGTTGCAATGTCTAATAATTGACCCAGTTTGATTGAAATTTTGGGTACGCCACTGAAGACAATGTCACTTTAGGAGCAATGTTTCAGAAGATGGAGAACACAAAGACTAAGGATTACTCTAACGTGGTTTGGTACATGGCAAATCAGCATTGGCTCCAGGTACGAGTAGAGTGCAATAATATCATACTTGTTATTTACTACTCCCTCCTGTTCAAAATAAGTGATCTTTTGGATATTTTTATACAGATTAATAAATTTACCTTTTAGCATTTATTATCAATAGAATTGACCATATTAACCTTTATTGTCTTACATAAACACTCCTAACGCACATTTCAATACTATTTACTCCAAAAACAATATAGGAAAAAAAATAATTAATTCATTTTTTAAATCCGAAAAATAACTTATTTTGAACCAAAAGAAAAAGGCCAAAACATCATTTATTTTGGACCGGAGGGAGTGGTTTATTTTTCTTTGTTGAGTGTTTTTAATTTTTAGCCAATTTTCTTTGAAAAATAAAATGAAGAGGAATGTCGACCACAACTTCTAAAATTGTTCTTTTTGTAGTAACATTATGAGTTTATGACCTAAAAAAAAACCTCAACAAATCTCACTTGCCGATACCACTCTTATTATCGGTTAATATTAATTTTTATTGAACCCACTAGTATAAATTCTGGGTAAATTTCATAAATGGTCATATAACTATAATATTTTTACGCTAAAGTCATATAACTTTCTTTTCTCACACAAAAATCATAAAATTTTCACTACTTTAGTCAAAAAGTCTTAGTGACCGGCAAAAACGATTTTCGGTTGTTTTTTAGTATTCTGATTTTTTTTTAAATTCAGTCTAATAAATTATGAATCAATTAAATATCCATGACTCGACTAGACCCGATATCTATATCCACAAATTAAAACATCCACAAATTCTTTACTTCTCATAATTCTGCTTACCGTCAAACTATACAACTTCGTGAATGCGGAAAAATTATCATGTTGTTTTCTTTTCAGTTATTCTGGGACCTATCTCCTTGGGTAAGTATCTTATTTGTGATAATGGGTAGATGTTTCAGAGATCCCATGACTAATTATTTAATTCTAAAGAAGTACCCAACAGTAAATTGATACAACTCAACAAAATGAAAAGAGAATTGAGAAGGAGAAAGGAAATCCTAAAGAGCAAATGAGTTAGAATTGCCCTTGAACAGATTTTCCAGCTCAATTTGTATTGAATCTGTGTAAGAAAGAAGAGAGAGAGATTTTATTTCATTTCCCAAAAACAGAATAGCCTCTTCAATACATCAATCAGCTCATTTATACTCAAATGAGTTTTGGCGGGAAATTCAGTTACTAACTAATTTCTGGAAAATAACTACTTCCAACTAATTTGTAACTAACTCTAACTAACTACATCTCCAAAACTTCACAGATCACTAACTCTAACTAATCTGATCGTAACAATACTTCCCCCTTCGAAATCCTTGACCTCAAGGATTAAAATGAGGAAATTTGAGCTTGAAAGAGTGTAGATCTTCCCAAGTGTTGTCTTCCTGTGGTGCATTGAGCCATTTTACCAGTACCTGTGCTATTGCTCTTCCCTGTTTCTTGGCTAACCTCCTATCCACAATAGCTTCAGGTTCCAAAAGCACATGCCCTGCCTCTGAATGAACTTCAGGCAAAATAGTAGAAGCACTGTTGTTGCCTAGCTTCTTCTTCAGTAATGAAACATGGAAAGTGGGATGAATTTTCGAATGAGAAGGCAGGTCCAATGTATATGCCACATGTCCAACCTTAGCTAATATTTTGAAGGGACCAAAAAATTTAGCTGAGAGCTTCTGAAAGCCATGGTCTTTGAGTGACAGTTGTCTGTAAGGCTGCAGCTTAATGAAAACCCAATCACCCACCTCATATGATCTATCCGACCTGTGCTTATCAGCCTGTGTCTTCATCCTGTGCTGTGCTTTCTCCAAATTATGTTTAAGAGCACGTAAAGTGGCTTCTCTAGCCTGCAAACTTCGATCAACCAGATCTAATTGAGAGTCAAAAGGCATATATGGAAGAAGAGGGGGTGGCTTCTGGCCATACACCACTTCATATGGTGTAGTGCTTGTGGCTGAGTGAAAAGTGGTATTGTACCACCATTCTGCAAGGGAAAGCCAAAGGGGCCATTCTTTTGGCTTTTCAAAAGTCATACACCTGAGATAACACTCCAAACATCTATTAACAACCTCAGTTTGTCCATCCGTTTGAGGATGATATGCAGAGGAAGTTAACAGAGAAACTTTCTGCAATTTAAACAATTCTTGCCAAAAATGACTGATAAAAACCTTGTCTCTATCAGATATGATAGTTTTAGGCATCCCATGTAGCTTGAAAACACCATCCATAAACACCTGAGCTACATCCAAAGCTGTAAAAGGGTGTTTCAATGCCATAAAATGAGCAGCTTTACTTAATCTGTCTACAACCACCAAAATTACTTCCTTCCCTGCAGCTCTTGGTAATCCTTCTATAAAATCCATTGAAATGTCTTGCCAAACCTTTTCAGGTATTGGCAAGGGTTGAAGAAGTCCGGGATAAGCAACATTTTCACCTTTGCACCTTTGACAAGTATCACACTCCCTTATGTGCTTATAGACATCTTGCTTCATCTTCTTCCAATAAAAATCTTGTTTAATCCTCTTGTAGGTAGCAGTTATTCCTGAATGACCACCCATGGAACTGTCATGATAAAATGCTATAAGTTGCTTCCTTAAGAATGGATCAGCCCCTACCATCATCTTGCCTTTTCTACTGAGAATACCCCCTAAGAATGAGTAATAAGGCTTAGGACTAGAGGAAGACTGGATGCTGTGAATCAACTTCTGTAATTGAGGATCTTGATTCCAGCTTAACTTGACAGAGTCTAATAGTTGTGAAGTAACACCAGAAATACTAAAAAACTGGATGGCTTCATTTTTTCTTGAAAGAGCATCAGCCACCAGATTCTCTTTTCCTTTCTTGTAAGAAATAGAATAGTCATATCCCAATAATTTGACCAACCATTTTTGTTGACTAGGAGTGGTAATTCTTTGTTCCAGCAGATATTTAAGACTATGATGATCAGTCTTGATCACAAAATGCCTGCCCAAAATGTATGGTCTCCATTTCTGAACTGCAGAAACTAAGGCCAATAGCTCCCTTTCATATACTGATAAGGCCTTGTTCTTGCTAGATAGACCTTTGCTAAAGAAGGCTATTGGTTTGTTGTCTTGCATCAACACAGCACCAATGCCCTCACCTGAAGCATCAGTTTCTATGATAAAATCCTTTGAAAAATCTGGAAGTGTAAGAACAGGAGCAGAAGTAATAGCTGTTTTCAAAGATTCAAAAGCAGCAGTAGCTGTTGTATTCCACACAAAACTTCCCTTCTTAAGTAAATCATGTAGTGGCCTTGCTATTAACCCATAATTTCTGATAAATCTTCTGTAATACCCAGTGAGGCCAAGGAAAGCTCTCAATTCTTTTACTGTCTTGGGCTGGGACCAGTTTAATACTGATGAGACCTTACTTTGGTCCATGGCTACTCCTCCATTGCTGATTATGTGTCCCAAATAGTCTATTTGTGTCACTCCAAAAGCACACTTGCTCCGTTTAACAAACAACACATGATATCTCAACAGTGAAAAAACTTCTTCCAAGTGAATCAAATGATCTGTCCAACTGGAACTGTAAATAAGAATATCATCAAAGAAGACCAAAATAGATTTTCTGAGATATTGTTGGAAAACCTGGTTCATGAGACTTTGGAAAGTATAAGGAGCATTTGTTAAACCAAATGGCATAACCATAAATTCATAATGACCATGATGAGTTCTAAAGGCTGTTTTAGGAATGTCCTGCTCAAACATCCTAATTTGATGGTAGCCCGACCTTAGATCCAATTTGGAGAAATATTTTGCTCCATGTAACTCATCTAAAAGCTCTTCTATAACAGGAATTGGAAATTTATCCTTCACTGTGTTGTTGTTTAATTCTCTATAGTCTACACACATCCTCCATGTTCCATCCTTCTTTTTCACCATAACAATAGGTGAAGAATAAGGGCCGGTGCTGTGCCTTATCACTCCAGATTTCAACAAATCATTCACCATTTTCTCAATTTCATCCTTTTGTATTGCTGGATACCTGTATGGCCTTTTGTTGATTGGTGCAGCTCCTTCCTTTAACACAATTCTGTGGTCATGTGTCCTGGTAGGTGGTAGTTCTTTAGGTTCCTCAAATATATCCTGATACCTTTGTAAAATTGAATCCAGTTCTGCTGTTTTCTCTTGGTCCTGAACCAGACCCTCCATAGAATACAGTTCTACATTCACCTCTGCATTCTCCTCTGTTAATACTCCCACTGATATCATACACAACTCTGCTGGTTTGGCCAACAATTTATCCATCCTCCCTGCTTGAATTAGCTTAGCAGCAGGAGGTTGAATACCCCTTAATGATACCTTTTTGCCCATTATAGTAAACTCCATTTTAAGCTTCCTAAAGTTCCACATAATATCGCCTAAAGTGATTAACCATTGGATGCCAAGAACCATGTTGCACCCTCCAATAGGTAACACCAACATATCCGAGTCAAAAGTGACCCCTTGCATCTTCCACATTAGCTTTTTACAAACATAATTGCTCTGCACCTTGTTACCATCAGCCACTGATACTGCAAATGGAGCTATAGCTGTTAGAACACATCCTAACTTCTTGGCTGTATTAAGGTCCAAGAAATTGTGTGTGCTACCAGTGTCAATCAAGACTTGTACAGCTTTTCCTTTGATTGATACAGTTACCCTCATTGTTCTAAAATCATGCAATCCATTCATAGCATGGACTGATACATGAGGTAATATTGATCCCTCAGAATCAGTTTCCAATCCTTGCCCAATCATAGTTAACAATTCAGCTGGATCCAGCATAACTTCCTGTTCTAATTCCACATCATCCACCCCTTCCTGGACTTCCATAGAAAACAGTTGCCTTTTATTCTTACATACATGTCCAAAGCTATATTTTTCATCACAATTATAGCATAATCCTCTATTCCTTCTATCTTCCATTTCTGCAGGTGTAAGTCTCTTAGGATTTTTATAAGTAGGTTTATCAGGTGGAGGTATAGAATTATGATTTCTGTTAGAAGGTTGGCTAAATTTGGGAGTAATGGAAGTATGAGAAGAAGCATAATGAGGAATAACAGAAGGTGGTTTAGAAGTGTTTTTGCTATAGGCTGAATGGTTTGATGAAGTCATAAAGACTTGTTTCTGCACAACTAAGGTTTGTTCCTGAATCCTAGCCAAACTAATAGCTTTAGCTAAAGATCTAGGAGTCAACATCTTAACAGGAAGACCAATCTCAGGTTTTAATCCTCTAATAAAGCAACTAACAACATATTCTTCAGATAATTCAACTCTAGTAAGCAATTCATCAAACAAATCGACATAGTCTTGTACAGAATTTACCTGTCTTAGATCCTTGAGATCACCCATTGGATCATCAAATAATTCTGATCCAAACCTCGCATATAAACAAGCCACGTACTCACCCCATCGAGGCCAATCCCTAGCCACCCTGTGTTTCATATATGACTGATGCCATTGGAGTGCCCTTCCCTCCAGTTTACATGATACAACCCTCACTTTTGAATCCTCTGGTGTTTCCTCATAAGCAAAAATCTGCTCGCATTTATACAACCAGTCTTTTAACCCTACTCCATCAAAAGAAGGAAATTCTGTGTGAAATTCACGATTAGGGACTGCAGGACGATGGCCTCTTACATCTGGCCTTTCTTGCTCTACAATATATTCACGATTTGGACCTCCATTTGCAGTAATGTTTCCTACCAACAGCTTTTTAATTTCTTCCATAGCTTGAGTAACTCTCACATCGACTGATTTTTGCAATTCTGTTACTAAAGAAGTAACTGCTTCCAGCGATCCCTTGAGGTTATCAACCTCTTTCCTCAACTCGTGCATCCTAGTGTTGTGATCACCCATGGTTACAGATCCGAGGACGCAAAGCTCTGATACCAATGATACAACTCAACAAAATGAAAAGAGAATTGAGAAGGAGAAAGGAAATCCTAAAGAGCAAATGAGTTAGAATTGCCCTTGAACATATTTTCCAGATCAATTTGTATTGAATCTGTGTAAGAAAGAAGAGAGAGAGATTTTATTTCATTTCCCAAAAACAGAATAGCCTCTTCAATACATCAATCAGCTCATTTATACTCAAATGAGTTTTGGCGGGAAATTCAGTTACTAACTAAAATCTGGAAAATAACTACTTCCAACTAATTTGTAACTAACTCTAACTAACTACATCTCCAAAACTTCACAGATCACTAACTCTAACTAATCTGATCGTAACATAAATATCTTAAATTAAAATATTCCTACGAACTAAAATAAAAACTGTTATGGAAAAATAGAACGGAAAAGGGCCTGATATATCCCGTTACTTTGTTTTATTGTTCAATCCTGTCCCCCGTTATACTTTTCGTCCAAATTTACCCTTGCCGTCGATCAAAGTTCTATATTTACCCCTATTTTAACGGCCGGGACACGTGGCACATCCTGAATACGAAAAATGGCCTGATATATCCCTATACTTTATTTTATTGTTCAATCTTATCCCTCGTTATACTTTCCATCCAAGTTTACCCATGCCCTCCATCAAAGTTCTATGTTTGCTCCTATTTTAACGTTTGGGACACATGGCATATTTTAGGAGAAAGAACCAGTACAGAAACAAAAAAACTCGAAACCTACTTAGAACTCATGACCCTCATGCTCGTTTTTCCTCTCTTAATTTTTTCTCAAACTTCTCTTAAATAAATACTTTTAATCTGTGTAAGAGATTATCTTAGTTTGACAAAGAGAGGAGGCTCAAGAAGAGATGAGGTCAAGGTAGAGTTTCATTCAGTGATAAGAAGAGGAAGAAAAAAATGTAAGGGAGTGAGGAATAAGAAAATAGAAGTAAAGAAAAAAATATTGGCAACAAGCAAAGAGATGACAGAACCTTATGTATTGAACCTATCTCTTTGTCAAACTAAAATAATCTCTTACACAGATTAAAAGTATTTATTTAAGAGAAGTTTGGGAAAAAAGTAAGAGAGGAAAAACGAGCATGAGGGTCATGGGTTCTAAGTCGGTTTTGAGTTTTTTTCTTTCTGTATTGGTTCTTTCTCCTAAAATATGCCACGTGTCCCGGCCATTAAAATAGGAGCAAATATAGAACTTTGATGGAGAGCATGGGTAAACTTGGACGGAAAGTATAACGAGGGATAAGATTGAACAATAAAATAAAGTATAAGGATATATCAGGCCCTTTTCCGTATTCAGAATGTGCCATGTGTCCCGACCGTCAAAATAGGGGCAAATATAGAACTTTGATCGACGACAAGGGTAAATTTGGACGGAAAGTATAACGGGGGACATGATTAAACAATAAAACAAAGTAGAGGGATATATTAGGCCCTTTTCTGAAAATAGAATTGTTTTTGTAGGAGAACAAGCAACGAGCAATACCACTAAAAAAATATTGCTTACTAAGCAATGCATCAAATAAAATGTGCATCAACCAAAAGACAAAAGCAGACACAATATATTGTGCCAATTTAAGTGTATGCCATTTACAAAAGACAAGAAATTTTAGACATACATCCCTATTTATTTTTGAGAGTCTACATTTTTTCTTCATCATAATTTGCACATAATCTTGCAAAACTTTCTTCTTGACTTTTCTGCCTCTTTTAGATACTTTCACAGCGTCAGTGTCACCTTGCACACACTACTAGAAAACGAATTTATTGAAACTGTGTTTGGGCAACAATTTTGTAACTATTACAATAGATTATATTTTGGAACGATTTTAACCGCCCCAATAGTCAAAAGGCTTATGGCACACTTTTCAACAATAAATGTTCCAATAGAATATTAACTGTCACCATAAGTATATGTATGGAGACAGTTTTTATATGCAATACAATAAGGTTGTTTGTGGGAACAATTTTGTGAAATAAAAAGCTATTGGGTCGGTTTAATTTTTCCTCCGTTTCCCTCCTAGATATTTATTAAAAAAAACTAATGGAATCCACTAATATTTTAATACTCTCTAGAACACAAAACCAACCTAGAAGACATTGATTCACTCTCAACAACAGTTCCCCAAAATCTCAAACACCTCTCTCTGTTTATCATCCTAGAACCCGCCGGCGAACTGAGTCGACCATCTTCGGTGAAGGACAATTATTTCTAGTAAAGGACGACTATTATCGGCTAACATACCACAATCTCTGAGGTAGGCTTTTAGATTTCACTTGTTCGATGTTTGCTGTTACTGTTCGATTTTGCTTTCTTCTTCCCTAGTCTGAAAAATTATTTCATTGCCCCTTCTATTTTTTTTTTCTTTGATATTATTTCCTATAAACCCATTATTTTGCTTCTGTTTTTTTTTGTATTGTGCGATATATTTGGGGATATTTAATTTGCGAAATTGGGGGATTTATTTATTTAGATTTTGATTTTGTGTTAGAAATTATGAGATTTGATGTTTGCTATCAATGTTTGATGTTCGCTGTCTTGTTCGTTACTGTAAAAACGGTTATTCTATATTATATGTGGGAATACATGAAGTAAATTTTATCGACAAATGCTATATATTCATGAAGGCATAAGAACTAGAAAGGAATAGACATGGAAAATTTACCTATATATATTTGATTAGTATACAAAAAACGAACTAAATATATTAAAATAACATTACTTGTCACAAAGGAAGGCACAACTCTGATGGTGAAGCACCTAATTAAACTTATTCAGAGTTGTCGTTGGTTCAAACCAAATAGTTATGCATCTGTGTGCTTTTAACTTTTTAGCATGTAAGGTCTACGGCTAGTTTGTATTTCACTTGCTACTACTTATCTTGCATCTTTTCTTCCTTTTTTTCGACAACGATTGAATCGCCATGAAAAATCATGTAGCAAAATTTGATTGAACCTGTAAAACTAGTACTTACTTGTTATTACGCCTGAAGCTTGTCTATTGTATGGGGGCGAATCAGACGTAAGATGAGGCGCGTACGTATATATATGTACGGCCTACTTGGGCACAGTACAGGTCGGGCCCGCCTCCTTACGAGGCCGCTAACATTGGGAGACGACCTCCCTCATGTTCGCACGGCGAAAAGGATGCGTCCCCGTTCATAGCAGCGCATCGATGAGCCAGTCCAAGTGGACATCCCCAATTCCCCTTTCCCTGTGATTCTGCTGTAATAATAATAGCCTTAGGGCGATGTAATATGCTGGCGAGGGGATCGCCCCTCTATATAAAGGAGGGTCCCCCTCATTTGTAAGACAAGTATTATTGATCATTAATAATACAACTCTCTCTCTCTACCACTTTTCCCTCTACTGTTATCACTTTATTGCTTACTTGTTCTTATACTTGATTAAGCTTCATCATCTTTTCATAAGGATAACATATACATGAATCCAACGACCGATCTTCAATATATATTACTATTGATTTCGATTTAGCTTTCATCTATATTGATTGATTTGCTTAAAAAGTGTTCAACAACTTTTGAGTCAAACAATTTGGCGTCGTCTGTGGGGATTTCGAGAAACAAACTCGTAGTATACATTCGCAAGATTCGATCATCGGAAAAAGTCTAGAAATGGCCGAAAATAACACTCGATCCAAGGCTGTGGCAGAAGTTACCACAAACCTCCTGAGTTCCATGAATGAGGCTGGTGGTAGCGCAGCCATCAACGCTACCCCTGGTGTCGCACCTGAAGCGAGGGCCTCCCCTCCCCCCCTTTGGGAACCTTACCACCCCGCAGGAAATGGAGACCTTCATTTCAAAAGAAACACCCCCAGCAGTCAAGAGGCTACTGGAGGAATGGCTGACCAGCACCATGAGCAACCTGGTGGAAAAGGCACCACGAGGCTGCGAGAATGCAGCACCTGCAACAAGCAACACCACCGCGACAGATGAACAGGAAGGAACACGAACCAACGGCCAACTCCTCGAGACCTTACTTGAGTGTTGTTTATCATGTTAGACTTTCTATTATCATGTTTAAGGATATTTTAGTTTATAACTTTTTGTATGCAAACTCATCTATATATTTTGACTTTTGAATTGTTGACCAAACAATGTATCTATATTTTATTTTTATACATGGATAATGCTAGTTAGATATGGTGTAAACAATTTCATACAATAGGAAAATTCTCATTTTGCTTTCATAAATTTTGGAAATTATAATTTGTTGCAATAGAGAATATAATCATTCCAATAGATCTATCAAATAATAAGAGTATCCCTCAATAGCCGTTCCAATGTCACAATATCTGTTGCAATAGGGTACTGATAAATGTTCCAATATATCACAAAAGTTGTTGCAATATATCATGCAAAAATGTTGCAATATACTTTAAAAAAAAATCAATTGTATTATTATACCACAACGTTTTATAACCGTCGCGGCAGAAAAGAAAATTGTTCCTATAGATAGGATAACGGTAGCAATCCAAACCGATACAATATCCCTATCTATGAAGATGATTTTCAAACCGTTCAAATAACTGTTTCAATATACCTATTGCAATGCCGAATCCCGGAACGCGTTCAAATCCATCCTAATAGACCTATAGGGACGGTTCGCGTATCTATTGCAACGATTTTCGAAGGGTTGTCATAGCTATAATTTCTAATAGTGACAATTTTTTGACCATCTGCAACTCTCCCAACAACATCTTGTTCATCAACATCATATAAAACAATACAACCCCATGAGAAAAAATAAAACTACCACATAAAAAGGACCATTAAAGGTTTGAAAATAATTTACCTCTATAGTTGATTGATTTATTAAGATGAGGTCCAAGTCTATCCTTTCTTCTTGGTTTTGGTTTGGAGCAGGGTCTTCATTTTGTGTTGGAGCAGGGTCTTGACTTGGATTTGGAGAAGGTGGTTGTTGGTTTGGAAAGCTAGAGAAAGTTCTTTTTGAATATTTACTATGACCTCTAGCATTATGCCCAACCATTTTGCAAATAGAGCAGCTAACTTGTACAGTAGTACCCTTCTTAGAGATTTGTTGAGGTTTCTTCTTCTCAGACCTCTTCTCCTTTGCACTCTGAGCAGCAACTTCTCTTTGTTTTTCTAGTTCTTCGGCCTCATTTCTCCTATCTTTAGGCTTCCTCCCTCTCTTTTTCTTGACTACCTTAGGTGGGAGAATTTCACCAACTCCTACAACCTCAGGCCAGTGATCTTCAGGGCCAGTAGGATTTATATAATAAGAGTATACTTTCTTGTTATTCTTTACTTTGTAATAGTCCATGACATAATCTTCTATTAACTCATTGTTGCCAAGAATACTAACCACACCATGATGACAAGGCAATCCAGCCAAATCTCACCTTCTACAAGTACAAGTCTTGGTAGACATATCAATAATATATGGCCCTTCAGGACATTCAATTAAGACCATAAGGCCTCCTCAAAAATCAGATTGAAAATTTGTTGCCTCCATTCTAATTTTCAAAAGCTTTTTTTTTCAATTTAGGGCATATTGTCCCTTGGTATCTCTCAATTCACTCTTTTTTTCTGAACAACCTCCTCGTCAACTTATTTTTGGTCATTTCTAGTATTGTTATTATGGCATTGTCCCTAGCATCAAGTATATATCTAAAAAAAATATGAACTTAGTATATTATTAAAAATAAAAATGCAAAAGAATATGCAAACTCTTAATTACTTGTTGAAGCTTTCACATAAATTGTTCAACAACATGTCACATTTGGTATGCCATTTAAATAATGCTCGAATCCAAGTGTTGAATGGCCTCTCAGGGTGATTGAACCATTCTATGTCCTCTTTGTCCTATTTTTCCAGTTCATCTAGAAACTTCTTAAAAAAGACTTCATTACTCGCTCTTGCCGCACTCCAAAGTAAGTCTTTCAAATTTTTACCTTTGTCTTTTGGTCTGAAATTCTGATATATATGCCTAACACAATGACGGTATTCAGCATTCGGGTACAAATCTTTCACTGCTCCAATCAGCCCCTTCAAAAATATTATGAAACATGAAAAAAAGAACGATGAATAAAATATAAAGAAATAGAGTAAAAATACTAAAGAAGTAATATTACCTTCTGTCTGTCTGACATAAATGAAAATTGATGGTTGTTATGAATCTCCAAATCATCTCCCAGGTTAATAAGAAACCAGCTCCAAGTTTCTCTACTTTCAGCTTCATCTATGACTGCATATGCTATTGGAAAAATGCAATTATTTGGGTCAATAGCCACTGCACTCAACAAGTTCCCTCCATAATTTCCCTTAAACCAAATACCATCCAAGCTAATGAATGATCTACAGCCAGGTTTAAAAGTATTCTTAAGTGCTTCGACAATCATAAAACCCAAGAAACCTGCCTCCGTCCCTCCACAAAATTACAGTAGAGCCTGGATTGCTTTTTAATAATTCCTCTCTATAGGATAACAACTTTTCATATTGGGTTCCCTCATCTTCATAAACCAATTTATGTGCCATATTTCGGGCCCTTCAAGCTTTCATATAACTAATTGTATAATTATAGTCATTTCTGACAGTTTCAATTAAACCATTCACGCTCCATGATGGATCAGCTCTTAATGTACTAAAATGCCTATTAGCAAGCCACGCAGTATTTATATGCAACTTGTCAAACAAATTTCCACCTATGTGCTCCAAATTACAAGTCTTAATCTGAATAATCAATGTCGCCAACTAAAATTCAAACTAACAAAGGCAACACAAACAAAAAATAATAATTTTTACCTCTGTTGGAGTCATTCCTAGTACATCAAAAGTATTTATGTGGTCACTAAGTGCAACAAAAGTATTATGGTTGTTCCTTAAAGTACTCCTCTAAGATGGAGAAAATCCATCTTTTTGGCTTGAGAGCCTTGAAAGACTGCTGATTGAGAGCCTTGAAACAATATTGCTTGGGAAGAGAATTGAGATAGTAGTATGTATTTTGCTGATCCTTGCTTGAGAGCCTTAAAAAATGCTTGAGAAACAACTGAGAATATCGAATTTGGGGGATAGTTTAATTTGTGGATATGGATATCAGGTCGGGTCATGGCTATTTTAATTGATTCATAATTTATTAGACTTAATATAAAAAATAAAAAAAATGGCAGAATACTAAAAAGTTACCGGAGAATCGTCTTTGCCGGTCATTAAGACTTTTTGAGTAAAGTAATGAAAGTTTTATGATTTTTGTGTTAGAAAAGAAAGTAATATGACTTTAGTGAAAAAATATCATAGTTATATGACCATTTGTGAAGTTTACCCTCCGCCATTATTAATGCATTCGTGATTCGCAGGCAAATATTTAGGAAAGCTCTAAAATATTTGTCACGACCCAAATTTCCCTCCATCAGAGTCGTGATGGCACCTACTCGTGGTAGCTAGGCAAGCCAACTTAATTACCTTTTCATTACCAAACAATTATTTTAACAATTTATGGCGTCAATTTAGAACATGAAATTTAACAAGAATAATAGCGAAAGTCTGATTTATAACTCTCAATCAAAACGTAGAACAATCAATAATAGCCTACCCAAGATTTGGTGTCACATTACTCACGAACCACTAATAATATACTAAATACAAAGGTTTGAAAGAAACATATAAGTTGTCTATCTCGAAAAAAGGAGGAAACATTCTAAAAGAGAATATAGAGAAGAGACGCCGGGCATGCGGACGCTTGCAAGGCCACCTCAGTCATGTAATAATGAAATCCTGCTCCCGTACTAATGTTGTTGCTGCTCTTCAAATCTTGGACTTGTGCAAAAATGCAGAGAAGTATAGCATCAGCACAACCGACCCCATGTGCTGGTAAGTGTGTAGCCTAACCCCGGCGACGTGGTGATGAGGCAAGACCGGACACCACATAAACCTGTGCAGTTATAAATATACAACGAAAATGAAATATCAAACAACTAGCAATGTGGGAGGGGAAACATGCTATGAGGAGATAACAATAGTAACAGTAATCCAGAGTAACCAACTAAAGCAGCTTAGATCCACACTAATAAGGAATCAATACTCAATATAAACACATGATATCAATAACTGTTGCGGCATGCAACCCGGTCCATAATTACCGTTGTTGCGGCGTGCAACCCGATCCACAAATACCTCTGTTTCGGCGTGCAACCCGACCCATATCATTTATCATGTATCATTATTTCGGCGCGCAACCCGACCCTCATATATTATTGTTGCGGCGTGCAGTCCGATCCTCAATATCATTGTTGTGGCGCGCAACCCAATTCTCAATATATCATTTGACCGTCAAACTCACCAAACAACAGTCACAATTAAGGGGAACAAAAATAAGCAAATATTTGAAAAAATCCTGGCAAGGGAAAGAAACTAACAAGTTCAACCAAATGTCCCAGAATAATCAACAATGCTTTCTCTTTATTACTTTTCTTATCTTATAATTCACTCTACCATTTTAAGCCAACGCTCCAAAGAATCAAGTCATTTCATGTACTTTCACTATTCATATCACAATTCGAGAAAATGCTCCTATGAATCAAATAATCATATCACCGTTCACATGTTATTAAAAACATATAGAAATCCTCCAATAAACACGGAGTTCACAACCAAGTCATGATAATCAAATTATACGGACTCGAGGTCATGCTAGATACCAATATATAGATACTCGTCACCATGCCTATACATCATACTGGATCACACAACAATTAGCAACAAGTCTCAACTCTTATTCCCTCAAGCTAGGGTTAAACCAAACACTTACCTCAAAGCCTTGAAATCTACTTAATCCTCAACTATCGCTCTACCTCGCGGTTTCACCTCCAATTCGCTCGAATCTAATCACAAATTGTTGAATTACTTTAATAAACACTATACGAATCAATTTGAATGCATAAAAATTATTTTCCCAAGTTTTTCCCAAAAATTCCAAACATTCCCTCTGGCCCACATGGTCAAACTCGATGTTCGAACCAAAACCCGGTTACCCATTCCCCCACAAATTCAAATATGTAATTCATTTTGAAATCGGACCTCAAATCGAGGTCCAACTTCCCAATTTATAGAAAACCCAGGTTCTACCCAAAAACCCCAATTTCACCAATGGAAATCCTTGATTTTAAGTGGAAAACATGTTTAATGATATTAAAGATTGAAAGAATTGAGTAAAAATCAACTTACAAATGATTTGGGATGAAGTTTGCTCTTGAAAAATTGCCTATGGTGTTTGGGTTCTGAAAGAACGGTGAAAAATAATGAAAATTCGACTAAGTATAAAATTTGTTGGGCCTTAGATATGGGAAATGTGAACAACACATGCTTGGCATATGCAACATCTGGGGTCACATTTGCGAACTCAGGTCAGGCTGCCTATGTTCACATTTGCGAACGTTCTATCGGATTTGCGATCAGGGCCATCTCGCATTTGCGAGCAAGGGCGTCGCATTTGTGACTACAACACATTATCCCAGACTTCGCATTTGCGAAGTATTGATCGCATTTGCGATCTGGCCTGGATTTCCCCTTCTTCGCATTTGCGATGGGAATTCGCATTTGTGAGGGTCACATTTGCGAGAATTCCTTCGCAAATGCGATGCCAACAGACCTGACTTGCAACTATTTTTTGCAAAATTCAAAATGCAACTCGACACCTATCTCAAACTCATCCGATCCCTCGAGGGTCCAAACCAAACATGCACAACCTCAAAAGTATCCTACAGACTTATCCGTGTAATCAAATCGCCAAACTAAAATCAAAATCATTGAATCAAGCCCCAAATTCATCATTTTTCACTATAACTTCATAAACTTCAAACTTTAGATATTTAAGTCCAAAACACCTCAAATGACGTCCGATTTCGACCAAACTTTACAAAAAGAGCTTAACACATATTTAAGATTTGTACCGAGCGTTGGAACCAAAATATGAGCCTAATACCATAGTTTTTTAATTAATTTTCATTTCCATTCTCCCTAATAATTTCAGAAAAATAATTTCGTAGAAAACTCCTTTCCTCGGGCTCTAGACCTCAGAATTCGACTCCGGGCGCATGCACGAGTCCCATATTTTTCTACGGACCTTCCGGGACCGTCCAATCTAGGGTTCGGGTTCGTTTACAAAAAATGTTGAGGAAAGTCAACTTTAATCAAATTAATATTGAAATTCTTCAAATTTTTCACAGAACTCACATATTTCAACATAAAAGCTTTACAGCAGCACGCTCGAACTGCACACGCAAATCGAGGCAGATAAAAATTAAGGTTTTCTAGGACTCGGAAGCACAGAACGAATGTGAAAATAGGTGATGATCCTTTGGGTTGTCACATCCTTCACCTCTAAAACAATTGTTCGTCCTCAAACGGACAAAAGATTGAAGTACCTCAGTCAGGAAATAGATGTGGATAACAGCTCCGCATATCAGACTCGGACTCCCAAGTCGAGGCCTCGGGGGCTGACTTCTCTACTGAACACGAACAGAGGGAAAACTCCTAGATCTTAACTGACGAACCTGCTGGTCTAGAATAGCTACCGGCTCTTCCTCATTAGATAAATTCTTGTCCAACTGGACAGTGTTGAAGTCTAACACATGGGTAGGATTGCCGTGATACCTCCGAAGCATAGACAGATAAAAAACTGGATGCACGGCTGATAAGCTAGGTGGTAATGCAAGTCTATAAGCCACCGCTCCTACTCGATCGAGAATCTCAAACGGACCAATCTACCTAGGGCTAAGCTCTCCCTTCTTTCCGAACCTCATCACGCCCTTCATAGGCGACACACAGAGGAATACCCGCTTACCAACCATAAAAGCAACATCTCGGACCTTACGGTCTGCATAACTTTTCTGCCTAGACTAAGCTAAACGAAGCCTTTCCTGAATGATCTTGACCTTATCTAAGGCCTCCTGAACTAAGTGTGTACCCAACAATCGAGCCTCTCCCAGCTCAAACCATCCGACTGGAGACCGACATCTCCTACCATACAACGCCTCATATGGAGCCATCTGAATGCTGGACTGGTAGCTTTTATTGTAGGCGAACACTGCTAAAGGCATAAACTGGTCCCACAAGCCTCCAAAATCAATGACAAAAACTCGAAGCATATCCTCCAAAATATGTACAGTCTGCTCGGACTCACCATCCGTCTGAAGATGGAATGATGTGATCAACTGAACCTGGGTGCCCAACTCTTGTTGGACTACTCTTAGGAAGTGCGAGGTAAACTGTGTACCCCAGTCTGAAATGATGGATATCGACATACCATAAAGGCGAACAATCTCCCGGATATAAATGTCAACTAACCTTTCGGATGAATAGTAGACTACCGCTGGAATGAAATGCGCTAACTTAGTCAACCTATCAATAATGACCCAAATAACATCGAACTTCTTTCGAGTCAACGGAAGTCTAGTAACGAAATCCATGGTAATCCTCTCCCACTTCCACTCGGGGAGCTTAATCCTCTAAAACAAACCACCGGGTCTCTGATGCTCACACTTGACCTGCTGACAGTCCAAACATCGAGCCACATACGCAACAATATCCTTCTTCATCCTAAGCCACCAATAATGCTACCGCAAGTCATGATACATCTTCGCGGTGCCCGGTGAATAGAATACCGAGAACTATGGGTTTCTGCTAGGATCAACTCTCGAATTCCATCAACATTAGGCACACACACTCGCCCATGCAATCTCAAAACACCATCATCATCTAAGGTGACCTTTGTGGCACCTCCACGCTGCATCGTGTCTCTCAGGACACACAAATGGGGATCATTAAACAGTCGATCATGGATACGCTCCAATAGAGAAGAACTAGAGACTGTGCAAGCCAACACCCTTCTGGGCTCAGAAATAGCTAATCGCACAAAGCGGTTGGCCAAAGCCTAAAACTATAAAGCAAGCAGTCTACAGTTGACCATAATATAAGCAATACTACCCATGCTGGCGGTCTTCCTAATAAATGCATCGGCCACCATATTGGACTTACCTAGGTGATATAAGATAGTAATATCATAATCTTTCAACAACTCTAACCACCTCCTCTGCCTCACATTCAACACATTCTGCTTAAACATATACTGAAGTCTCTTGTGATTCGTGTACACCTCACACATCACACCATATAGATATTGCCTCCAAATCTTCAAAGGATGAACAATAGCTGCCAACTCTAGATCATGAATCTGATAATTCTTATTATGGATCTTCAACTGTCTCGAAGCATAGGCAATGACTTTGCCATACTGCATCAATATTACACCAAGCCCGATACGGGAAGCATCATAATAAACTATGTAGGGCCCTGAACCCGTGGGCAAAACCAACACCGGTGCCGTGGTTAGAGCTGTCTTGAGCTTCTGAAAGCTCGCCTCACACTCATCTGACAATTTGAACTGGGCACCCTTCTGGGTCAATCTGGTCATCGAGGCTACAATGGATGAAAATCCCTCAACGAACCGACGGTAATAACCTGTAACCCCAAGAAACTCTGAATCTCGATCATCGAAGCTGGTTGAGGCCAATTCTTCACTACCTCAACCTTCTTCGGGTCTACCTGAATAACATATGTTGATACAATATGACCCAGAAATGCAACCGAACTGAACCAAAGCTCGCACTTTAAAAACTTAGCATATTACTGACTATCCTTCTTAGTCTGAAGAACCACTCTGAGGTGTTGCGCGTGCTCTTCCTAGCTGTAGGAGTACACTAGAATATCATCAATAAAGACTATCAAGAATAAGTCTAGATATGGCCTGAACACTCGGTTCATCAACTCCATAAATACACCCCCTTATTGGTAAACCCAAATGACATGACTAAAAACTCAAAGTGCTCATACCGAGTGAGGAATGAAGTCTTTGGGACATCAAACACTCTAATCCTCAGCTGATGGTAGACAGATCTCAAATCTATCTTTGAAAACACCTTTGCTCCCTAGAGCAGGTCAAACAAATCATCAAGCTTGGCAATGGATACGTGTTATTTATCGTCACTTTGTTTAATTATTGGTAATCAACACACATCCGCATCGTACCATCCTTCTTCTTCACAAATAACACCGGTGCACCCCAAGGAGAAACGCTAGGCCTCATAAAACCCTTCTCTAGTAAATCCTGCAACTGGTCCTTGATAATAGGTGAATTTGACTATATTAATGCCCTAAATAATCACGCTTTATTGTTGTTTTGATATTGTTTATGATGACAAAATACTTTTATTAGTGTTCTTAGTGTGTTATAGGTACACTTGAGCTAATGAAGACTAAAAGAGCAAGTTTTGGAGTCAAAAGATGGTGAAAAAGGCCAAAAAGTGGTACAAGTCAAGAACTTATGTTGAAAGTAGCCGGAAAGGTGTGATTCCGAGTTATATGGATGTTATGGAATGAATTTAAGTGATTTGGAGCTTTGAAGTCTGAGTAAAAGCTCAAGGAATTAAGCCGGGATCGAGTTCGGGGGTCAAATTTGATAAGTGTCGAACAAGCGAAGAATGGATGAGGCATATTGTGCACTGTTTAGTACATTGGACATAACTTTTCGCTCAGATCTCCATTTTGGCTCCATAATATATGGTTGGAAAGATAATTCCAAGGGCTACAACTTTCATGTTT
This sequence comes from Nicotiana noctiflora, assembly GCA_032618575.1. Classification (NCBI taxonomy): domain Eukaryota; kingdom Viridiplantae; phylum Streptophyta; class Magnoliopsida; order Solanales; family Solanaceae; genus Nicotiana; species Nicotiana noctiflora. The sequence goes on from JASVEL010005843.1 coordinate 535,244, forward strand.
TGCGTTTTTCCAAATTCGCAACGGAACAGGGTGAAAAACCGCGGTTTCTCCGCGACCGCGGATGAACCGCGGAAAAACTGGCTCTCTGAAGTTTTACTGTTCGCGGTCCGTCCGCGGCCGCGAACGAACCGCGGAAGTCACCGCTGCAGCAAATCCCAATTGGACTCAAACTTAGTTTTTAAGCCCTAAAACCTCTATATAAACTCCTAGTTTGCCCCATAGAGGCATGTACTTTATTTCTTCAATACTTTTGCAAGGTTTTAGTAGGAGAGATTCCTCTCAAACTCTTTTTATTATTTTATATCAAGCAATTCTTTATGATTTCAATTATTATTCTTCTTGTTTCTTCAAGCATGAGTAGCTAAATTCTTTTCTAAGGTTTTGATGGAACCTATTGATAGATGAACTTATCGTTTATGTGATTACAAATTGTGACTTAGATTTCTATTTGTTCAACTTCATTCTTATTGTAGTTAATTGGTAGAGCTCCCAATTAGCGGTGCCTATTTAGTGTGCATAACTTGGAAAAGAGTGCATATTTAGGTTTATTGTTGAACAACACCACACCTAGGTTATTAGAGGAATCTATAATTTTAGGCGTAAAGACGGGATTAGGAATAACGAAGTCTTGGGTGCAATCTAAAGTGAACTATTCAAATTAACGCTAGCTAGGGTAGCTCGGGAGAGTGCACTAGTAAATTATTGTAATTGCTCGGGAGAGGGTTACGATACACATAGCGTTCATGATTGATAGAATATATTAACAATTTGTATGAGCATAACGATAAGGGATTCCATCAATAGGGAAATCAACACCTTAGTCTTTCTCTATATTATTTTATTCAACATTCAATTCTTTCTTTTAAAGCATTCTTTAATTCTTGCAAACTAGCTATTCTAAAATCATACACAAAGATATTCTAAATTTTGGGAACTTGATTCGTAAGTACTCTTGGGTTGTGAAAGTTGCAATTGGTAGGTTAATTCTCTGTGGGATCGATCTTGGACTTATTAAACCAAGTTATATTGACTACGACCGTTGCTTGGACGTGTATCAATTTTGGCGCCGTTGCCGGGGACTTAACGGAATTATCAATTGCCATTACCGAACTTCAAGATTCTTGTGTATTCAGGTTCTTTCTACACTCTACATTGAATATTTTGACGTTTGTTGATTTGGGTATTCAGGTGCATGCCTAGAAAATCTGCAAGGACTGGAGAACTAATTGAAGGACTCTCAGACCCCGAGCAAACTTTTCGGGCACGTAACAAAGCCATCAAACAAATTCAACAATCTCAACAACCAATCAAACTAGACTTCGACATGGGTGACATGAATGCTCAAAACCAGCAAGCCGGGCTAAACATGCAAGAGGCACAGGAGGCACAAGAAGGTGCATTGTTCGACTGGGCACAACCCACAGCGGATAATTTGGCAACTGCCATCGTTGTGCCAACAATTCAAGCTGAGTCTTTCCAGATTACCAACAACATGCTTCACTTGTTGCAAAACAAGGGATTATTCTCTGGGTCTCAGGTTGAAGATCCACAGCAACACCTCAAAAACTTTCTATCAATATGCAAAACACAAAGGCAACCGAATGTAACTCCGGAAGCTATCAGATTACTACTTTTTCCATTCTCAGTTATAGGAGCAGCAGAGATATGGCTAAACTCACTCCCAATAAACTCCATTGCAACTTGGGATGAGTTAGTCAAACAATTCCACAACAAGTTCCATCCACCCAACAAAACAGCTCAACAAATTGATGAGATTGTGAGCTTCAAACAGAAACCATTGGAAACATTACATGAAACTTGGGGGAGATTCAAAGGCATGCTTGTTATGTGTCCTCACCATGGAATCCCTGAACAGATGTTGGGTCAAAGGTTCTACATGGGACTTTCAGACAGTATGAAGAACATTGTAGATGCTTCAGCAGGTGGGGCTTTTCTGAGCAAGACTTGGAGAGAAGGCCAAAATTTGCTAGACAAGATGGCTCAAAATTCCGGGTGGACTTCCAGGAATGCTCCTATCACACCAGTAGTACACTCTGTACCTCTGGATCCATCCAACACTCTGGAGGAGAACGTGGCAACTTTATTGACACAAATGAGCATCCTGACAAAGAAGGTGGAAGAATCAGGGGTTAAGCAGCAAGTTCACATTGTAGATACTACCAATGGTGGTTTATGCACATCTTGCATTAGCCAACCCATAGGTAATCCATGGGCTGCAGACCAAGAACATCATCATCAGCATGAAGATATGAACTATGTGGCTAACTATGGAGGACAGCGACAAGGTAATCAAAACTGGGGCCAACAGGCTCCAATGCAATACAGACCTCCCCAGCCACAATTTAATGCAGCAGGTATGAGGCCACCACACAACATGGCTCCATATCCTAGACCTCGGAATTTCGGCAATCAGCAGCAGGGATATCATCCACCCCCACCACCACATGGGGGCAGGCATGACGATGGGTTTGCAAGGTTGGAAGCTATGATGCGGCAGGTAATTGGGTCAAATGCTAAGACCAATAAAAGAATAGATGCACATGATGCAGCGATCAAAAATATGGAAGTGCAGATGGGGCAGATTGCTATGTCACTCAACAATCGTCCTCAAGGGACATTGCCTGCAGATACACAAACAAACCCAAAAGACCAAGTCCCAAAGCAGATAATGGCAGTGACTCTGAGAAGTGGTAGAGATCTTGAAGCTGAGAAAGAAAGTGAGAAAATCGACACACATGCTGAGACACTCACTCCATTGCCCATTGAACTGGATGAGTCCACCGGGTTGACAGAAATTACAGTCCAGCCAGTTGCTGAAAATAAAGAGATGCAGCAGGGAACGGAAAAAGTAGCTGAACAGGTAGAGCAACAGGTTGAAGAAAAAGTGATAGAAAAAGAAAAATCCCAAGTCACTGGGAAGAAGAGGCCTCCACCACCATTCCCCCAAATGTTGGACAAACACCAAAAAGAGGAACAATACAAAAAGTTCTTCGAGATGCTCAAGCAAATCCAGGTAAACATTCCATTTATTGAAGCTTTAAAAGAAATGCCTGGTTATGCTAAGATGATGAAGGATTTGATGTCGCGGAAATTTGATTTCCAAGACTTGGCCACAGTTACACTCACCCAGACTTGTAGTGCAGTAGTCTCCAGACCCATTGCTGAGAAGCTATCTGATCCAGGTAGCTTCACCATCCCATGCACTATAGGGAATTATGCCTTCACTAAGGCTTTATGTGATTTGGGGGCAAGCATTAATCTCATGCCCTTAGTTATCTATAAGAGGTTAGGTATTGGGATAGCCAGACCCACCTCTATGCTTTTACAGCTTGCTGACAGGACGGTTAAGCGTCCATTTGGTATTATAGATGATGTGCTAATCCAGGTTGGGAAGTTCGTGTTTCCCGCCGATTTTATTATTCTTGATTGCAGGGTCGACGAAGAAATTCCCCTAATCCTGGGAAGACCATTCCTAGCTACTGGGAGAGCCATAATTGATTGTGAGACTGGGGAACTCAAGATGAGGTTGAATGATGAGGAAATCATATTCAATGTGCAAAAATCCATGAGGCGCCCTAGTGAGTTCGCAAATTGCTCTCTCATTGATGCGGTTGATGTGATAGTGGAGACAGATGATGCAGAGTTGACCATTGAAGATCCACTTCAAGCATGCCTGATGAACTTGGAAGAGGTAAATGGTGAAAGTTTAGCAGAATGGGTGCTCTCTCATTGATGCGGTTGATGTGATAGTGGAGACCGACGATGCAGAATTAACTATTGAAGATCCACTTCAAGCAAAGCCATCCATAGAAGAGCCACCTAAGCTTGAGCTTAAACCACTACCATCACATCTCAAGCATGAATTTCTAGATCCTAACTCCACTTTACCTGCTATTACTTCATCCGGTTTGCTAGATGTGCAGGCTCAAAAGCTTGTACAGGTACTAAAAGAATGCAAGACTGCCATTGGGTGGACCATGGCAGACATAAAGGGGATCAGCCTTGCATACTGCATGCACAAGATTCTCCGGGAAGAGGGGCACAAACCTTCTAGGAAACACAAAAGAAGGCTGAACCCGAATTTGAAGGATATGGTGAAAAAGAAAGTGATAAAGTGGCTAGACACGGGGTAGATCCCAGGTAAGTTGTCTCACCCTTCTGTGCTATACATGTATTATTATGCCATGAGGACATGGCATATTTTTAAGTGTGGGGTGGGAAACTTATCTTGTACATGATGTATATATTAGTGTAGTAAGTAATATAAAATAATAAAAATACAAAAAAAAAATCAGAAAATTTTAAAAAAAAATCCAAAAATATGAGTAGAGGACTCTTCCTGATGACGGACTATATAGGACAAGTACTCTTGAGGGAAGTAGTCCACGTAGGAATTTTTCTTCCTTTTATTTTCTTTTTCTAGGTAGTGTATCATCTCACCCTTGGTTTTTCTTTTGACCACGGTTCTTTTCCAAGGGTTTTTATTTGAACCGGGTTAGGTAGATTTTTTTTTCTTAGGATTAGAGGTAAAAGGGCAACATGTAACCCCGAATATGCACATTAGCAAAAGCGTAAATTGAACTTGAGAATGTATCTTCTAAACTTGATTGTAGAATCTCAATATGCCTTAAATTGCACAGTAATGCTTGCTTGAACATCGATAGAACTTTGTAGATCAACTGGATTCCAAATGAGTTGCATGCCATGTGTGTGTGAGGTTTTACTTATATTGTATGTTGTACATGATGCCTAGAACTTGCCCTATGTGTTTGCAAAGCGAAATAGAAGTTGTTTGGTTGTAGAAAGGATAGAGGCAATTTTTTGTGTAACCCCATATGCCAATAAACATGAATTCACCCATACATTATATCTTAGTTAACCCCTTTGAGCTTAAAGCCTATTCTTTGATAACCCTTGAATGTTCTTCAAATTATTGTTCTACTTTACCTCCTAGAAGCACTTGTATTGTAACGAATATGCAAAAGATTAAGTGTGGGGTGAAGGGAAATTGAAAAGGGAAAATCAAGAATGAATGGTAGAAAATAGTGAACTGGCCAAAATAATGCAAATGTGTGCAAAGCAATGAGAAAAAGAGCTATATCAATGTATATATGAAAAAAAAAACTAAAAAGGCCGGTTACACCAACAAAGGAAAATGGGGATTAAAAGCAAATAAAGGCGAATAAATGTTTATGGGAGACATAAGGAAGAAAAGAAAACTAAAAGGGAAAGTTGTGAAAAAGAAAAGAAAAGTGCTTAGGGAGGCTAGTCACTATACCCAAAAGTATCCTACCCGTCCCGTATCCTACATTACAACCCTTAAAGACCTCTTGATTTATGATTGAATAACTCGATTAGTGGAGTATTACACTAGGGGCAAGCCTATGGTGTGTCTGTATGCATATGAATGTTCTTTGTTGAGAGTGAGTGAATTTTTCGATATTTATAAGTTCTATGTTCTTCATTGTTTATGTGTGGGAACTTCTCTCAATAAATTTGGTGAGAGCATGTAACTCAAGAGGAAGAAGGTAAATTTACAAGTTTTTGGTAATAATTAGAGTAAGCAATAATGTGTTGGCATGAGAGTTTACGGTTAGGTAAGGATTGTGCATATCTTAGGTTAATCATGAAAAATAGCTTTTTGTGACATAATTGGGGGAGACATAAATAAAATTGGCCTAAAGTGTGATTAAGGTTGCTCGAGGACGAGCAAAGGTTTAAGTGTGGGGTATTGATAATAGGTGAATTTGACTATATTAATGCCCTAAATAATCACGCTTTATTGTTGTTTTGATATTGTTTATGATGACAAAATACTTTTATTAGTGTTCTTAGTGTGTTATAGGTACACTTGAGCTAATGAAGACTAAAAGAGCAAGTTTTGGAGTCAAAAGATGGTGAAAAAGGCCAAAAAGTGGTACAAGTCAAGAACTTATGTTGAAAGTAGCCGGAAAGGTGTGATTCCGAGTTATATGGATGTTATGGAATGAATTTAAGTGATTTGGAGCTTTGAAGTCTGAGTAAAAGCTCAAGGAATTAAGCCGGGATCGAGTTCGGGGGTCAAATTTGATAAGTGTCGAACAAGCGAAGAATGGATGAGGCATATTGTGCACTGTTTAGTACATTGGACATAACTTTTCGCTCAGATCTCCATTTTGGCTCCATAATATATGGTTGGAAAGATAATTCCAAGGGCTACAACTTTCATGTTTTGCGTTTTTCCAAATTCGCAACGGAACAGGGTGAAAAACCGCGGTTTCTCCGCGACCGCGGATGAACCGCGGAAAAACTGGCTCTCTGAAGTTTTACTGTTCGCGGTCCGTCCGCGGCCACGAACGAACCGCGGAAGTCACCGCTGCAGCAAATCCCAATTGGACTCAAACTTAGTTTTTAAGCCCTAAAACCTCTATATAAACTCCTAGTTTGCCCCATAGAGGCATGTACTTTATTTCTTCAATACTTTTGCAAGGTTTTAGTAGGAGAGATTCCTCTCAAACTCTTTTTATTATTTTATATCAAGCAATTCTTTATGATTTCAATTATTATTCTTCTTGTTTCTTCAAGCATGAGTAGCTAAATTCTTTTCTAAGGTTTTGATGGAACCTATTGATAGATGAACTTATCGTTTATGTGATTACAAATTGTGACTTAGATTTCTATTTGTTCAACTTCATTCTTATTGTAGTTAATTGGTAGAGCTCCCAATTAGCGGTGCCTATTTAGTGTGCATAACTTGGAAAAGAGTGCATATTTAGGTTTATTGTTGAACAACACCACACCTAGGTTATTAGAGGAATCTATAATTTTAGGCGTAAAGACGGGATTAGGAATAACGAAGTCTTGGGTGCAATCTAAAGTGAACTATTCAAATTAACGCTAGCTAGGGTAGCTCGGGAGAGTGCACTAGTAAATTATTGTAATTGCTCGGGAGAGGGTTACGATACACATAGCGTTCATGATTGATAGAATATATTAACAATTTGTATGAGCATAACGATAAGGGATTCCATCAATAGGGAAATCAACACCTTAGTCTTTCTCTATATTATTTTATTCAACATTCAATTCTTTCTTTTAAAGCATTCTTTAATTCTTGCAAACTAGCTATTCGAAAATCATACACAAAGATATTCTAAATTTTGGGAACTTGATTCGTAAGTACTCTTGGGTTGTGAAAGTTGCAATTGGTAGGTTAATTCTCTGTGGGATCGATCTTGGACTTATTAAACCAAGTTATATTGACTACGACCGTTGCTTGGACGTGAATCAGTCCTTTAACACATTCAACACTGGAGGGGCCATGCGATACGGTGGAATGGAAATGGGTTGCGTGCCCGAAGCCAGATCAATACAAAAATAAATATCCCTGTCGGGCGGCATACTCGACAGGTTTGAAAGAAAAACCTTGGGGAACTCTCGAACAACATGAACAGAGTCAATAGAAGGAACCACTGTGCTGGAGTCACAGACATATGCCACATAAGCCAAACACCCCTTCTCAACCATGCGTCGAGGCTTGACATATGAAATAACACTTCGAGTGGTATGACCTGAGGTCCCTCTCCACTCTAGTTGGGGCAATTCTGGAAAAGACAAGGTCACAGTCTTGGTGTGACAATTCAAGATGGCATGATACGGGGAAAACCAATCCATCCCTAATATAACATCGAAATCCACTATATCTAAAAACATTAAATTAACACGGGTCTCAAGACCTTCAAACACAACCACACGGGAACGATGCACCCGGTCGACTACTATGGAGTCACCCATCGGTGTAGATACATAAATAGGAATGTCCAAAGCATAACTAGACGTAGCCAGGTAGGGTGCAAAATAATATGACACATATGAATATGTAGACCCAGGGTCAAATGGCACTGACACGTCTCTATCACAGACCCGAATAGTAACTGTAATAACGGCATCTGACGACTCTACCTCTGGTCTAGCAAACAAAGCATAAAACTGGGGCTCAGCCCTACCTCTATGAACCATATCTCTAGGACGATCGGCCATCGGCAGACCCCTACCTTTTGCGGTCTGGCCTCCACCTCTACGATCTCGACATCCACCTATATGATCCCTACCCTCACCCCTGGCTGGCTGGGTAGGCTGTAGGTCACCTGGTGCCTGAATTATTATGCGAGGACCCTGCTACTACCACTATGTACCCCTCAATCTCTGGCAAGCTCTCCTGATGTGACCATACTCACCAAACTCATAACATCCCTCTGTACGATAAGACTGGCCCTGACGACCTGAATGACCTCCATCAAAACTTTGAAGAGGCTATGCATTGATGGGAGCTGACGGTACACTGAGTGACTACTGATTGGAATACTACCCACAAAAGCTACAATCACCTGGGACACCCGACGAAGCCTGGAGGACTGACTAAAAGGGCCTGGATGGCTGACCCCTATCATAATAATCCCTGCTTCCAGATGAGGCACCACTGAATCGACCTGAGTGACAAGGTATCTTGTCTGACCTATGACCACCCTCCTGTGGCAGAACTATCTCGATCCTCACGGCCACATTGTCCGCCTCCTAAAAAGTAATGTCACTACCCTCCTCTCTGGCCATCTGAAGATGAATAGGCTAGATCATACCATCAATAAATCCCCTCACCCTCTCCCTCTCAGTAGGGAGTATGATGTGGGCATAGTGAGCTAGATTAATAAACCAGGTCTCATACTGGGTGACCGTCATAGACCCCTACTGGAGGCACTCAAACTGTATCTAATAAGCATCCATCTGAGTAATAGGAAGAAACTTTTCCAGAAATAACTCTAAAAACCGATCCCAAGTCAAAGGCGGCGACCCTATTGGTCTGGCTGAACATTAATCCCTCCACCAAGTCTTGGCGGATACAGATTGATGAAAAGCTGCAAAATCAACTCCATTAGACTACACAATGCCCATGTTCCGAAGAACCTCGTGGCAACTATATATGAAATCGTGGGGGTCCTCAGAAAGAGCTCCACTGAATGTAGTAGTGAAGAGCTTGGTGAACCTGTCCAGCCTCCAAAAAGTATCTGCAGACATAGCTTCTCCATCACCGGCCTGTGCAACTACCCCCGACTGAACTGCCACAGTTGGCTGAGCTGGTAGAATTTGAGTCTGGGGAGCTACCTACTCCGGAGTATGTGCAGAAGGAGTCTGGGATCCTCTTCCAGCCTGGGAAGTGGCTGGTGTTTTTCGCACCTCCTTTTTCGTCCCATGCCCGTAGCGGTGCAGAGGGGGAGTAGGAGTTTTTCCAATTAAAGGACAATCGGAATGAGATTTTATTATTAAGACTTAGAGTTACCACTTGGGAGATTAATGGTGTCCCAAATCACTGGATGAATCCTGAATCGAGGAAAAACAATGACTCTGTATTATAGTCTGCGCACCAGAAATCTAGATAAGAAATTCTGTTAACTCGGGAGAAGGTGTTAGGCATTCCCGATTTTTGTGGTTCTAGCACGGTCGCTCAACTGTCATATTCGGCCTATTTATCTGTTTTAACAAAGATGCACTTCTATGCAAGTTATAACTATTTTACTGATTTTATTATTATTATTATTATTATTATTATTATTATTATTATTATTATTATTATTATTATTATTTTAACAAAGAATTGCAATGTTGTGAAATTATATCTCGAACCATGTCACAGTCAATGTACCCGTGGTTCTTGACACATTTCGACATCGTTAAGATTGGATTTGTGTCACATAAATATGCACCTGAGTTCAAGAAGGTAAAGTTATTCAAAGTGCACGCCTAAAGAGACTGACGCATTGTTATTTTGGATAAAGGCCGTGAAGTTCACAAAGAGGCCGATCCCGAAGTCTATTATATCCAATTGTTGAGGGCCCGCAACTTGTGCATTCTATTTGGGAAGGCTGTCTCGTTAATTTTAAAAGGATCATATTGTGACTACGTTATTCTATTAAGTTCGTCTCTAAATATGAAAGCAGAAAAAAATAGGGTCCTAATTAAATTACATGCTTAAGAATTGTTATAGTCGAGTTTCGAACACGGTTTGTTAAATCAGAAAACAAGTGCAATATGGGCAGTCTGTTTGCCAACGTGGACCCAGGCCCAATGCATGCAGTATTAAATGGGACCTCGGCTATCTTATTCCAATATTGGGTCTAGTTAATTTATTCTACACATGTTCACAGTTTTGTAAAGCTGAAATTTAAAATGATGATATTTATTTAAACAAACTAATGCAAGTTGTAGAAAAAGCAATCAATTGGAATGGGGTAACTTAGAGGTCTAGTTTTAATCCAAAATTCAAACTATTTTCATGCTGAAACAGAAATTAATTATTATATTACTACAAAACTATCCAGCTACACAAAAGGGGGTAGAAATTTATATAATCGAAGTATATAAAATGTTCTAACTATAATCAATGAAGAAGCTCAAAACTAATTAAAGACTTTAAACTTCCGCTCTTTCATATGTACTTGTGCTTCATGTTTCAACTTACAATAGCCAGTGTATTAGTTGTGTACCTGATATGGGAAGCAAAAGAAGAGGAAGATCAGCAGAAATGCAGTAGAATACAACAACAACAACACTCAGCAACAAGCAGTCGCAACCAGTAATAACCAGCAAACAGAAAACCCAGGGACTAATTTAAAAACCAACAGAAAATCCAGCAGAACCCAGTGAAACAGTAACAATTAATCCAATAGCAAAACCCAGGAAATACCACTTGAAATCCAGCAAACCAAAGTGCAATCACAGGCAGAAACGGAAGGGAACCAGATGCAAGAGATGCAATAGAACATTTCTGATTCTCTGTTCTTTGACACCAAAACAGAAACACTCTCAAACTACCTGAACTTTTAGTGTAAGAACTCATCCTAGACTCTCTGAAAAATAACTGTAAGAAAAGAACCTACTTAAACTTTTTATCTCTGAATTCTTTTTAGAAAATCCATCCAAATTTCACTCTTTTACTAACTGAATATCTAATGTATAGAATCCAGCCTATATTGCTCTCTTAAACTCTGGACTTCTTCTAGTGCACAAAATCACCTATACTCTTAGTCCTAAATGACCCAATTTATAGCCCAAAGCAAGCATGCTAATTCTACCTAGAAACAATCAGACTATAAATCCTTACTCCTAGTGCCTTGTTCTTGTTTTAACTCATGTTCCCCACTCTTGGTTCCCTAGTGTTTCAATCAAGAGTCATGGGGTGATTAAAGTATTCATATTAACTCCCCATGCTCGTATGCCTTGTTCCTCATTGCTTTTAATATAATGACATTTAGTACCACTTGACAGACCCTTAAGTTCAAACTACTTGCAGGCCAGCAAAATCCCTAAGTTACCCCCCTTAAACCCTTGAAAATTACTGTATTGCCCTAAGCCTATTAGCCTATTATTAAACCTATATAAGTTCAAACCCAACAATTGACCAAGACTGATTTCTATCTACCTCCTAATTTCTCATTCAAATATTACAGCTATAAACAAATATCCTAGTACCAAGTTCACACAAATTCAATGTAGAGACTAGATCAAATCAAAAGGAGGGGCATCAATCAGATGGAATGAGTTGATAATGCAAGTAGAATTGAAGATCAATTACATGTTCAAACAAATAGCAGGCTTGTTCTTAATCACAAAATTAGAACAAGAGGAAGTAAAGCTACTGGCATGAACCTAATTATTTCCATGTTATTCTAGTATTCTAACATGAGAAACTAATTGACGACATGAATTCAATCGATCATACAGATCATGACAGATACAATTAACAACAAAACACAGATTAAACATACTAACAAGGTGATTGCAATGACTTTGGACAAAAAGGGAACTTATGAAACTAAATATTTGACGACATTTTAAATCGATTATATAGCTCAACACACACTTAACAATGGACAGAATAACACTCGACCAAATAAAATGTCTAAGAGGAGAAAATGGATAGAATCAATCGGCAGAGATTAAAAAATCAACACAACATAATTGAAACAAATAAAAAGATGCTAATAACACCAAAAAAAGAACAAAAGTGGGGGAAGGGGGTGACTTGGTGTAAGTTTGGGGTGGATTGGGGTAGGTTTCAATTTGGCTCGAACCTTCAAATGAAGATTCGAGAAGATAGGGACTGATTCGAGGTAAGAGGGTGGTGGATTCAAATTGGGGGTGGTCAGATGCACTAGGGATGTAATTTTGGTGACCGGCGGCGTTGTTGCCGCCGGGTTTCAAACGGTAGAGTCACATGGCGGCTAGGGTTCCGCCTGGTCCGTCTCTAAACTTTTCAAGAGACAAAGGGGTGAGAGAGGAGTGTTTGGATTGGGGGGATAGGGTGAAAGATTACCCTTATACAATGGTGGATGGCTTGATTTTGGCCGTTGGATTAAATGAGATCAATGCCTTGGATCTCTCGCTTAAATGGAACGGCACCGTGTGGTCTCATTGAGAGATTGGGTCGACCCAGGTTTAATAGGATCGGGTTGTAGGGAAGACTTGAGGCAGTTGGTTCAAATGGAAGGAACGTCTCGAATCTGAGATGTCCATACGGTGTCGTTTGGTTGCTTATGGGGACTAAACAAGACCGTGTGATTGAAACGAATCAACGGCTCAGATTATTTGTGCCAAAATGGTGTCGTTTGGACCTTTGAGAGACCCTGTCATTTGGACCAGGTCATTTGGTATTGATCTGAGCCCGATTTCATTTTAAAATTTTGGCCCAAACTGAGTTTTCTTCATTTTTTTCCCACTCTTTCTTTTTCTTCTGTTAATTCCTTCTTTTTTTTTAATTACCAATCATCAAAAAAACCTAAAACAAGTCGTAAAACCAAAATTATCTTAAATGATATTAATTAACCTTTAGCAATATTTAACACACAAGATCCAACATTAATTAAAATAAAATCACATATTAAACAATAAAAATGATAAAACTATCAAAATACATATTTTTTGTGATTTTCGTTCTTTTAAACAAAACATGGTTTAACTAATTCCAAAATGCACAATTAAATCCCAAATATGAATGCAACGTGTATTTTTTGTATTTGAACATACGTAGACAAAAATAATTATCCAAAATGTCACGCAAAATTCTCAAAATTTTACCGAAAGGCAAAGTTGGAGTAGTTTTTGGGAAGCAAACATCACGTGCTCACAGCTACCCCTCATTGTCTAAAAATATGAAGGGCTTTCGAGCAAAGATAAATGAGCGGATTCGAGCGATTTTTGCCCGTTGAAATACTTCGTGTGAAGCATTATTTTGAAATATTTAACAGAACCTAAAACAAAGGTTTCCTACATATCTCTGGCTAAAAGGGAATCAGATTAATATAGTTTGGGAAGTTTTGGTAACTGGGACTACCATGGGACCGTAATTTTGCTGTTACTGCTGTTGCATGCTAGTACTATTGCTTTTCGACCTCTTTATTACACCGTGTCAAAAGAAAACAAAAAGCTAGACTAAAATAGGAATTACAAAATCTTATCTATCTCGAACTTGTTCTTGTTGCCTCGCTTTCTGATTTGCAGTGGAATTTATGTTGGAAGTATTTTGTTGTAACCATCCACATCATTGGCTTCTGACTTGATCTTGAATATATTCATATGTTCTACAGGCATGCTCCTGACTCCAACTTGGCTTTAAAAGATAATACAGCCTCCTTCTCCAGGCGGGTTCCTCACTCCAACCTAAAACATAACAACCTTCGTTATACAGGCGGGCTCCTAACTTTTTCAACTTCAAATATAACAACCTCCGTTCTAATGGCGGGCTCCTGACTTCTTCAACTTCAAATTGAACAACCTCCGTTCTACATGCGGGCTCCTGACTTCTCCAACTTAAAATATAACAACCTCCATTCTACAGGAGAGCTACTGACTTTTTCAACTTCAAATAGAACAACCTCCGTTCTACAGGCAGGTTCCCGACTTCTCCAACTTAAAATATAATGACCTTCGTTCTACAGGCGGGGTCCTGACTTCTTCAACTTAAAATATAACAACATTCATTCTACAGGCAAGCTCTTGACTTCTTCAACTTCAAATATAATAATCTCTGTTCTACAAGTGGGCTCCTCGCTTCTTCAACTTCAAATATAACAATCTCCGTTCTACAGGCGGGCTCCTGACTTCTTCAACTTCAAATAGAACAACCTCCATTCTGCAGGCGGGCTCCTGACTTCTCCAACTTAACATATAACAACCTCTGTTCTACAAGCGAGCTTCTGACTTCTTCAACTTCAAATAGAACATCCTCTGTTCTACAGGCGGGCTCCTGACTTCTCCAAGTTAAAATATAACGACCTCCGTTCTACAGGCGGGCTCCTGACTTCTTCAACTTAAAATATAACAACCTCTGTTCTACAGGTGGGCTCCTAACTTCTTCAACTTCAAACATAACAACCTTCGTTCTACAGGCGGGCTCCCAACTTCTCGAACATAAAATATAACAACCTCTGTTCTACAGGCGGACTCCTGACTTTTTAAACCTCAAACATAACAACCTCCATTCTACAAGTGGGCTCCTGACTTCATCAATAACTTAAAATTTAACGACCTCCATTCTCCAGGCGGGCTCCTGACTTCATCAATAACTTAAAATTTAACAACCTCCATTCTTCAGGCGGGCTCCTGACTTCCACTTGAAATGTACTCCTCTGTTCTACAGGCGGGCTCCTGACTTCAATAGTTAAAATATTGATAAACTGGTGTTTCATTTCTCTGAAACATGCTAGGGACAACACCGTTGGGGAATTATCTTCCTTCTATAAGACTAGTTAACTGCTGGGGATTCATGGGTTCTTTCTGATAACTGTTGGGGATTCCAAATCATGGGCTATTAACATTGTTGCCTTCTTTTTGATAACTACTGGGGATTCACGGGTTCAAAGACCAATTCCCTTAAAACATGAGTTATCTTCTTTCTTTCCCAAGTGGGTACTTGATTTCCAGAAAATTTTCAACAATGGCAGAAAACTTTTTGCCCTAGTTTTGGTGATCTTCCTTGTGGTCAACAACATTTCCTTTCCCTATTTCAAATCAAAGAAAATTTGTTAGATTAAAGTGTGGTGAGTAGTCGTGCCACTCCTGCTGGGGATGGTTTTTCCCTTTTCTTGTCCCTGCTCTGTGTTGCCAAAAACTGTTGGGAAATGATGTTATTTGCTAGGGATGACATTCCTACTAGGGATGATTTTCCTTTTCTTTCTTCCCCGTTCTGTGTTGCCCGACCCTCTTGGGATTTGATTGATAATCTGACGGGGATGCTCCTCTTCCCTATGATCCTTATTCACAAATTTATCAACTGTTGTTTTTCTACCTTTCTCCATACTTCCCCTTAGGCCTATTCACATTTTGCTTTGCACCATTTTGGCAGCTGGTAGTAAGCTCTGAGAATTCCTTCTCAAAAACAAACTGTTGGAGAAAAAGTCTTTAAATAGAGAAAAAGTGATGACTTCAAAAGCTAGAAAAAAAAAGTCTTTCTGAACAAATGTTGGGTAGAAGAAAGGGAAAGAACTTATCTGAATGGTATAACCAATCCCAATATCATGTCGTACATTCCGGATACAACCAACCCCATCTATTTATTTTAGTCAATCTTTCTGATGGCCTTACTTTGCTAGGGATGTGCAGGCGCCCAACTCTTTTTACAGAATCGACATTCTTGCACTGCCTGATTCCTGGATGGATCTCTTCTGCAAATTTCATCTTCTTTGACCTTTTTAACTCTTTGTTGCCTCATAGTGCCCTTCTAGGGGTTTTCACTAATAAGACTCTCTCATTTATCTCAACTCCCGTCGCCTTATAGTGCATGTATAGGTTTTCACCGATAAGACTCTCTCATTTTATTTTCTCAACTTTTGTTACCTTATGGTGCCTCTGAATGTTTTCACCGATAAGACTCTCTTATTATATTTTTCTCAACTTTCGTAGATTTATAGTGCCTGTGAAGGTTTTCACCGATAATACTCTCTCATTTTATTTTTCTCAGCTTTCGTCGCCTTATGGTGCCTCTGAACGTTGTCACCGATAAGACTCTCATTTTATTTTTCTCAGCATTCGTCGCCTTATGGTGCCTGTGAAGGTTTTCACCGATAAGACTCTCTGATTTTGTTTCTCTCAGTTTTCATCGCCTTATGGTGCCTCGGAAGGTTTTCACCGATAAGACTCTCTCTTTTTATTTTTCTCAGCTTTCGTCGCCTTATGGTTCCTGTGAAGGTTTTCACCGCTAAGACTCTCTCATTTTGTTTCTCAGCTTTCGTCGCCTTATGGTGCCTTTGAAGGTTTTCACTGATAAGACTCTCTCATTCTATTTTTCTTTTCTCATCTAGGGATTGGAGTGTTACCGATAAGATTCTCTCTACTAGGGATTCTTTTGGCTATTAATTCCTTCAGCTCATGATCCTCATTCAGTCGGGGATCAGTGTGTTATTCTCGACTTTCATCTGCCTGACTCGACACATCTCGGATACTAATCAGAAGGTCATTTTCGAAAATTAATATGGATTTTGTGTGGGGGTAAAAGAAAAGGATGTCAAAAGATTCAAAATAACTTTAATGGGTAAAACATTACAACTCTTGGAATAAAACTTTTTGTTTTTTCAAAATTTAAAACATATCTTCTGGCCCAGTTTTCTTGTTTGGGGGAATTTTGATTTTTGCGGCACTATGACCGAGCTGTGAGAAGCCTACATATCCTCTTTGAGGAATCAGGTCGAACGTAGTTCACTCGATTCCTTTGTTTTTCTTGTGACTTTCCTTTTTTCGTTATTATTTTTCTTTCTTTTCTTTCCTTTTTTTTTCACTAGTGACTCCAAGAGAGGAGTATGAAAGAATAAATAAGGCTCAAAGGGTGAAGTAAAGGTTAGAGTGTTTGGGCAGAAGAAAATATGCTTCCGTCATTTCATTCTCCGATAAATGCCAGGTATAAACAAAAATATAACAAAAGATTATAATCAATCTCTTGAATGCATCATAATTGATAGCCATGTCGATACATCTTCCCTCGACATTTGTCAAACTCAAAGCGCCATTGATAACACTCTGGTTACAATGAACGGTCCTTGCCAGTTTGGGGCGAACTTGCCATTTGCTTTGGCCTGATGTGGTAGGATTTGTTTCAGCACCTGCTCTCCCACTTCAAATTTCCTGGGACGAACCTTCTTGTTGTACGCTCTTGCCATCCTCGTTTGATACAATTGGCCATGACATATTGCTGCCAATCTCTTTTCATCAATCAAGCCCAGCTGCTCCAATCGGGCTTTGACCCATTCATTATCATCAATCCCAGCCTCAGCGACAATTTGAAGGGATGGAATTTCAACTTTTGCTAGTATCACTGCTTCAGTTCCATGTACCAACGAATAAGGAGTTGCAACTACTAAAGTACGAACAGTAGTGCGATAACCCATCAATGCAAATGGAAACTTTTCATGTCATTGCCTAGACCCTTCTATCATCTTCCTCAATATCTTCTTTATGTTTTTGTTGGCTGCCTCAACCGCTCTATTTGCCTTGGGCCAATACGGGGTGTCATTACGGTGTGTAATCTTGAACTGTTGACATACTTCTTTCATCAAACTGCTGTTAGGATTAGCACCATTGTCTATAATGATCACCTTTGGGATCCCAAATCTAAAGATGATATGGGAATGACCAAAATCCACCACCGCCTTCTTGGTTACCGATTTGAAAGTTTTAGCTTCAACCCACTTAGTGAAATAGTCGATGGTTACTAAAATGAACCTGTGACTGTTGGAAGCTGCCGGTTTAATAGGTCCAATGACATCCATGCCCCATGCCACAAATGGCCATGGTGCTGAGATTACATGCAATTATGTTGATGGAGAATGAATCAACTCTCTATGTATCTGACACTGATGGCATTTTCGCATGAAAATAATACAATCAAGCTCCATAGTGAGCCAATAATACCCTTCTTGAAGAATCTTCTTCGCCAATACATATACGCTCATATGTGGCCCACAAACTCCAGCATGTACCTTTATCATCACTGTCATGTCTTGACCCACGTCTATACATCTCAGCAATCCCAAATCTGGTGTTCTTACTCTTCCACTGAGGAAGAATCCATTGGCCAATCGCCGAATGGCTCTCTTTTGATCTCTGGTGGCCTGCTCCGGGTATATCCCCATCTTGAGGTATTCATCATAGAACCACAACTTGACATCTATTTCTTCCTCTATCATGTTACAATAGGCATGCTGATCACAAACTTGAATATGCAATGGGTCAACGTGAATCTTTTCTGGATAGTGAAACATTGATGCTAAAGTGGCTGAGGCATCGACGACCTCATTGTGAACTCTTAGGATATATCGCTTGCTCAGATCATGCAAACATTGTCGACATGGTATAAGCTTTAAATCCCATGTTTCCCATTCACCTTGAATCTGATGTACCAGGAGGTTTGAGTCTCCCAAGACCAAGACATCTTGGACATACATGTCCACAGCTAATCGTAGGCCCAGAATGCATTCCTTACACTCAGCCATGTTTTTGATACAATAGAAACGTAGTTGAGCTATAATAGGATAATGATGTCCTGTTTCAGAAATGAGTACCGCTCCTATTCCAACTCCTTTAGCATTTGCGGCTCCATCAGAGAATAGCTTCCCTCCTAGTTTCTCGGTCGATTCCAACTCATCTATGTGCAACACTTTTTCATCTGGAAAATACATTCTTAAAGGCTCGTATTCTTCATCAACAGGATTCTCAGCTAAGTGATCAGCCAATGCTTGGACCTTCATGGTCGTCCTCATCATATAGACGATGTCGAATTCTGTGAGTAATATCTGCCATTTTTCTAACCTCCATGTGGGCATAGGCTTGTGGAAAATATACTTCAGTGGATCCAAGTGAAAAATGAGATAAGTAGTATATGATGACAGATAATGTTTCAGCTTTTGTGCCACCTAAGTTAGAGCGCAACACTTCTTCTCAAATTGAGTGTACTTGACCTCATATACTGTAAACTTTTTGCTGAGATAATAGATGGCTTGGTCCTTTCTTCCTGTAATGTCGTGCTGCCCCAGCACCCAAACAAGCGAATTCTCCAGGACCGTTAGATAAAGAATTAACGGTCTTCCCCGCTCAGGTGGAACCAACACAGGTGGATTTGATAGACACCTTTGATTTGGTCAAATGCTTCCTGACACTCTGCCATCAGTTCTACCCATATTTCTTGTGTAGCCGAAAAATGGGTTGACAAGTCACCATGAGTTGAGTGATGAATCTGCTGATATAATTCAACCTTCCTAACAGACCCATTACTTCTGTTTTGTTCTTCGGTGGTGGCAATTCTTGGATGGATTTGACCTTTGATGGGTCCAATTCAATGCCTCGCCGACTGACAATTAATCCCAACAGCTTTCCAGATGGAACACCAAATGCACATTTGGCCGAGTTGAGCTTAATATCATACCTTTGAATTCTTTGGAAAAACTTCCTTAGGCCTGCTACGTGGTCTTAATGATGCTTGGATTTTATGATCACATCATCAACATACACCTAAATCTCTTTGTGTACCATGTCATGAAACACAGTAGTCATTTCTCCCATGTATGTGGCCCTAGCGTTCTTCAATCCGAGTGGCATTACCCGATAGAAATAAGTTCCCCACGGCACAATGAAAGCCGTCTTTTCCGCATCTTCTTCATCTATCAGAATTTGATGATACCCATCATAGAAATCCACAAAATACACTATCTCACACCTGGCACAACTATCGATCAAGATATGGATGTTGGGCAATGGAAAGTTATCCTTTAGGCTCGCTCGGTTTAGATTACGGTAATCGACACATACCTTGATCTTCCCATCTTTCTTTGGAATGGGCACCACGTTAGCCAACCAATCAGGATATCGAGTGACCCGAATAAACTTTGCCTGCAGATGCTTGGTCACTTCTTCTTTAATCTTCACACTTATATCTATCTTGAACTTCCTCAATTTCTGCTTGGCGGGAGGGCATGCTGGGTCAGTGGGCAATTTGTGAACCACTAGATCAGAGGTTAAACCTGGTATGTCATCATATGACCATGAAAAAATGTCTTTGAATTCCATAAACATTTTGATTAACTCTTCCCTTATGTTTTTCTCAATGTGGATGCTTATCTTAGTTTCCCTGATGTCATTCGCATCCCCTAGATTGACAACTCCAGTGTCATTCAAATTGGGCTTGTGTTTCTCTTCTAACTGGTTTAATTCTCTGTTTATCTCTTCAAAGGCTTCATCCTCATCGCATTTTGATTCATCATCGTAATTGACCTCTTGTACAATTAGTTCGGAATCATATTGATTTTTTAGACTAGCTTGAAGATCTGTTGTGCATGCCATGTCATTAGAACCAGTACAAAGAGAACTGTTCAGAAAGAGAAAAGAAGAAAACAAAATTAAACAAAATAATAGAAGAAAACTTTCACTTTGTTAAAACCCGGGATAACAGTGTTTCACACTTTTGCTGAATAAAACAAAAGCTGGATTACAACCCTGGAAAAATCCAGGAAATAAGAAAGAAAAATCAGAGCCCACTACCAAGACTCCCTCAGGTTAGGAAGAGGAGTAGTCGTCCAATTGTTGATATTGGCCCTAAGCCCCACAAACTGTATATCTGCCCTACTTGAACCTTATCTAGCTTGTATCACGTTGACGTCGGCGAATAGCCTTTCAAAGCCTTGATCCAGATCTTTATCTAACCCAATCAAAGGTCCTAGGACTTTTGGGACCGGCTACTTTATGATACCTGCTCTGACAAATGATCTGGAGAGACGCAGAACCGGCTTGGGAAGAACCCAAACTCTTTTCTTCAACTTTTGAGCTTGTCTTACATCTGCTGTCGTAGGCTTGAATCCCAGCCCAAAAGTATCCAGTTTCTTGGGCAAAGAAACTGGCTAGACAATACCTTGCAAATCAACCCCCAAACCTTTGCCAAGTACAAACCTGCTATTTAGAATCTCCGAGGCTATCATGAAAGTCGCAACTACTATTCTGGAAAGTGGAAGGTCCTCGCCTTCAGGAATTTTGTCCACCAAGACCGCATCAAAAACTTGGTAAACCCATGGACTCTTGTCATCATCCATTTCTATGGATGGCACAATGGCATCACCCACATTGCTTGAACCGTTCATCCCCGTGCACCACGATCTCTTGCCTGTCCCACTCAAATTTCACCATCTGGTGCAAAGTAGAAGGCACTGCTTTTGCAGCATGGATCCAGGGTAGCCCCAATAGAAAATTGTATGATACTGCCACGTCTACCACTTGGGATTTCATGGTGAATTCCACTGGACCAATGGTCAATTCTAGTATGATATCCCCCACCATGTCAGTACCACCCCCATCAAAACCTCGGACGCAGACATTGTTCCTGTGAATTCGTTCATGATCAACCTTCAGCTTGTTCAGAGTAGTCAAAGTACATATGTTGGCGCTTGGCCCATTATCAATAAATACTCCGGTGACCACTGAGTCTTCGCATTTAGCGGTCAATTATAGGGCTTTGTTGTGTTCTGTACCTTCTATTGGCAATTCATCATCGGAAAACATCACACGGTTTACCTCAAAGATTTTGTGCACTATCTTTTCTAGATGGTTCACTGAGATTTTTTCTGGAACATGGGCTTTGTTCAAGATTTTCATCAGTACCTTGCAATGGTCGTTGGAATGGATCAACAATAGTAACAAAATATGTTCTAGGGTCTTTCTTAACTGCTCCACAATGGAGTAGTCTTGGGCCTTCATCTTATTCAAAAAATCCTTCGCCATTCTTCCGTCATAGGCTTTTTTATCACCGCTGGGTTAGACCTTCTTAACTCTACGAGAGCAAAACACCTTCTCGAACGAGTTAACCCCTAGCCTTACATATTTCTTCCACAACCTCCTTCCCCTTGTACATTACCATTGCTTTACTGTAGCTCCACGACACGGCTTTCTCGCTGATTATCGGCATTTGCATTATTAGCCTGATAACAACTAGCCCTGTGCATGTTGGCTTGCTCGATTTCCATTACATCATTATTTTGTCCAGCTTTGGATTCTTTGCAATAGCAGGCTCTTCCCTATTACCACCACTGGCTTCACGTCTACCTTTTCCAACTGTACCACCGCTTCTCCGCCGGTCGCCTTTTCTTTTAGACTGACACGGATCATCATTAATGACTGTGGGGGTTTCTTTAGCTCCCCTCCTTTGTGCATAAGTTTGATCATGTGGGCTTAATGGTGTGTTGTAAATGGGTTCTGATTGATGTTAGGTGCTTCTACTGTCTGAACCTCGATCCTATTGGCGTCAATAAGATCTTGCACTGTGGTTTTGAACTTCAAACACTTCTCGGTATCATGTGGTCTATATTTCTAGGAATATGATTTGGCAATATGGGCTCAACAGGACTTAAAATGCCTAACTACCTCAGTTTGTGGAACAGAGTAGTATATGTTTCTCCCAACTCAATGAAAGTTCTCTGCCTTTGCACCATTTCATTTCTGAAAGCCTGATTGCCCCGAAAATCTGGCCCCGAAGGGTTCCTGTAGACCCTTGGTAGTGGATATGTGTTTTGTGGAGGTGGGTATGTGTTTTGGGGAGGTGGGTATATGTTTTGTGGAGCTGGCGCGCGCCATTCCGGGCGAGCCAGAGGCTGGGTATATGTCTGGTCTTAATGTACGGATAAATGTGGTTCTTGTGGTGGGTAGTAGGGCTATGGAGGGTAATTTGGAGTATGTGGGTAATTTGGGTAATGGGGTCTGGATTGTTATCGAGGGGAAGGACCTCTCGATCTGGACCAATTACCTGCCTCTACCGTTGCGAGCTCTTCTCTTCTCTTCTTCCCGAGCGCACATCGCGTGCCACTCTGAATGGCCTGAGTGGTTGCTTTAATTGCTGAATAGCTCAGGATCTTATTGGACTTAAGTCCCTCTTCGATCATACTGCCATTTTCACCACCTCGTTGAAAGATTTGCCAACTGACGTCACAAAGTGACCAAAGTAAATTGGCTCTAGAGTCTGCAGAAAGTAGTCCACCATTTCCCCCTCTCTTATCAGAGGATCAACACTTGCTGCTTGTTTTCTCCACCGGAACCCAATTCCCGGAAGCTTTCCCCGGGCTTCTTCTCAAGTTTCAGCAATGTGAGCCAGTCAGGCATTATCTCAAGGTTGTACTAAAAGTGACATGCGAATGTTTGTACTAGATCATCCCAGGTGTACCACCAGCTCAGATCATGTCTTGTGTACCATTCCAGTGCAGACCCACTTAGACTTTGACCAAATTAAGCTATCAGCAGCTCATCTTTACCACTTGCTCTTCTCATCTTGCTGCAAAACCCTCGCAGATATGCCATTGGATCACCGTGCCCCTCGTATAGATCAAAGTTTGGCATCTTGAAACCTGCCGGCAATTGAATGTCAGGGAAAGGACAGAGGTCCTTGTAGGCCACTCTGATCCGGTTGCCTAACTTGTGCATGTTCCTGAAGGACTGCTCCAAGATTTTAAAATTTAGGAGAATTTCGTCCTGCTCAGGTCTCTTAGCCGGCTTTTCAATCTCTGCCGGGACCTCAAAATGGGGATTATAGGCATGTAGCTCGGGTGCTTTGAATGTCAGTTCAGAGGGGTAATACTGGTTATTGTGAGCCTGAAACACCGGCTCGCTAGAAGATCTTTGTAGCGTGGCCACGAAAATGGGAACATTTGGTGGGGAAGGTTTTGATTGGG
This sequence comes from Nicotiana noctiflora, assembly GCA_032618575.1. NCBI lineage: Eukaryota > Viridiplantae > Streptophyta > Magnoliopsida > Solanales > Solanaceae > Nicotiana > Nicotiana noctiflora. Next base: position 558,985 of record JASVEL010005843.1, read on the forward strand.
TGGTGGAGCTTGGGGATCATAGGTATTTCTTCCCTGATAGTAGTGGTGACTGTCACACCTCTTTTTTCCCACACAACCTTATTATGAGGTTGAGTTAGAAGAGTTTTTCCAATTAAAGTGACATTTTAAAAAGGGATTATTTATTATTTAGAGCCGCCACTTGGAATTGAGTTTTGGTGTTCCAAATGAGTTTGACTCTTAATTATGGTCTACGAAATAGAAGACTGAGTAAGGAATTCTGTTGACCGAGGGGAAGGTGTAAGGCACCCCTCGAGTCCTATGGTTCTAGCACGGTCGCTTTTATTGGCTAATGTTCGGCTTAAATCAATTTTTTAATATTCTTGTATTTTATAACTTATGGCTTGTCTATTACCACTTCACTTAATTATTATATTTTATTAATTGTTTGGACCCAGATGCAATAGACACCCAAGGTATTTCTTTGAAGTTAGATTTTAAACCAAGGTATGGAAAGTACACATGGTTAAAAATATAATTATTTTAAACTTAAATGTATCGAGACGCGGGAATGCGTATATGACCCTTTTATTATTCAAATATATCAATCCAAGGTTCGGGTATGAACACATGTGATAATATATAAAGCACATTTAAAGTTTTTATAGTGTATTTAGAGTTCTTTTCCTAAAGTAATTTGAGGTTTTGGGTAGGTCATGATTTATGGATATAAAATTATTGTGGAAGTGTATCATTTAAATAACTATTCACAGCTTAATCAACCTTAAAATTATTTACAACTTAACAAATCACTAACATCCTATAGCTTGAAATTATCTTGATGTCTAATAATTTGAACCTTAGCAAATTTGGACGTTTCAATCAGAAACTAAAACATGCACCACATAGACTCATTACCAACCAACGAGGATTTTTCATAATATATTAAAACTTAATTGGCATTCTACCATTAATATTAAAGCTTTGCATTATAAGTTAAAATTCATAATTAACCATTAAGCTTGCCAAGATCACGAATCCAACTAAACAGTACTGAAATTAAGAATCAAGAGGAGCAATGAGAATAAACTATCAAAATTCAGGCTAATGTTTTATAAGTCAAAATGCAAAGATAAATAAATTAGGCATTAAAATTTCAGATCATGATGAAAAGAAAAGGCACACGTTAACTCTATAGAAATGACTTCATATTTTAATTCACGAACATAAAAATGTAACAGTATTAGAATTGAACGTCAAACGAAAATTTTCAGCCGCAACCTCGAACCGGAAAGCTTCGAACTTTAACTCTTACTCTTAGAGTGTGTGTTTGGTATGAAGGAAAACATTTTCTGGAAATGTTTTGGAAAACATTTTCCCATGTTTGGTTGGCTTAAATGTTTTGGAAAACATTTTCCTTATCAATTCATTTTCCTCCAATTGGAGGAAAATATTTTCCTTATCAAAAGAAGGAAAACATTTTCCAAAGCTCCTTCTCAACCATTCTCACCCTCACCAACCCACCACACCCCTCTCTCCAAAAAATAGTTTTTTTAGAAAAATTTCAGTTTTTCCGTTACCATCCACCCTACTACCCCTCCACCCCACCTCGCAAAAAAAAATTCTTTTACCTTAATTTTTTTTTTATAATTTTAAATTTCTGTTTTCTTATTTTTCTGCACCACCCACCCCCACCCCTACCCCCTCTCCCCCCCCCCCCCCATCGCACAAACAAAATTACTTTTTTTTGTAATTTAAATTTTTTTTTTCGATTTACTGCCCCAGCCACCCTCCCGAAAAAATTTTAAAATATACTTTTCAGTTTTTAATTTTATTATTTATCATTTAAAGGCTCAATATTTTACAAGTTCCAAAATTATGAGTTCGGAAGTTTACGGTTTAGAAATTATAAATTTACCGATTCGAAAATACGCGATTTTTGCGTTAAAAAGTAAAGCATCACATTAGTTCCTTTAGATTGTGTCAATTTTTAGAGACTTCGGGAAGGAGAGAGGTGGGGGAGGTGGGAGGGGGAGGGGTAGAAGAGTTGCAAAAAAAATATTTTTCTAAAAAAACTATTTTTTACTATCTAACCAAACATAAAAAATATTGTCCGGAAAATATTTTCCACTTACCAACCAAACAAGAGAAAATAAGTGATAAAATCACCCATTTTCCATGAAAACATTTTCTAGGAAAACATTTCCCATGGAAAACATTTTCTAGGAAAACATTTCCCATGGAAAACATTTTCCTTCATACCAAACACACCCTTAATGTCACCAGAAATTTTCTTTTAAAACAATCTTTTCTCTTTCTTTTGAAAAGTCTTTCCTTTCCTCTTTTTCAACACTCTTTTCTTTTTTGTTTCAAAGATTTTGTTGCTTCACTTTTTTTTTCTTTTCAATTTTTCGTTGTTCCTCCTCTCTTTTTTTTAAAGAAGAACTAGTTGTTTTTTTGATAGAAAATAATAGTTTAAAGAGATTATGAAAATATTTTTATTACAGTAAGATTTAGTGATCTAATACATAAAGAGTTATTGTAAAATGAGTTGATTAATTTTGTTTTGAGTAATATAGGTTGTTATTTTTAATGAATTGCATTATATAAGCATTTGTATAATTATAGTAAAACGTATGAAGTTACGTACGATGTATATAATCTCCAATACATAAAAAAAAGGAATTGGTTTTAAAACTGCAATATAAATATGCTAAAAAGTTTGTTAAATAAAGGGGCATACAGTTATATCATCTGAAGGTTGATCTGAACTATATTTCTTTATGAGTTGCTCATCATCCGTAACCTTGACAACGCTATACACTTCCTTTTGCAGGTCAATGTTCTCTCTCTTGATAATAACCTTAAACATGAATGTTCTTTGGAGAATGTTGTTCAGCTCAACTGGATAAGGATACTTCTCAACACCACCAGTATCCTATAATGAAAAGTTGAGTTAAAATTTTGCAAATGACAAATTTAAATTTTATTATTGTATTTACCTCAAGATAACCCTCCTTCAATTCTTTTGCGGATTTACCAATGAGGAACATGGTTTCACGGTCCCAAAGCAATAGGGAAACAGATCCAGTTGTATCAAGTACACGAACATGAAGCTTGTACCTAAATGCATAATTTATTTGTAAAATAAATGAAATTATTTCATAATTAAAGGATTTAAAGATGATGGTTGTACCTAATAATTGCTGAGTAATCTTCATGTTTACATTTGGTGTTGGGGCATTGATAAAAATTTCTAATTTTTTCCCACCTTCTTTGACACTTCTTGCAGCTGACGTATGACCATCCTTTTTCTAGTTTTAAGTTTTCTGTACTTGCGACAATCCAACATGCACCTTCCTGTTGGATAGCATTAGTTTGATATTTTTTGGAAACGTTGAAACATGAACATGTATAAACCAAAATATACAGATCTAAAAGAATTTCATATGACAAATGTTGTAATTAGCTATTACAACATTAGGTGTTTAAAATATTTCTCCTCCTCTTCTGCAGTAATAGTATATAATCTTTTGACATGGTTAGCTATTTAAACAAACATATAATGATATTATTCAACATAGAGCATCCATTAAACATGTACTACAACTGCAGCCTAAATAGGTTGAAATCACAAATTAATCTTTTAGAGTGACGAAATACCATCTATTACTGGTGGCTTTTTTTTTTTTTGGTTACTGTCATATTGCAGCAGCATAATTGTGAAATATCATTAATATATTAGATAAGTTAGACATAAGTTACATTACATGAATATTGAAGTGAATGAATTGTTTTTCAAGTTAAATAACTAAAATCAATGACTAATACTGTTACTTATTAACTTATTTAAAAGAATAACAGAGAGTTTAACAAAAACAAATATACTATTGGTAATACAATACACAACTCGCATGAGCAACAAAATTATCTAAAACAAACAGATGTCATTTTAAGAAATAGTAAACCATGTAACAATTGAAATAAAATAAGTTAATATTTAATTATGTGAGGATGCTGAGTCTAAGGTACTAACAGTTTATTTAAAGAAACTACAGGTTTTAGGTATGATGTGTAATGTAATCATATCTAATAGCTTAATTAAGGGAATTTCTGCGCAGGGAGTTATATTAGAAGAAGAACATGCGAGCTAAATGTATGCGATACAAAAACAGGAAAGAGTTAGAAGATTGTACGTAATCAAACTTGGCAGAGAAGATTGTTATTTGTAATACGAAAATATTTTCGCAACACATTTAGAGAATAAATAACCATATTTAAAAGAAACAATAAACTTATAGTTTACGTGAATTTGACGGAGTTATGAGATTATTCAAATATATAGAGGACAGAGATATGTGGAGATGGAAACTTCCAGACAATAAAGCATTCATCAGCGGGTTGGATGATCGTAATAATGAATATGATATCAATTTTAACCCCTCATTATTTGAACAGGTCGTTCCTACTGGATGTTTTATTTTCTAATGAGCTACTGTTTTATTTTGTAGAAACAATAAATTTATAGTTTGCGTGAATATTTAATTAATACTACATAAGTTAGGTTACTCACTTGGATGCACTCGACCAATTGGCCAATTGTTTTAAATTGAACAATGCCTCTGTCCAACTCATCCGAGACTAAATTAGTTTGTTGTGACATGGTTTGAGTCAGCCTCTCCGAGTTATTGTCACGTACAGACAGCAATCTATTTTTATCAATCAGTAAAACACATGCATGGGTAGTTAAAAAATAATAATTAAATGTATAAGAATTGGTACATAAAAAAATTAATGTATATGTGTATTTATTCAACCGCTTTTTAAATTCATCCGATTGAGGTAAACTTAGATTAATCCACATCTTTGATGCATTCCATGTATTGCACACTGAATATGAATCTACAAAACAATGCGTGTGTACGATATAATGATTAACTGTAATGATGTAAAGTTAGTAATTGCATTTTACCTTGATATTTATGCGCTTTTATGAGTTGCATAACAACAATAATTGGCTCCTTCGTAGCACTTAAAAGATGAGGTACAACTGCGTCGACAAATTCTCCCCAAAATGTAGCAGCCAATTTCTTCCTCCTGTGAAATACAAATACAAATGAAATAGTACCATATGTAATTAACAAATCAATACTAAAGTAGAACGTGCAAATTTATTCTTATTTGTCATCTTCTAGTTCAACACCCATAAACTTCCTAACAATTCCACCTTGATTTTGCATTTTTACCTCACTAAAGTCGGCAATTTCTCCAATGACATCTGAAGGATAAAAAATTGTTAAATAAAGAGTACATAAATGTTTAATTACAAAAGGAAATTAAAAGTGATATTACCAAATAATTCAGTCTCGTTCACGTCAACCTTATTTATCAATTCATCATATGGTCGTAAATCAAAGATAATCATTGAAAATAGTGGGTCCGTCGTTTCCGACAAACTTGTCCGTTGAGTGAAAGTCAGCCTCAACGTGTGTTTCGTGCTGTTGAACTTCTCCTTATTATGACATACGATAAAATTTGCCATGTTATATAATCGCAGCTGAGTAATTTATTTTTTGAAAAGATGCATAACTAACTTGCCAATAGAAGCACTTATCCGATCGCCCTACAAAAGTAAATATAAATTTTTGCATTAAAAGAGATTACAAATGTTGACTCATACTAATTTATACACTAACTAATGTGTGGGTACTACTTTATAGTTTTAGCACATATTAACAACTGACATCATGCGTAATCTATATATATTAATCGGCTTGCATAATTATGAGTGAATTACACCAATGTAAACGGATTAAAAAAGAAATAACTATACATAAATTCAATTTCTCCATATATATTAAGCGATCACCATGGCATCAACACAGCAACTTGAAAGTTAATTTCAATTTTTGATTCCTACTATTGCAGGCTTGAAAATATACACATTGTACAGGTAATATCATTTCATGGGAAAGAAGGTTCATAATTATACAACAATTTGGAGGAACAAACAAATTTATGTATAATATATCAACAATTAAAAAATTGAAGCTGAATTATCAATGTTAAAAATAGATAAAATACCTTCTCATCTTGTAAAACCATTTCAATCGAACAAACAATGCCTGAATTAAAACGATCAGGTACTTCCCACAATCGTACAACACGAACTTTTAACTTCCATTGCATCTTCGATATTGTTATATCTTTGATAAAATCAACGTGAGTAGACATGTTTTGAATCGGGAGAAACTTTTCTAAAAATCGTTAGATAACAATGAACATTAACATTGAAGAATATGTAGTTATAGAAGATATATAAATTGGGAGTATTTAACAGTTGAAAAAATACGTGCAAATAGCAGTTTTGTGGAACAAAATCTTGGGAAAGTGGGTTTACTCTTTGGTGGTTTTGTAGCATAAATTTAGGTAAAGTAAAACACAGTTTTAATCCTAATCCTAAAATATTAAAGAGGGGACTAATCATGGCGTCAAAAAATCAGGTTTCAACCATTCTATTTACAGTGCCATGTAAATTGTAAAAGGAGGTTTCTTTTTCAACCGTTTCAAAATAGGAGGTTTCTTTTTATAATTAAAATATAATTTACAGTTCCATTTACACTACCATGTAAATTGTAATTTCAAAAAAGAAGGTTTCTTTTTATAATTAAAATATAATTTTCCTTTTAATTTATGTTCCAGGTAAATTGTAATTTTTTTTGAAGTTCCTATAATTTAGGAACCTTGTCCTAATTAGCCACTTGTCTATTATTGGTTCTGATACTTGGCTTAATTATAAGCCTTTATCTTTGGCTTTTAAGTATAGATAGAAGATATTGGTGGTTATTAAATCATGTCCCCGAATTTAGTGAGAACGTGAGATTAAAATGAAAAAGAGGAGTTAAAATATGATTGTGTGTGCTAGTGTAAAGTGACGTGAGGTAGTGGGGGTCATGGGGTTGGGACGTGAGTGTGTAGGTAGTGATTAGTTAATCCTTTGATTTATTTTATTTTCTTCTTCTTCTTTTTCTCTTTAAAAGATAAAATATAGAGATAAAAAAAATTAACTACCTAATATTTAGACTAAAATAATATAGGTAAACTAAATATTTACACTATAATTAAATGATACCCAAAATATACTAAAGCTAAAGTAACTTATTTATTATAATTCTAATTAAAAGAAACCATATATTTTTGTAAAATTTTCTTTTCCTCTTTACGAGATTAGACCTAAAAGAAATGTTTACATTAAAATAGAAAAGAATTTGGATGTGGTCAAAAATTAAGTGTTCACAGTGACTTGGGAAGCTTGTCGAAGGGCCGTGGGGAGGGTATTCTGGCGTGTGTCCGGGTGGGAGAGTAGGAGTAATGGGTGGTTCGGGCCCCTTCTGTACCCTAGCCAGGGCTAGCTGCATTTTGTTCATCTCCAGTCTCATTTTTTCCATTTTTTTCAATTGCCTCATTCAGCATCTGACTTTCCGTATTTTCCTCCTCAACACTATTTTTTGAGTTAGTCATGTTTTTCGATATGGGCCCTTTATATCTTGTTTGATAATGGTATGGTGCCAGTACGCTTTAACAAACTAACTGATTGAAATTGGAAAAACAACAAACTTGTCAGCGTTGGAATTTTAACACATATAGCAATTGCACATTGGGCGATGCAATGTTCTTAGGCAGTTAAACCATTTCAAACATATTTTTGTTCCGAATACATACATCATCCCCACTGATTTTACTTGTGCCTCATTTAAGTGTTTCAGAAACTTTCCTTTATTTGCCTTCTTTTCTCTCTTTCTTTCTTTTCCTTTCTTTTATTTACTTTGCCTTTTCTCTTTTTTTCTTTTTGTGGTGGTTGAATCTTATGTGGATTTCCTATGTATCATGTTCCCGCATGAATCAGACCGTGCGTAGTTCTGCCAAATAAAACAAACTATTTTTGAAAATAAAAACATTTTCCCCTTCTTGTTTTCAAAAATTCAACAGAGTTTCGATAGTATCTTGTCACGATATTAGTTCACCAATCGTGAACATGTCGTGATGGCACCCCGTCCCCACGACTAGGTAAGCCTAACACGTTGCAGAATATACAAGCTATGAACACTTAAATAAGAAACAGCGGAAAAATAGCATAAAAAGATATGTAATCTGTGCCGCTTGGCACATACATCCGTCAACACACTGTATAGACACTACCAAGATCCGAAATCTCACGGGTAACACAGACTAAAGAGAATATACAACTATGGCTCTATGTGTAAAGAGTATCTAACAACGAAAAAGAATATGCCAACTAATACTATCAGAATAGAAGGAAAGCCTCCAGATCCGCGGACGTAGCAGATCATACCTCGAGGTCTCCCCGAAAGCTGCGGAATCACCTAGTATGAGCCTGTCCTGATGTACCTGGATCTACACAACAAAAGTGTGCAGAAGAGTAGCATGATGTCACGACCCTAGTTCACCAATTGTAAACATGTCGTGATGGCACCCAGTCCCCACGACTAGGTAAGCCTAACACGTTGCGAAATCCATAAATTATAAACACTTAAATAGGAAACAGCGGAAAATAACATAAAAGATATGTAATCCGTGCCTCTTGGCACTTACATCCGTCACAAAATAAATAAAACACTACCAAGATCCGGAACCCCACGGTAACACAGACTAAAAGAGAAATACAACTGGGGCTCTATGTAATAAGAGTCTCTAACAACGAAATGAGGAAAAATGTCAACTAGAAATACTAGAATAGAAGGGAAGCCTCCGGATCCGCGGACGTAGCAGATCATACCTCGAAGTCTCCCAGAAAGCTGCAGAATCACCTAGTACGAGCCTGCTCTGATGTACCTGGATCTGCACAACAAAAGTGTGCAGAAGAGTAGCATGAGTACACCACGGCGGTACTCAGTAAGTGCCAAGCCTAACCTCGATGGAGTAGTGACGAGGAAGGTCAGGGCCCTACTGAGAACAATAATAATATGATGATAACAAAATAAACAGTTTAACAGATAACAACAAAATTTCCAAAATAACAACATTTACTGAAACTGTCTACAATCAAGCTAATAACAAATAACCAACTCAATAAACAAATCCAGGATCTGTGGGAATTGAACCCACAGTCCCATTCTCGGTACCCCTGGGTCTCCGGGAATCGAACCGCAGCCCATGTCTCAATAATATCTCAATAACTCAGGATCTCCGGGAATCGAACCCGCAGTCCCTACCAATAACTCAGGATCTCGGGAATCGAACCCGCAGTCCCTACCAATAAATAACTCAGGATCTCGGGAATCGAACCCGCAGTCCCTACCAATATCACGTCGGGTCTCTGGGAATCGAACCCACAGCCCTGGGTCTCCGGGAATCGAACCCGCAGTCCACAAACACAACCAATTAAGGAAATCCACAGAGAGAAATAATTATGCTCAACTATAACTTCACCGAAAAATAGTGCCAATAATTAACAAGGAATTCAAACAAGGCAGTTAGGCAACCAAACAGTTAAGTGCTACCTAATCATGCTCTTCTAACCACTACCGGGTAAAATATCAATATAGCAACCAAGACAGGGATATCGCTTATCGAACATTTGAATAAAGTACGTGTTCAACAACCAGCGCATGTACACGCCCGTCACCTCGCATACAAGGCATTTAAACTATCACATAATATCCTAGGGGTGAAAATTCCCCCACACGAGGTTAGACAAGCCACTTACCTCAATTCCGGTACAAAACCGCTAAGCAATAACCCTCTTGCCACGAATGTCGGCCTCCACAAGTGTAGAATCCGATAAAAATCAATAGAATCACATCAAAATAGGCCAATTGGGCATTACCCAATCAATTAACGCAAAATTCACCAAAACCCACAAGTTGCCAAAACCCGACTTCCGATACGCTTATTGAAAAATCACGAAAATTATATATTCGGGTTCCTTATCTCAATACGAGTCCGTGCATATAAAATTTATCGAAATCGGACTCCGTTTGCCCGTTCAAATCAAAGATTTTCTAACATTTAGGCCTAGGGCTCAAACCCACCTTTAATCTTCCAATTTCAGTGAAATAATCATGGATTTCATGATAAACCAACGAATTAAGGTTAGGAAACTTACCCCCGATGATTTCCCGGTGATATCCCAACGTTTCCCCTTCAAAAACCTCTCTTAGAGCTCAAAAATGGCGATTTGCGAATGAGGGTCGCGGCTGAAATGTTTCTGGACTTAAGTCACTGCCAGGCATTTTTACTCTATGCGATCGCATGACCCCTGTTGCGATCGCATAGAACAAATTTTGACCCTCGCCAAACTACTCTATGCGATCGCATAGACCTCAATGCGATCGCAATGCATACCGAAAAATGACTATGCGATCGCATGCCCTGCTCCGCGATCGCATAGAACAAAAGCTGGACCTGGGACCCCTCTTCTCTATACACTATGCGATCGCATAGGACTGTACGCGATCGCATAGAACAACTTTCCAGAACTATGCGATCGCATATCCATGCCCGCGATCGCATAGAACAAATTCTTGGCCTCTCCAAAACCTTCTATGCGATCGCATTAGCCCATTGCGATCGCATAGAGCATTCGTCTGCAGCACACGCCAGCAGTTAACAGCATTTCCAAAATGCAAGAAATAGCCCGATTTGACCCCCGGATTCATCCCGAGACCCCCGGGATCCCAACGAAAACCACCAACCTATTCCAAAACATGATACGAACTTATTCTAATCATCAAAACACGTCTAACAACATCAAAATCCATAATTCACATCGAATTCAAGCCTAAATTTCTTAAAACTTTCCGAATTGCATATTCGATCAAAAACCCGACCAAACGACGTCCGAATGACCTGAAAATTTGCGGACATATCCAAAATCACATAATGAAGCTACAGAAATTGTCGGAATTCCATTCCGACCCCGGATCAAAATCTCACCTATCGTTCGGATTCACCAAAATTTCAACCTTCGGCATTTCAAGCCTAATTGAGCTACGGACCTCCAAAATATATTCCGAACGCGCTCCCAACCCCGAAATCACCTAACGGAGCTAATGGAACCATCGGATTTCCGTTCCGAGATCGTCTTAACATTGTTCCGGCTACGAACCGTTTTCTAGTTTCAAAGCTCTTATTTAGGGACTAAGTGTCCCAAAATGCTCAAATTTTTGGAACCAACTCTCCCGGCAACCCACAATAGCAGAAATGAACTTAGGGGAACAGTTAAATTAGGGATTGGGGCGTAATTTTCTAAAACGACCGGTCGGGTCGTTACATCTTCCCACACTTAAAGATTCGTTCGTCCTCGAACGAGCATAGAAAACATACCGGGAGTAGTGAAAAGATGAGGGTACTGGCTGCGCATATCCTGCTCGGTCTCCCAAGTCGCCTCCTCGACCGGCTGGCCCCGCCACCGAACCTTTACCGAAGCGATGTTCTTTGACCTTAGCTTTCTGACTTGCCTGTCTAGAATGGCTACTGGCTCCTCAACATAAGAAAGATCCTTGTCTAGCTGAACAGATGTGAAATCCAACACGTGCGACGGGTCACCGTGGTATCTCCGGAGCATGGAGACATGAAATACGGGGTGAACTCCGGCTAGGCTGGGAGGTAAGGCCAACTCATAGGCAACCTCCCCAATACGCCTCAAAATCTCAAAAGGGCCAATAAATCTAGGACTCGGCTTCCCTTTCTTCCCAAACCTCATAACGCCCTTCATGGGCGAGACTCGAAGCAGAACCCGCTCACCCACCATAAAAGCCACATCGCGAACCTTCTTGTCCGCATAACTCTTCTGTCTAGACTGGGCCGCACGAAGTCTGTCCTGAATCACCTTGACCTTGTCCATAGCCTCCCGAACCATATCAGTACCTAGTAACCTGGCCTCGCCCGGCTCAAACCAACCCACGGGAGACCTGCACCTCCTACCATATAGGGCCTCGTACGGTGCCATCCGAATACTAGACTGGTAGCTGTTGTTATAAGCAAACTCCGCCAGTGGCAAGAAGTGATCCCATGAACCTCCAAACTCAATCACGCACGCACGGAGCATATCCTCCAAAATCTGAATAGTGCGCTCGGACTGCCCATCAGTCTGGGGGTGAAATGCCGTGCTCAGCTCCACCCGAGTACCTAACTCCTGCTGTACAGCTCTCCAGAACCGTGAAGTGAACTGAGTGCCTCTATCTGATATGATAGAAACTGGAATACCATGCAGCCGAACTATCTCCTTGATATAGATCTCCGCCAGTCGCTCCGATGGATAAGTAGTGCTCACCGGTATAAAATGGGCGGACTTGGTCATCCGATCCACAATAACCCAAATAGAATCAAACTTCCTAATAGTCCGTGGAAGTCCAGATACAAAGTCCATGGTGATGCGCTCCCATTTCCACTCTGGAATCTCAATCCGCTGCATCAATCCACCCGGACGCTGATGCTCACACTTCACCTGCTGGCAGTTGAGGCATCTGGAAACATAATCAACTATATCCCTCTTCATCCGCCTCCACCGGAAATATTATTTCAAGTCCTGATACATCTTCGCGGCTCCCGGATGGATGCAATACCGCGAACTATGGGCCTCTGCTAGAATCAGCTCTCGAAGGTCATCTACATTGGGCACACAGATACGGCCCTGCATCCTCATAACTCCATCTTCCCCGATGGTAACATCCCGAGCATCACCACGCCGAACTCTATCCTGAAGGACAAGCAAGTGAGGGTCGTCGAACTGACGCTCCCTGATGCGGTCAAATAGAGAAGACCGAGAAACCACACAAGCTAGAACCCGGCTGGGCTCCGAAAGATCCAGTCTAACCAACTGCCTGGCCAAAGCCTGAACATCCATCGCCATAGGCCTCTCCGAAGCTGGTAGATATGCCAAGCTTCCCAAACTCTCTGCCCGACGACTCAAGGCATCAGCAACCACATTAGCCTTGCCCGGATGATAGAGAATAGTAATATCATAGTCCTTCGGTAGTTCCAACCATCTCCTCTGACGCATATTCAGGTCCTTCTGCTTAAGCAAGTGCTGCAAGCTCCGGTGATCAGTGTAGATCTCACAAGGAACCCCATATAAATAATGACGCCAAATCTTCAAGGCGTGAACAATGGCAGCCAGCTCCAAATCATGAACAGGGTAATTCTTCTCATGCACCTTCAGCCGTCTCGACGCGTAGGCAATCACCCTACCGTCCTGCATCAATACCGCACCGAGTCCAACTCGTGAGGCATCACAATATACAGTATAGGACCCCGAACCTGTAGGCAACATCAATATAGGGGCCGAAGTCAAAGCTGTCTTGAGCTTCTGAAAGCTCGCCTCACACTCGTCTGTCCACTGAAAAGGGCACCCTTTTGGGTCAATCTAGTCATAGGTGCTGCAATCGAAGAGAACCCCTCTACGAAACGACGGTAATAGCCCGCCAAACCAAGGAAACTGCGAATCTCAGTAGCGGAGGAGGGTCTGGGCCAACTCCGCACGGCCTCCACCTTCCTCGGATCTACTCGAATACCATCACTCGACACCACGTGGCCCAAAAATGCCACTGAACTCAACGAAAATTCACATTTAGAGAACTTGGCATAAAGCTGCTTCTCCCTCAGAATCTGAAGCACTATCCTCAAATGTTGCTCGTGCTCTTCCCGACTCCGAGAATATACTAGAATATCATCAATGAAGACAATCACGAACGAGTCCAGATAAGGCCTGAACACACTGTGCATCAAATGCATAAATGCCGCTGGAGCATTAGTCAACCCAAAAGACATCACGAGGAACTCATAGTGACCATACCGGGTCCTGAAGGCGGTCTTCGGGATATCTGGCTCCCGAATCTTCAGCTGGTGATACCCAGAGCGCAAATCAATCTTAGAAAACACATGTGCGCCCTGTAACTGGTCAAATAAGTCATCAATACGGGGCAAAGGATACCGGTTCTTCACTGTAACCTTGTTCAGCTGACGATAGTCAATACACATACGCATAGAACCGTCCTTTTCTTCACAAACAATACAGGAGCACCCCAAGGCGAAACACTGGGTCGAATAAAACCCTTGCCCAATAACTCCTGTAACTGATCCTTCAACTCCTTTAATTCAGGAGGAGCCATACGGTACGGTGGAATAGAAATGGGCTGAGTGCCCGGCAACAAGTCAATAGCAAAGTCAATGTCTCTGTCGGGCGGCATGCCCGGAAGATCGGCTGGAAATACATCAGCAAAGTCACGTACCACAGGAACAGAATCAATAGAGGGAGTGTCAATACTGACGTCCCGCACATAGGCTAGATAAGCAGCACACCCCTTCTCAACCATACGCTGAGCTCCGAGAAAAGAAATAACACGGCTAGGGGTGTGATCTAGAGTACCACTCCACTCAATACGTGGAATGCCTGGCATAGCCAGCGTCACGGTCTTGGCGTGACAATCAAGAATAGCATAATGGGGCGACAACCGGTCCATGCCCAGAATAATATCAAAATCGACCATCCCGAGCGACAATAGATCCGCTCTGGTCTCAAAATCACAAATGGTAACCAAACACGACCGATATACGCGGTCCACAGCCAAAGAATCACCCACCGGAGTGGAAACATAAATGGGGGCACTCAAAGAATCCCGAGGCACACCCGGATGAGAAGCAAAGTAAGAAGACACATATGAAAAAGTGGAACCGGGGTCGAATAGAACCGATGCCTCCCTGTGACTAACCAGAATAATACCTGTGATAACAGAATCAGATGCAACGACGCGCAGCGCGATCGGGAATAGCATAGAATCGCTGGCATGTCCCCCTCTCGAGGGCGGCCTCTAGAACCATGACCCCCGCCCCTGGCTGGCTGGGCAGGTGGAATAGCAGCTGGAGCTGGAATGATAGCCTGCCGACCCTGAGAACCACGCTGATGCTGCGAAGACTGGTGAGGTGCCCCCTCCTACGCCTGGGGCACTCCCTAACCGAGTGGCGAGTATCCCCGCACCCAAAGCAAGCCACGGGAGGACACGGTGGCTCGTGGTCGACCGGCCTCTCCCCACTAGCTCGACCTGCGGAAGGACCCCGCGCGAGAGGTGCACCGGAAGCCGGGGAGCATAATAAGGCTGCCGAGGTCTTCGGAAGACACGGAGTACTACTCGCTGCGGGCAATGCCGAGTGAGCCGGTCGACCGGAATAACCCCTGCCAAAACGACCGGGCCGATGAAGTGCGGGCACCGGAGAAATGGCCCGACTCACGAGACCTCTTGGCCTCTCTATCTCCCCGCTCTCTGGGAGCATACTCTCGATCCTCCTGGCAATGCTAACTGCCTGCTGATAAGATATATCTGTCTCCCGCTCTCTGGCCATGCTGGATCGGATAGGCGGAACAAGGCCCTCAATAAATCTCCGTACTCTCTCCCGAACCGTGGCTACCAAGGCCGGTGCATGCCGGGCCAGACGGGTGAAACTGATGGCATACTCCGATACTGACATGGAGCCCTGTCGCAACCACTCAAACTCCGAGCGCCAAGAATCCCTAAGGCTCCGTGGAACAAACTCCCCCAAAAATAGATCTGAAAACTGCGTCCAAGTCAATGAAGCAGACTCCTCTGGACTATCCAACTCATACGTGCGCCACCAATCATAAGCGGCCCCATGATTCACATCAAAGCAACGGTCGTAGTCAATATAACTTGGTTTAATAAGTCCAAGATCGATCCCACAGAGAATTAACCTACCAATTGCAACTTTCACAACCCCAAAATTACTTGCGAATCAAGTTCCCAAACCTCTCCAATCTACGCTACTCGTCCTCAGAGGCAGCTGGTCCACCTCCTGGTTGTGCTGGGGCGGCAGGAGGCATAACCAAAACATCTGGAACATGTCCCACCGGCACACGCTGCTCCGGTGTAATGGATACGGGAGTCTGGGCCCCTCCCCCGGCCTGAGAGGTAGCTGCAACAAGAGGAAGCAATCCTGCCTGGGCTAAAGTGGTATACATGCTCATGAACTGAGCCAGGGTCTCCTGTAGTGCTGGAGTAGTAGCAGCTGTAGTCGGTGTACCAGGTGCCTGCGCTCCAACCTGGTCTACCGGTGGCACCTCGGCGGCAGCGCGCGATGGTGTTGTGGCTGCACCTCGGGCGCGTCCTCGTCCTCTACCTCGGCCCCGGCCTCTGACGGCAGCAACAGGGGGCGCGGGTACCTGATCATCGCGGTTAGCTCGTGTCCTCACCATCTGTGAGAGAATAGAAAGCAATAGTTTAGATTTTTGATGCCAAAAATGTCGCACGACAAGGAATCCAAAAGAAATGAAGAGTTTCCTAAACGGTTACATAGCCCCTCGTAGATAAATACAGACGTCTCCGTATCGATCAGCGAGACTCTAAGTAACCGGTCTGTGTCCCGTGACTCCTATGAACCTAGAGCTATGATACCAACTTGTCACGACCCTAGTTCACCAATTGTGAACATGTCGTGATGGCACCCAGTCCCCACGACTAGGTAAGCCTAACACGTTGCGGAATCCATAAATTATAAACACTTAAATAGGAAACGGCGGAAAATAACATAAAAGATATGTAATCCGTGCCTCTTGGCACTTACATCCGTCACAAAATAAATAAAACACTACCAAGATCCGGAACCCCACGGTAACACAGACTAAAAGAGAAATACAACTGGGGCTCTATGTAATAAGAGTCTCTAACAACGAAATGAGGAAAAATGTCAACTAGAAATACTAGAATAGAAGGGAAGCCTCCGGATCCGCGGACGTAGCAGATCATACCTCGAAGTCTCCCAGAAAGCTGCAGAATCACCTAGTACGAGCCTGCTCTGATGTACCTGGATCTGCACAACAAAAGTGTGCAGAAGAGTAGCATGAGTACACCACGGCGGTACTCAGTAAGTGCCAAGCCTAACCTCGATGGAGTAGTGACGAGGAAGGTCGGGGCCCTACTGAGAAACAATAATAATATGATGATAACAAAATAAACAGTTTAACAGATAACAACAAAATTTCCAAAATAACAACATTTACTGAAACTGTCTACAATCAAGCTAATAACAAATAACCAACTCAATAAACAAATCCAAGATCTGTGGGAATTGAACCCACAGTCCCATTCTCAGTACCCCTGGGTCTCCGGGAATCGAACCCGCAGCCCATGTCTCAATAATATCTCAATAACTCAGGATCTCCGGGAATCGAACCCGCAGTCCCTACCAATAACTCGGGATCTCGGGAATCAAACCCGTAGTCCCTACCAATAACTCGGGATCTCGGGAATCAAACCCGTAGTCCACATCTCAATAAATCTCAGGATCTCCGGGAATCGAACCCGTAGTCCCTACCAATATCACGTCGGGTCTCTGGGAATCGAACCCACAGCCCTGGGTCTCCGGGAATCGAACCCGCAGTCCACAAACACAACCAATTAAGGAAATCCACAGAGAGAAATAATTATGCTCAACTATAACTTCACCGAAAAATAGTGCCAATAATTAACAAGGAATTCAAACAAGGCAATTAGGCAACTAAACAGTTAAGTGCTACCTAATCATGCTCTTCTAACCACTACCGGGTAAAATATCAATATAGCAACCAAGACAGGGATATCGCTTATCGAACATTTGAATAAAGTACGTTTTCAACAACCAGCGCATGTACACGCCCGTCACCTCGCATACAAGGCATTTAAACTATCACATAATATCCTAGGGGTGAAAATTCCCCCACACGAGGTTAGACAAGCCACTTACCTCAATTCCGGTACAAAACCGCTAAGCAATAACCCTCTTGCCACGAATGTCGGCCTCCACAAGTGTAGAATCCGATAAAAATCAATAGAATCACATCAAAATAGGCCAATTGGGCATTACCCAATCAATTAACGCAAAATTCACCAAAACCCACAAGTTGCCAAAACCCGACTTCCGATACGCTTATCGAAAAATCACGAAAATTATATATTCGGGTTCCTTATCTCAATACGAGTCCGTGCATATAAAATTTATCGAAATCGGACTCCGTTTGCCCGTTCAAATCAAAGATTTTCTAACATTTAGGCCTAGGGCTCAAACCCACCTTTAATCTTCCAATTTCAGTGAAATAATCATGGATTTCATGATAAACCAACGAATTAAGGTTAGGAAACTTACCCCCGATGATTTCCCGGTGATATCCCAACGTTTCCCCTTCAAAAACCTCTCTTGGAGCTCAAAAATGGCGATTTGCGAATGAGGGTCGCGGCTGAAATGTTTCTGGACTTAAGTCACTGCCAGGCATTTTTACTCTATGCGATCGCATGACCCCTGTTGCGATCGCATAGAACAAATTTTGACCCTCGCCAAACTACTCTATGCGATCGCATAGACCTCAATGCGATCGCAATGCATACCGAAAAATGACTATGCGATCGCATGCCCTGCTCCGCGATTGCATAGAACAAAAGCTGGACCTGGGACCCCTCTTCTCTATACACTATGCGATCGCATAGGACTGTACGCGATCGCATAGAACAACTTTCCAGAACTATGCGATCGCATATCCATTCCCGCGATCGCATAGAACAAATTCTTGGCCTCTCGAAAACCTTCTATGCGATCGCATTAGCCCATTGCGATCGCATAGAGCATTCGTCTGCAGCACACATCAGCAGTTAACAGCATTTCCAAAATGCATGAAATAGCCCGATTGGACCCCCGGATTCATCCCGAGACCCCGGGATCCCAACGAAAACCACCAACCTATTCCAAAACATGATACGAACTTATTCTAATCATCAAAACACGTCTAACAACATCAAAATCCATAATTCACATCGAATTCAAGCCTAAATTTCTTAAAACTTTCCGAATTGCATATTCGATCAAAAACCCGACCAAACGACGTCCGAATGACCTGAAAATTTGCGGACATATCCAAAATCACATAATGAAGCTACAGAAATTGTCGGAATTCCATTCCGACCCCGGATCAAAATCTCACCTATCGTTCGGATTCACCAAAATTTCAACCTTCGGCATTTCAAGCCTAATTGAGCTACGGACCTCCAAAATATATTCCGAACGCGCTCCCAACCCCGAAATCACCTAACGGAGCTAATGGAACCATCGGATTTCCGTTCCGAGATCGTCTTAACACTGTTCCGGCTATGGACCGTTTTCTAGTTTCAAAGCTCTTATTTGGGGACTAAGTGTCCTAAAATGCTCAAATTTTCGGAACCGACTCTCCCGGCAACCCACAATAGCAGAAATGAACTTAGGGGAACAGTTAAATTAGGGATAGGGGCGTAATTTTCTAAAACGACCGGTCGGGTCGTTACACATGAGTACACCACGGCGGTACTCAGTAAGTGCCAAGCCTAACCTCGATGGAGTAGTGACGAGGAAGGTCAGGGCCCTACTGAGAGAAACAATAATATAATGATGATAACATTAATAAGCAGTTTAAAAGATAGTAATTGCGAAATAACAACAATAAATTGAGTACTGCAACCGTCTACCATTAAGCTAACAACAAATAATTAACTCAATAAAACAAGTCCAGGATCGGTGGGAATTGAACCCACCGTCTCATTGACAGTACCCATAGGTCTCCGGGAATCGAACCCGCAGCCCATGTCTCAGTAATTCTCAGGATCTCCGGGAATCGAACCCGCAGATCCACACCTCAATAAATCTCGGGATCTCCGGAATCGAACCCGCGGTCCACATCTCAATAAATCTCAAGATCTACGAGAATCGAACCCGCAGTCCACATCTCAATAAATCTCGGGATCTCCGGGAATCGAACCCGCGGTCCACATCTCAATAAATCTCGGGATCTCCGGGAATCGAACCCGCGATCCACATCTCAATAAATTTCAGGATCTCCGGGAATCGAACCCGCGATCCACATCTCAATAAATCTCAGGATCTCCGGGAATCGAACCCGCAGTCCGCATCTCAATAAATCTCAGGATCTCCGGGAATCGAACCCACAGTCCACATCTCAATAAATCTCAGGATCTCCGGGAATCGAACCCGCAGTCCACAACAATATCACTCCGGGTCTCTGGGAATCGAACCCACAGCCCTGGGATCTCCGGGAATTTAACCCGCAGTCCACAAACACAGCAAGTAAAGGAATACACAGAGAGGATATAATATGCTTAACTATAACTTCACCGATAAATAGTGCCAATAATTATCAAGAAGCCCAAGTAAGACAATTAGGCAACTAGACAGTTAAATACTACCTAATCATGCTTTTCTAACTACTACCGGGTAAGAATATCGAATTAACAGCTAAAAGCAGAAATATCACTCATCGAACATTTTAAGTAAAGTATGTGTTCAACAACCAGCGCATGTACACACCCGTCACCTCGCGTACAAGGCATTTAAACTTTCACATAATATCCTAGGGGTGAAAGTTCCCCCACACGAGGTTAGACAAGCCACTTACCTCAATTCCGGTACAAAACCGCTAAGAAATAACTCTCTTGCCGCGAACGTCGGCCTCCACAAGTGTAGTATCTGATAAAAATCAATAAAATTACATCAAAATAGGCCAATTGGGCATTACCCAATCAAAACAACTCCAAATACACCAAAACCCACAAGTTGTCAAAACCCGACTTTCGGTACGCTTATCGAAAATTCACGAAAATTATATATTCGGGTTCCTTATCTCAATACGAGTACGTGCATATAAAATTTACTAAATTCGGACTCCATTTCCCCATTCAAACCTTTGATTTCCTAAGGTTTTGGTCTAGGGTGAAAACCCCCATTAATTACCCCAAATTCCTCCATTTTCATGAAAAACTTGCATAATATTATCAACAACAATCATAATTGGAGTCCATAATTGATTACCCGAAGAAACCTCTCGAATTCTCCTTCAAAATCGCCCAATTCGCACCTTAAGCCGAGCTCTCAAAGTTTGGAAATGTTTCTTAAATTTTAACCCTCACTGCTCATTAAACCCAGGCCGATTTCCGCTTCTGCGGATAATTTTCTGCTTCTGCGGATCCGCTTCCGCGATATTTTGTCGCTTCTGTGAAACACCAGGACTTGCTGGCCCAATCCGCTTCTGCGAGCCCAGGGCTGCTTCCGTGAGGCCGCTCCTGCGGACAGCAGTCCGCTCCTGCGGATATTTCCGCACCTACGAATACGAGTCCGCTTCTGCGGATTCGCTCAAGCGAAGACTCAACCGTTTCTGCGGAACTCCCCAATCCATCTCCTGACCGCTCCTGCGGTCCCATTCTCGCACCCGCGATGCCGCTTTTGCTGACAAGAGACCGCCTCTGCGCTCCAGTCCGCTTCCGCGTTCCAATTTCCACTTCAGCGGACTCGCCTCTGCGGTTCCATTTCCGCAGGGGCGAAAACAACAGAGGCAGAATTCTAAAACCTTCAAATTCCATGTTTTCTCCCGTTTAATCATCCGAAATCACCCCGAGGCCCCCGGGACCTCACCCAAACACACCAACACATCCTAATACCTTATTCGAACTTGTTCCAATCATAAAAATACGCCTAACAACATCAAAACCCATAATTTACATCGAATTCAAGCCTAAATTTCTTAAAACTTTCCGAATTGCACATTCGATCTAAAACCCGACCAAACGACGTCCGAATGACCTGAAAATTTGCGGACATATCCAAAATCGCATAGCGAAGCTACAGAAATTGTCAGAATTCCATTCCGACCCCCGGATCAAAATCTCACCTATCATTCGGATTCGCCAAAATTTCAAACTTCGGCATTTCAAGCCTAATTGAGCTACGGACCTCCAAAATACATTTCGAACACGCTCCCAACCCCGAAATCACCTAACGGAGCTAATGGAACCATCGGATTTTCGTCCCGAGGCCGTCTTAATACTGCTCCAGTTACGGACCATTTTCTAACTTTAAAGCTCTCATTTAGGGACTAAGTGTCCCAAAATACTCCAAATTTCAGAACCGACTCTCCCGGCAAACCACAATAGCCGAAATGAACTTAGGGAAACAGTTAAATTGGGGATTGGGGCGTAATTTTTTCTAAAACGACCGGTCGGGTCGTTACATCTTCCCACCCTTAAAAGATTCGTTCGTCCTCGAACGAGCATAGAAAACATACCTGGAGTAGTGAAAAGATGAGGGTACTGGCTGCGCATATCTTGCTCAGTCTCCCAAGTTGCCTCCTCGACCGGCTGGCCCCGCCACTGAACCTTGACCGAAGCGATGTTCTTTGACCTTAGCTTTCTAACCTGCCTGTCTAGAATGGCTACTGGCTCCTCAACATAAGACAGATCATTGTCTAGCTGAACAGAAGTGAAATCCAACACATGCGATGGGTCACCATGGTACCTCCGGAGCATGGAGACATGAAATACGGGGTGAACTACAGCTAGACTAGGAGGTAAGGCTAACTCATAGGCAACCTCCCCAATACGCCTCAAAATCTTAAAAGGGCCAATAAATCTAGGACTCAGCTTCCCTTTCTTCCCGAACCTCATAACGCCCTTCATGGGCGAGACTCAAAGCAGAACCCGCTCGCCAACCATAAAAGCCACATCGCGAACCATAAAAGCCACATCGCGAACCTTCTTGTCCGCATAACTCTTCTGTCTAGACTGGGCCGCACGAAGTCTGTCCCGAATCACCTTGACCTTGTCCATAGCCTCCTGAACCATATCAGTACCTAGTAACCTGGCCTCGCCCGGCTCAAACCAACCCACGGGAGACCTGCACCTCCTACCATATAGGGCCTCGTACGGTGCCATCTGAATACTAGACTGGTAGCTATTGTTATAAGCAAACTCCGCCAGCGGCAAGAAATGATCCCATGAACCTCCAAACTCAATCACACACGCACGGAGCATATCTTCCAAAATTTGAATAGTGCGCACGGACTGACCATCAGTCTGGGGATGAAACATTGTGCTCAGCTCCACCCGAGTACCTAACTCCTGCTGTACGGCCCTCCAGAACCGCGAAGTGAACTGAATGCCTCTATCTGAAATAATGGAAACTGGAATATCGTGCAGCCGAACTATCTCCCTGATATAGAGCTCCGCCAGTCGCTCCGACGAATAAGTAGTGCTCACCGGTATAAAATGGGCGGACTTGGTCAGCCGATCCACAATGACCCAAATGGAATCAAACTTCCTAACCGTCCGTGGAAGTCCAGATACAAAGTCCATGGTAATGCGCTCCCATTTCCACTCGAGAATCTCGATCTGTTGCATCAATCCACCCGGACGCTGATGCTCATACTTCACCTGCTGGCAGTTGAGGCATCTAGAAACATAATCAACTATATCCCTCTTCATCCGCCTCCACCAGTAATGTTGTTTCAAGTCCTGATACATCTTCGCGGCTCCCGGATGGATGGAATACCGCGAGCTATGGGCCTCTCCTAGAATCACCTCCTCTCGAAGATCATCTACATTGGGCACACAGATACGCCCCTGCATCCTCATGAATCCATCATCCCCGATGGTAAAATCTCGAGCATCACCACGCCGAACTTTATCCTGAAGGACAAGCAAATGAGGGTCGTCGAATTGACGCTCCCCGATGCGGTCAAATAGAGAAGACCGAGAAACCACACAAGCCAGAACCCGGCTGGGCTCCGAAAGATCCAGTCTAACAAACTGCCTGGCCAAAGCCTGAACATCCATCGCCATAGGCCTCTCCGAAGCTGGTAGATATGCCAAACTCCCCAAACTCTCTGCCCGATGACTCAAGGCATCGGCTACCACATTGGCCTTGCCCGGATGATAGAGAATAGTAATATCATAGTCCTTTAGTAACTCCAACCATCTCCTCTGACGCATATTCAGGTCCTTCTGCTTAAGCAAGTGCTGCAAGCTCCGGTGATCAGTGTATATCTCACAAGGAACCCCATATAAATAATGACGCAAAATCTTCAAGGCGTGAACAATGGAAGCTAGCTCCAGATCTTGAACAAGGTAATTCTTCTCATGCACCTTCAACTGTCTCGACGCGTAGGCAATCACCCTACCGTCCCGCATCAATACCGCACCGAGTCCAACTCGTGAGGCATCACAGTATACCGTATAGGACCCCGAACCTGTAGGCAACATCAATATAGGGGCCGAAGTCAACGCTGTCTTGAGCTTCTGAAAGCTCGCCTCACACTCGTCTGTCCACTGAAAAGGGGCACCCTTTTGGGTCAATCTAGTCATAGGTGCTGCAATCGAAGAGAACCCTCTACGAAACGACGGTAATAGCCCGCCAAACCAAGGAAACTGCGAATCTCAGTAGCGGAGGAGGGTCTGGGCCAACTCCTGCACGGCCTCCACCTTCCTCGGATCTACTCGAATACCATCACTCGACACCACGTGGCCCAAAAATGCCACCGAACTCAACCAGAATTCACATTTAGAGAACTTGGCATAAAGCTGCTTCTCCCTCAGAATCTGAAGCACTATCCTCAAATGCTGCTCGTGCTCTTCCCGGCTCCGGGAATATACTAGAATATCATCAATGAAAACAATCACGAACGAGTCCGGATAAGGCCTGAACACAATGTGCATCAAATGCATAAAGGCTGCTGGGGCATTAGTCAGCCTAAAAGACATCACGAGGAACTCATAGTGACCATATCGAGTCTTGAAGGCAGTCTTCAGGATATCTGGCTCCCGAATCTTCAGTTGGTGATACCCAGAGCGCAAATCAATCTTAAAAAACACATGTGCACCCTGTAGCTGGTCAAACAAATCATCAATGCGGGGCAAAGGATACCGGTTCTTCACTGTAACCTTGTTCAGCCTGACGATAGTCAATACACATACGCATAGAACCGTCCTTTTTCTTCACAAACAATACAGGAGCACCCCAAGGCGAAACACTGGGTCGAATGAAACCCTTACCCAATAACTCCTGTAATTGATCCTTCAACTCCTTCAACTCAGGAGGAGCCATACGGTATGGTGGAATAGAAATGGGCTGAGTGCCCGGCAACAAATCAATAGCAAAGTCAATATCTCTGTCGGGCGGCATGCCCGGGAGATCAGCTGGAAATACATCAGCAAAGTCACGTACCACAGGAACAGAATCAATAGAGGGAGTGTCAATACTGACGTCCCGCACATAGGCTAGATAAGCAGCACACCCCTTCTCAACCATACGCTGAGCTCTGAGAAAAGAAATAACACGGCTAGGGGTGTGATCTAGAGTACCACTCCACTCAATACGTGGAATGCCCGGCATAGCCAGCGTCACGGTCTTGGCGTGACAATCAAGAATAGCATAATGGGGCGAAAACCAGTCCATGCCCAGAATAATATCAAAATCGACCATCCCGAGCAACAATAGATCCGCTCTGGTCTCAAAATCACAAATGGTAACCAAACACGACCGATATACACGGTCCACGACCAAAGAATCACCCACCGGAGTGGAAACATAAATGGGGGCACTCAAAGAATCCCGAGGCACACCCAGATGAGAAGCAAAGTAAGAAGACACATATGAAAAAGTGGAACCAGGGTCGAATAGAATCGATGCCTCCCTGTGACTAACCAGAATAATACCTGTGATAACAGAATCAGATGCAACAGCCACAGCGCGATCAGGAATAGCATAGAATCTGGCCTGTCCCCCCTCTCGAGGGCGGCCTCTGGAACCCTGACCCCCGCCCCAGGCTGGCTGGGCAGGCGGAGTGGCAGTTGGAGCTGGAATGATAGCCTGCTAGCCCTGAGAACTACGCTGAGGCTACGAAGACTGATGAGGTGCTCCCCTCCTACGCCTGGGGAACTCCCTAACCAGATGGCGAGTATCCCTGCACTCAAAGCAAGCTCTAAGAGGACGCGGTGGCTGTGACTGACCGGCCTCACCCCCACTAGACTGACCCCTGGAAGGACCCCGTGCAGGAGGTGCACTAGAAACTGGGGGAGCATAATAAGGATCCTGAGGTGCTGGAAGAGCTGGAGTGCTACCGGCTGCTGGTAAAGCTGAGTGAACTGGTCGACCGGAATAACTCCTGCCAAAACGACCAGCTACTGAAGTGTGGGCACCGGAGAAATGGCCCGACTCACGAGACCTCTTGGCCTCTCTCTCTCCCCGCTCTCTAGGGAGCATTCTCTCGATCCTCCTGGCAATGCTAACTGCTTGCTGATAAGATATATTTGTCTCCAACTCTCTGGCCATGCTGGACCGGATCGGCGGAATAAGGCCCTCAATAAATCTCCGCACTCTCTCCCGAACCATGGCTACCAAAGCCGGTGCATGCCTGGCTAGACGGGTGAAACTGATAGCATACTCTGATACTGACATGGAGCCCTGTCGCAACCGCTCAAACTCCGAGCGCCAAGAATCCCTAAGGCTCTGACGAACAAACTCTCTCAAAAACAGATCTGAAAACTGCGTCCAAGTCAATGAAGCAGACTCCTCTGGACTATCCAACTTATACGTGCGCCACCAATCATAAGCGGCCCACGAAACTGAAAAGCAGTGAAGGAAACCCCGCTGGTCTCCACAATCCCCATTGTACGAAGAATACGATGACACTCCTCCAGAAAACCAAATGCATCATCTGAAGATAAACCACTGAACACTGGAGGGTCATATTTCTTGAACCTTTCCAATCTACGCTGCTCGTCCTCAGAGGCAGCTGGCCCACCTCCGGGCTATGTTGGGCGGCAGGAGGCATAACCATAATCTCTGGAACATGTCCCACTGGCACTCGTTGCTCAGGTGTAACGGCTGCGGGAGTCTGGGCCCCTCCCCCGGCCTGGGATGTTGCTGTAGCGAGAGGAAGCAGTCCTGCCTGAGCTAAAGTGGTATACATACTCATGAACTGGGCTAGGGTCTCCTAGAGTGCTGGAGTAGTGGCAGCTGTAATCGGTGTACCAGGTGCCTGCGCTCCAACCTGGTCTACCCATGGAACCTCAGCGGTAGCGTGCGCGGGTGCTGTGGCTGCACCTTGGATGCGTCCTCATCCTCTACCTCGGCCCCGGCCTCTGACGGCGGTAACAGGGGGCGCGGGTACCTGATCGTCGCGAGTAGCTCGTGTCCTCACCATCTGTGAGAGAATAGAAAGCAATAGTTTAGATTTTTTTGATGCCAAAAATGTCGCACGACAAGGAATCCAAAAGAAATGAAGAGTTTCCTAAACAGTTACATAGCCCCTCGTAGATAAATACAAACGTCTCCGTATCGATCAGCGAGGCTCTAAGTAACCGGTCTGTGTCCCGTGACTCCTATGAACCTTGAGCTCTGTTACCAACTTGTCACGACACTAGTTCACCAATCGTGAACATGTCGTGATGGCACCCAGTCCCCACGACTAGGTATGCCTAACACGTTGCAGAATATACAAGCTATGAACACTTAAATAAGAAACAATGGAAAAATAGCATAAAAAGATATGTAATCCGTGCCGCTTGGCACATACATCCGTCAACACACTGTATAGACACTACCAAGATCCGGAATCTCACGGGTAACACAGACTAAAGAGAATATACAACTATGGCTCTATGTGTAAAGAGTATCTAACAACGAAAAAGAATATGCCAACTAATACTATCGAATAGAAGGAAAGCCTCCGGATCCGCGGACGTAGCGGATCATACCTCGAGGTCTCCCTGAAAGCTGCGGAATCACCTAGTATGAGCCTGTCCTGATGTACCTAGATCTGCACAACAAAAGTGTGCGGAAGAGTAGCATGAGTACACCACGGCGGTACTCAGTAAGTGCCAAGCCTAACCTCGATGGAGTAGTGACGAGGAAGGTCGAGGCCCTACTGAGAGAACGATAGCATAATGATAATAACATTAATAAGCAGTTTAAAAGATAGTAATTCCGAAATAACAACAATAAATTGAGTACTGTAACCGTCTACAATTAAGCTAACAACAAATAATTAACTCAATAAAACAAGTCCAGGATCGGTGAGAATTGAACCCACCGTCCCATTGACAGTACCCATGGGTCTCCGGGAATCGAACCCGCAGCCCATGTCTCAGTAAATCTCAGGATCTCCGGGAATCGAACCCGCAGTCCACACCTCAATAAATCTCAGGATCTCCGGGAATCGAACCTGCAGTCCACATCTCAATAAATCTAGAGATCTCCGGGAATTGAACCCATGGTCCACATCTCAATAAATCTCAGGATCTCCGGGAATCGAACCCGCAGTCCACATCTCAATAAATCTCAGGATCTCCGGGAATCGAACCCGCAGTCCACATCTCAATAAATCTCGGGATCTCCGGAAATCGAACCCGCAGTCCACATCACAATAAATCTTAGGATCTCCGGAATCGAACCCGCAGACCACATCTTAATAAATCTCAGGATCTCCGGGAATCGAACCCCCAGTCCACATCTCAATAAATCTCAGGATCTCCGGGAATCGAACCCGCAGTCCACAACAATATCACTCCGGGTCTCTGGGAATCGAACCCACAGCCCTGGGATCTCCGGGAATTGAACCCGCAGTCCACAAACACAGCAAGTAAAGGAATACACAGAGAGGATATATTATGCTTAACTATAACTTCACCGATAAATAGTGCCAATAATTATCAAGAAGCCCAAGTAAGACAATTAGGCAACTAGACAGTTATATACTACCTAATCATGCTTTTCTAACTACTACTGGGTAAGAATATTGAATTAACAGCTAAAAGCAGAAATATCACTCATCGAACATTTTAAGTAAAGTATGTGTTCAACAACCAGCGCATGTACACGCCCGTCACCTCGCGTACAAGGCATTTAAACTTTCACATAATATCCTAGGGGTGAAAGTTCCCCCACACGAGGTTAGACAAGCCACTTACCTCAATTCCGGTACAAAACTGCTAAGAAATAACTCTCTTGCCGCAAACGTCGGCCTCCACAAGTGTAGTATCTGATAAAAATCAATAAAATCACATCAAAATAGGCCAATTGGGCATTACCCAATCAAAACAACTCCAAATACACCAAAACCCACAAGTTGTCAAAATCCGACTTTCGGTACGCTTTTCGAAAAATCACGAAAATTATATATTCGGGTTCCTTATCTCAATACGAGTCCGTGCATATAAAATTTACAAAATTCTTACTCCATTTGCCCATTCAAACCTTTGATTTCCTAAGGTTTTGGTCTAGGGTGAAAACCCCCATTAATTACCCCAAATTCCTCCATTTTCATGAAAAACATGCATAATATTATCAACAACAATCATAATTGGAGTCCATAATTGATTACCTGAAGAAACCTCTCGAATTCTACTTCAAAATCGCCCAATAAGCACCTTAAGCCGAGCTCTCAAAGTTTGGAAATGTTTCTG